>CM068955.1:124518919-124540335 GCA_035128595.1 Eptatretus atami
ATATATATATATATATATATTGGGCTTGGAAGCCGATATCTGCGACATGACAGTGAGCAAGTGATTTGGCTAAAAAGCGTACTTTTGATTTATTGATTCATCAATTAATTGTTTAATTTTTCGATTAATTACTTAATTTTCAAAAAGTTATTCAAAAACAGTGGTGGTTTAAGGTATGCTCATATCCAATTGATCAAGAAATCAATTATTTCACGATTATTATTTATTTATTTTAATTATGCAATTAATCAATTAATGAATGAATTATTGTACACTGCTCACTTCCAATTCCGACTCCCTGTGGTGCAAGGCAGCATCGCCGGGTGCCGAAAAGGTCCTGGCGATGTCGCACGCTGGAGGATTTGTTATTTTTTTATTTGGCGTGGGGGTGGTGTACTTTGAATGTCCCTGTACTTGTTTGTTTTTTGTTACTTGCAAAAATCAAAGATTTTTCAAGTAAATTTGTCAGTTGATTTTGTTATTCTGTCCGTCTGTCTGTCTGTCAATCGCCTATAGGTCACAATTTGACCAATCTTCACAAAACTTCACCACATGCTGGAGTTTCTCAGAAACAAGAAGCCTGTTGTTTTTGAAGTCAAAAGGTTAACATGTGCCAAAGGTCAACAAATCTATTAAATTTCTAAAATCCTCAATTTTCATCCGATTGAGTTGAAATTTGAAGAGGATTTATACTTCAGGTCACTTAATTCAACCAGCCAATTATTTTTGAGGTCAACAACTTAGGTGAGATTTCTAAAATCCTCAATTTTCATCCCATTGACTTGAAATTCGAAGAGGATTTGCATATCATGTCACTGAATTCAACCACCAATTATTTATGAGGTCAACATAGGCCAAATTTCTAAAATTGTCAATTTTCATCCCATCGACTTGAAATTTGAAGAGGAGTTGCATTTCAGGTCACTGAATTCAACCACCAATTATTTTTGAGGTCAAATTTGTTTTCTGGAATTTTCAAGTATCGGGCTCCACACGATGTCCTTTTCTTGTTATCTCTTATTTTTCTTAACGATGTCTGGTTGTTTGTCCGGGCGATATCTTAGCCATCCTTTGAGCTAGGAAGCTGAAATTTGGGGACAAAAGTCAAGATGTATTTTGGCAAATATATATATATTTTTTATTTCTTGATTAATCCATTAATTGAATAATTACTTAATTATTATCTATTTATTAATTACTTATTTATTTTATTTCTCATCTAGGCAATATCTCAGGCACCTTTTGAGCTAGGAAGCTGATATTTGGACACGAGAGTGAACAAGTGAAATGGCTATTAAGGGTATTTTTGATATATCAATTAATCGATTAATTATTCATTTTTCGATGAATTACTTAATTTTCAAAATGTTACAGATTCGGATGAAACAGTGGTGGTTTGAGTATGCTATTAGCCAATTGATTGAGGAAATAATTATTTTACGATCAATATTTATTTATTTAAATTATGCAATCAATCAATTAATCAATCAATTATTGTTCACCGCTCCCTCCCAATTCCATCTCCATGTGTTGTATGGCAGCATTGCCCGGCGCCAAAGTCGCCCCGGCAATGTTGCGCACTGGAGGATTTGTTATTTATTTATTTTGCATGGGGGTGGTGTACTTTGAATGTAATACTTGTGTGATGTTTTGCTTAGTACAAGCTAAAATACAAACTATTTGATGAAAACATGCGTTTCTGCATTGGAATTGGTAATTGGACAAAAAATGGGGTCAGAACAAGTTATTGTGATAAAAACACTTCTATTGGGCAAATAACACTGATTTTGTATGAATAAGGTTCCCAGTGTTCCCAAAGTATGTTGTTTTGCTTCGTGCAAGCTATGTGAAACACACCCGCTTCATATAAAATAACCAATTACGCTTTTGTTTTTGTACGCAATTACGCTCGTACGCTTTTGAGGTTAAAAGTTAAAACCTCCAACACCCAACATCATCATAAGATTATGGGATGAAACTTTGCCCCATAGCACCCACAACCAAGCATGCAGCATGCCCACACCCATGGAGAGTCCCTTTACAGATCCAAATCTACCCATATGTACCTCTACCTTGTAGAAACTGCCTACTGTACATCCCGATCGGGACACAAACTGTGTCGCTGTCGACTGTCGGGTGCTCGGCAAGCGGCTTAAGTACTCAAGAAAGCACTCCCATTAAATAGTTGAAAAGGAACGGCTGGTTTGGCAAGCGATAGCAAGCTGATTGGTAATGGCATATACCCGCAAAAAACTGAACATCGCCAATTTCTTAACATTTTCAGATTTCACTCCAGATTTCGAGTTATTTAGTCCATGGTATCCAATCCTCCAAACTCAAATTATATTTCTCTTATATACTTGAATTAGCCTGTGAGAGTAGATCGTGGAAAAAATCACATCATATATTGCATGAAATCGCTCCAAGCTCCTAACTTGAAAACTATATCACTTACAAAAAGGATGTATCCAGTGATTCATAGGTGTGAATATCCGGCATCAAGTGATATGAGTGAGAGAAGTGAAGAAAAAAAAACTATCGTTAAGAAAGCTTTGCGGCCTGTTCCAAGTCAAGCCATTGTTGAGCAGGCTAAAAAAAAAAATGGTGAATTATGAACCCAGCAAGGTAACCGAGGATGCGCCTTTAGACCCCATCGAAAGCGAGGTGTTCGAGGATCGCCTGATAAAGGATATAATTAAATAAGGCCGTTAATTATCTTCAAAAGGGGTGTTTTAATCACCCAAACATCCAATTTTTACTCTTGCATTCCCTTGGAGTTCTCCGAGTATGCTTGCAAAGTGTGCAATAAATACCAATCCTTCTAACGACAGACTATACATCTTTATTCCCATCATTAGCGACATAAGAGTTGATACAAAAAACAACCAACCTTAAATTTAAATGTTCTCTGGATGCTTGAGCTCAGACTTTCACTTTAGTTTCGAATCAAGCACACTCATTCTAACTCACAAAACCACACAGGCATACCTTGACGGTGTAATTAAAGTCCTTGGCTGTTTGCATGAATCGTTTAAAGCCATCTGTGGGGTCTGTTGCGACCGTGATGACAAGAAGCTCACTCTCTGTAGGGAGGTGGTGAAGGAATTGAGTGGAAGTGGAGAAAGTTAAACTTTTTAAATTCTAGTACAAAAAAAGAGGCAAAATAAAAAGGAGACATGGCAAGTTACAGCACGGTGACCACATGCCACATTAAAGGGTGATGAAGATCACACTGGAATGTAATGGAGAGTTCAGGTTAGGACGAGACCATGGAGGAAACAGAAAAATAAAAGTACAACTCAACTGAGGTGGAAACATTCAATCATGTATGTGGAACGAGCAATCATAAATTGGAAATATATTTTTTGCAATGTATTGTACAAGACTGGCAGATGACAAAGTATCTATAAGCATGGCAACAAAGTTACTGGTTAGAATCTCAACAATGCCTTTCCTTCACCAAGAATGGGGGAGCATCATCAAACATCTCAAAGTCAGGACAGATATTATTGTCATGAGCACATACTTTGATTAAAATGTTTATGATAATAATCCTCAACACACACCAGTCTCATAATCTTGAGTGTAATGACACAGGAACAACCAAGCATTAACAAGCAAGGGACATTTGTATTGGACTACAATTTTATATTTGATTAGATAAAAAAGGTTTGAACTTCACTACATAGAAACCGGTAAATGGTATCCTCATTTCTTAACAAAAAAATAATAATTATTTAAAAAATATATATATATATATATATATGTGTGTATACAGGGTGTTCGTAAAGTCCTTTTAGTGGTTTTAAATAATTTATTTATCTATAATTCCAGCAATTGTCTGTGTGTGTGTGTGTGTGTGTGTGTTGTGTGTGTGTGTGTGTGTGTTGTGTGCTGTGTACCGCTGTTTCTCGACAACCGCTGGTCTGATCTAATTGAAACTTGCCAGGTATATTGCTGGGGACCCGAGGATGTGCTTTTCAAGGTTTGATATTAATCGGACAAGTGGTTCCAAGTTATGGCCATTTATTTACCAAACCAATGACAAGACACGTTGTTGCGTGGCGTGCCGATGGGAAGGGAAGCTCAGCCGCGTTCCCCATTACGGGTTACAACGTACGGGCTTCCAGAGAGTGATGACCGTGTATTCTAATAATTTCTCGATTTCTTATGCGCATTTATAGATAAACACAATGCGCAAGTTATGATCGTTTTCATATGAGACGGTGCATAAATTTCGGTAACATCAGAGTGCTGGTATGCTCCGAACCAGGAAGTAATTTTTTTTTCTCTTTCTCTTTCTCTTTTGTTTTTCCCTTGCAATGACATTGCGAAAAGGCAAAATACGTTGGCGCTAATTGAATAATTGGCCATTAAAACCTAAATTGCGAATCATCGTAACTGTGATATGCGAACTTCCGCGCCACGCACGTACAGGCACGCGAGAGCGAAGAAAACGGCCTGTGTGGTTGTTGTTTGTTGGAATATTTATTTTTTTTTTTTTATTATTTTTTTTTTTTACGGGCACGTACTAGTTTATACTAACCCTATTAAGGAGTATAGAATGATGAAAGGTTATTTATTAATGCACTAATGGTATTATCACTCACACACGTTGACACATTTTCATTCGTGTCGCAAGAATTATTGTGTCGAGTTGCCATTGCATGGCATTCCTACACAATGTCGGGCACCAGAACTCCGACTCTCGTCTACATTCTCACGGTCTGTGCCAGTGTGCTGACAGGGCCACAAAAGGTTATACCAGGGCTATTCGAAAGTTCCCTATAAAAATCGCTCTATTTTGCGCCTGTAACTTTCTAGTTTGGAATCTGTAATGATATACTCCATTCGTGCTCACCATCCCAATACTTACGAATCAAAACTTCTATAGCTGATAACATCATCCATATAGTATGCCAATCAGCACGAGAGCTAATTTTACATTCCTCCACCTTAATATCCCATGTGATCCGAAGATGTCCAAAATGAAAACCCTGGTTGCCCCCTAGCAAAATGCCCTGGCAGTCAACCTCAGAATGGACTGTTTTAGCGTTGCCGGCCTATGCACCACGTGAGGGCAAAAAGAGAGATAAATAAGAAAATATAATATTGAAGCTCCTGCTGACTGTGGACCAAAATACTCCAAAAAGGACAATCCGGCACAAAATTTGCTGGCCAGGAGTTTGGTAATTGAACAAGGACGAATTATGAATTTAGTGAAGATCCGAACCGAGAATTCAAGTGAATCTTCACCCATTGAGGTAGGCTAAAAGCATATACTACATGATATACATATTATAACAGATAGATCAAAAGAGGTTAATGGATCTGTGGTACATAACGAACAAAGAGCCCTGTGGAGATTGAAGATTAGGTGAAACCACATAGTCCAATATCAATTTATGAACATATACCACTTGGAACAGATCCCACAGTACTACGAGGTCGCCCAATAATATAACACAAAAACGTTGGCAAGTTCAATGAGATTCAAACTGCGAGCATATCCAGTGGTAGTACGGAGTAAACAGCGATCCCCAGCACATCGATCACACAAAGTAGCCGTTCTAGTTAGTTCAGCATCAGTATTATTACGTCTTAAAACTACGATATTGGATTATGAACTATTGATAATAAAAATATTATAAAAAGCCCAACTCATAGATCTGGGAGCTGTCTACGATATCAATCCTCTCAAGGTGTATTGTATATTAAATGCCTATATAGTAATAGATACAATAAACTAAACATCCCCAATGCCCCTAAGTTATCTAGTTGTTGAGGTAAAGGGAACTACTACAAATTAGTGGAACACATCCATACGATTATTTAGTATTATTGGGGTAAACTACCATTTATCGATGGTGAGTCTTTATTTTATCATGGGCGCGCAATTTCTAAGGCGTCATCGATGTCTGTCTTGTTCATGTAACATGCCTAACCCTTGCCTCTCTGTTAATAACAACACACAGCCGGCGTGGACGGCCACGTGAACTCGAATAGCGGAACATGGAAGAACATCCTGATTTCACTCCTAAGTACTATAAACGTCGAACGCGACGAAATAGCATATATCCTATCTTGTCCCTGATGGACTCTCCACTGCAGGCGAACTAATAATCTTTACCAAAACTCAATCGCGGAGAGACGGAGCGCCCAACAGTTACGAGACACACCCAATGCCAGCACAGGGTGGGAAACAACATGGTAAGCACCGGCCACACCTGACATAAACCTCAACCTGACATAACGATCGTACTTCCAGGCCAGGAACGGCGCTGACACACCTAAGGGATTAGCAACTTCATTTGAGAACCGCTGTACCTGGCTCATTTTACGAAAGAGAGAAGACTTGACGGAGGTTCATCAGCCCATATATAAAAAATGAAATCGGAAATATTAAACATTCAAATAAAGAACCCTCACATGGATGGAAGGGAGAGAGTCCGGTGATAAATGTAACCTCAGGAACAAGACCCTATCACCCGAGCAACCAGCCCTCGTCGGCAGCTGAGCTCGACTAGGACTACCCGAGCGAACTGCGTCTGACACTCTTAAAGCGGCCTCCCATCCTTCCTACGAGGCTATCGGATGAGCTGCCCCAGGACAATGAGCTCGGGTAACTGTCTATTTATTCTTGTTCTCGGTCCGTCTTATCTTCTTATTCTTATTATGAGACGGTTTCCAATTTCTTATACCCCACGCCAATGGGCGACGTATTACGTCCCAACTCGCCTTAAAAATATCAGTAACCCTTCCTCCTTAATGGAAAACGACAAGAGTCGAAGTACGGAATTCAAACAGAGAGAGATAAGGACGACAGAACGAAACGGACCCCATTACTAACACAAGACACTTATCAATCACTACTAAAAGCAAGCCAAAACCTAAAATGAAAAATAGTGATGTCATATGGTCACGTGGGGTACGAGGGCACCCAAATTTAAAAAACCGATAAACCTGACCCTCGTATCTCCCGGCAACCGTCATGGAATTTTGCTCATGCATAACATTGCTTAATTTAAAAACCACAAATATATGGGGCACACCCCGGATGAATAGCATTACGTATCGCGTATCAAATACCAATAAAGCAAGCGGGAGACGACGCAGATCTACAACCGACTAACGCGAACAAGACGCACACTTATAACCAGTTTTACTCACAGAGCGCGGGTCAGTCCGCTAAATCCCGTCAAGTACCGAACACACGAGCGAAATCTGATCTTGCCGGCATCTACAACCCATCACCCGTAAAAAAATCTCGTATTAAACTGATTGGTCATAACCAAGATCTTGTCGCGCGCAAGACCAACCTGTGGAAGTTGCGGAAAACATATAATTAGTTAGGGTTAAAAACCACTCTTCCTTTCCCAGAAGGCTGGAACACGAGTCGAGACCGCACCACCCTCCTGAACCGTCCCCCAATTCCGCATGAACATCCTCAGACATATGTTAAATGCCTTCATGCAGCTGACTAACATGGTGGGTACCCGTCACCCCTGGCATGAGTAGGACCGAGTCCTACCCTTAGATAGACCCTGACATGAGCTATCTGCATCCCTCACACACCTATCAGAAAGGGGAAACTTCAACAACCCACGAGACCGAAGTCCACGGCCGGGCACGCACTATCGGAATATACACTCTATTGTTAGCGGCAGGATAGAATGGGGGAAAGATATATATCGGATGTGCCCCTCCTCGGACAGGAGTCGCGCCAAGTAGGTGGAATGTGCGGAAAGAATCAGCTCCTTCACGAAAGCCAGCCGGTGTTTCTCCTGTGCAACTGAGCACTCAAACTAACCAATACGAAATCGGCACAAATGCACCAGTAGTAACAGCGGCCACTCCCCAGGACAAGCGAGCCGCCCAATAGATCTAGAGGCATGAGAGACGCGCAGAAACCAACCACAAGAAGAGCAAGAGCATCATGAGACCAAACAAGAGCTAGTCGATCATCGGAGGCCACACCTGCTCCTCTTCCCCCAAATTCAAAAATACCGAACCTCTGCCTAATACCTAATCGATTAAACCGGAGCTTCCGCCCTCCACTACCGCCCCCGTTTCAGCTCCACCCTCCTTCAAGAAGTTCCTCGAAGAGGGCATAAAATACCCTCTCACCATCGCAGCTTCACCCACATGTGAACAAGTGAAAAGTCATTCTCGAGATCCATAGGCACAATGGTTGTCAGCCATCTTGGGGATTGGAAAATTAATATAATTTCTAAAATCTGCCTCTCGCCCGAATGAACACCACCAATCGAGACAGGACTGTCGAGGCCCACAGAACTCACCCTCACATACCCCCTCCGCCCGACTATCATGTAACACTCCTCACAAGCGGCGGTCAGGTGGATAACTTGAGGAAAACGACAGTCAACGGATGGGTTGAAAGACCCGCGGCCATATTGAATAACCCATGCACAACATCATAAAGGCATCTCTCGCCTCACCGCTTCACTTGCGGCGTCCGACTGCTAGTTATGCCCATAGGGCGGGACTACACCAGCGATTGCTCAAGCATAAATAAACTTTGTTATGAATATCCTGAGATAATCAGGAAATGCACATAGGGAAAGATGATAAAACGACTAAGGCTCAAAACTCGAATCCTGCAGCCGGCGGATATGATAACTATTAGATACACCTACTAATAATAAACAATACGGCCTTCCTTGGAGGGGAAGCGAGTGAGAGGAGAGCGCACTAAAACTCACTTAACATAATACTTAAAAGATAAACCTCCAACATCCTACGGACACCTGTAAATTGAGTGTTGTGAGAGCAGGAATTTTACGCACAAGCCGTCAAACAAATAATACACATTGTATTATTACTCTACAAATCACCTGTAGAAAAAAATAACGTTATCTATTATGAGTACCCCGGATCATAAAAACCAAATACTTAAACAACCATTGTCCACTACCATGTCTAAAAAGCAAGGGGTATCCGGCATTAGGGCCGAGTAAAGAAGAGAAAAAAAGAGAGGAGAGAGAGGGGAGAAAAGAGTGGGCAACGTCGCAGAAACCGGCGCGTTCCGCCCCAGCAACCTTCACGACCCTATGAGAGATGAATTCATCGATATATAGGGGAAAAAAAATAATGATGATATAGGATGTTTATAGCGCTCATCGTGAATGAGATCATGAATCATAGACTTGAGTTGTAGTATTAGCCAATTGGCTATTGGTAGAGTCGACTCTCCCTCCCATAAAGCGTGTGGGATTGAAAATAATAACTTAAAAAGCCGCCGCTCCTGTTCACGAGGGCCTGAACCAAATTCAATAGTCGCAAACATCCCACATCGTCTATCTGACATAGCCCTCTCCAACCTAGTCATCCAAGACAAAAATATCTTCGTTACCCCCCCCTTTTGAAGGTACTCGAGGAAAAATCTACACACTCCAGAGTTAGAGACCGGCCATGCGAAATAAAGAATCGGAGTGCGAAGCAGTGGGCAGACACGCATAGAATATAAGCTGCTGTGGATAAATCCACCACGACGCAACATCACCCTGCCACTGAGACTCAATACTATTCAAAAGACACTATCCAATTTGCAGTCAAATAGCGAAAACAACACGACAAAAATTGGAAAGGAAAATGAAATAATAATTAATACACTTCAAATTATCACATCCCGAAGACGTAGTTTTCGTTGCAATGAACCCCAATAGCGGGTCTTCGAATTCACCATTCCATGCACAACACAATATCCATTTAATGCATCCAACACACACAGAACTCACTTATATATTAGATTAGCCGCCGAGCAGTTGCGTAGACGACTTCATTATCGCACAAATACGTAGCCAATGTTTGTATGAATACTTCACCTACTCTTAGATTAATCTATTCTTGAATCTCTCAATACATCTATCTTACTCACGTCTTAAATTCACCCCAATAAACTTCTATCTCCATCTATCATATCAGATAGAGGCTCCAATTTTTAGTGCGATTCCTGTTGTTGCACGACTGGTGATGACGTCCAGCGCCGTCACGTTTTTTTCATATTTGCATCGGAAAGAAGCACACGCATGTATGCGGTAACTGTTTTTGCTGTAACATAAACGATTGAATAAGTCTGTTAAGTCAAACATTGAGCTATAAGCAACATCCTGACTGTCGTAGATAGAGAGTAACTGCGTTTGATGTCCACAGACCAGTTTCTGAATATTTTTTGTAATGAAATATCAACTGATTTTCTTTCGTCTCTGACATAGAGGTATGAGAAGGTAATATGGTACCTCCGATGGAGCGTGGATGTAATATTAAGCAGCGTGCCACGATGCACGCGGACAAACGATGCATTAACCTCTCGTTTGAGTGCAATTCAAAATGTTCTTTCTTTCTCAAACGGTAATCTTCATATAGGTGGAGATGGTTGTTCAGTCTTCAAATTACGCTGTCCAGCAGAGAGGCTTGAGAGGCTCTCAAGCAATCAGATATGAGATCACGTTAAGAGAAAATAAGCCAATGGTGGCGATTTCTGGACGGCTGGGGGCGTGCGCATGTAGAATTGGCGCCTGGGGCGCGTTATGGACATCACAGACACAAACTCAGAGAGGATGTGTGCAGGTACTCATTGGGCTGCCCTCTGCTTAGAACCGAGATCAGCGCGCCGTTTATTTATCCTTCAGGTAATTTCACACGTTCCTATTTGTTCTATGGAGAACTGGACTATATCTCTGAGTCAGACGCAACACAGAGGAGCAACACCATCATTCTTGAACTCTGACTCGCCGAGTGTAGGTATAGGTGGTCAATGTCTGCAGGATCTGAGTGTAATGCATTCCAATTTGAGCACACGGCCCCAGTTTAGCTATGGTAGCGCACCTAGTACCAATTATTATAGAGATGCACCTTAGTAAGACAACGCGGACTTATGAGATAAATTTTGCGAGGCAAAGGAATACCGATAAATGGAATGGCTATATTAGCTCTACGAATTGTTTTATTTTTCGAAGGAAAAGTCCAAAATATCGTGCCCCCTGCCGAGTGCTTTTACTGCGCACCTACCAGATCACCCGCTCCTCTAGCGAACTAATGAACCCATGCCCTCACACAGATCCGTCAAAAACAAATTATGACTTATATTAGCACATTTACACGAGAGCCATCTCTACCACCACCTGCATGTATGATATACCATATATATGTTATCCAATAATCAAATAAAAAAAAAATTTGGGTCTATGTGGAGTAAGAGGTACGGGGGTATATTATCTAAATACCAATATAAGGCTAATATGCACTACTATATCTCGCTGAGAAATGCAGAGCCGAACGTGCCTGGACGATCTATCTCTTATGAATGATTTACGATTTCTGCATGATAACTATGAGCCCTAGAACCACGCAAAGCACGTCGTATGTTACATCAGTTCCCTATTGGGGGCAATCCAAAAGCACAATAAATGTCATCACTGAGACTACTAGGGTGTGCCTCTCTCCCGGTGTAGAGGTGAAAGCAGCCGCGGCCCATCCCCTCCCATCGCAGAGGGGGCCCTACGCGAATGTCCGCCATCCCTAACCAAGCTATAACCTTCCGCAGCGACCCAGGTGAGATCCAGGACCTATTGCCGCCCCTCAATTCCCCACAGCGATGTTATCCTGATTTACAGCTACGTATTTTCTGCTGCCGAGTACTTGCACCTCTGCTTAATACACATCTCTGAAGATAGCAACGTAGCCAGCCTACACCCAAAAAACAGAACAAAAAAACTAAATATCCACATTTATTTATTAATTGGTGTAAGATTTATTATACACTCGACCTTATGCAGCCAATTAAACCAACATATTCCTTTTCTCCCCTAAATGATGCCCCCCAGTAAAGAAACAGAACGCATCTTCACTCGTGAGAAGTGAGGCACACAACTATCGGCTGGCAGCAGCATCAGACATGAGGAGGAATATATATCGACCAGATTGTGACTTGAGAAGGCGGTGGCATCAGTAAGTTCGCTCGGGGAAACAGGATCTTGTAGCGGCAGAATATAAAACTGTCCACCATCTGCCCAAATTCCGAATCCGGAACTGTTCCAGTCTCATGCAGAATGCGCTCTGTCATTATCAGTTCAGAAAGTTCCACCCTCATTCCGCTTAAACCCTCCACCTCAACCGACCAGCTTGAATCATCCTGGCAGCATGCCGTGAGGAGAGTATACAGACCAACATGTCCGATTGATTGACCGAGAAATCACCCAGAGATGATGATACACCATACATGCACCCTGACAAATTACAAATTCCTGCCAGTCACGAGGCACGATCGCTGGCGTGCCAGCCTGCTTTTTGGGCCCTGTTGCCATCCATGTAGGCTCAGCTCTCCCGCATTCATCGAGAGAGACATTGGGAAAGGATAAGCCTTCCTCACACCCAATAGAGAACGCAACCGCCTCCGAGGCAGTCCCGACCCGACACCGCAGAATGGAATTTGAGAGACCATTAAACCGGAAGATACCTATCCAAGAGGAACACACACCGACATTGGTTTAAAGTGAAAGTACTTGCGTTAAGTCACGTATCAACACGAGGACCACACCGAGGCCTAGATAGCTTCTTCGTGTGGTGCCTCGACCCTATCACCAGCATCACCACCTTCAGTTAACTCAATACTTTGCACACAAGTCAATAGGCTAGTCTCTGAACAGAGCATGTTATTGTCATTGGACATCGAAAGAGATATGGTGCCGCGACAGAGGAGCGCTCAATCGCACCCTGAACAGTTATAGCCTAAGACACAGCAACGAAACGAAGATACAATGAATCCATCCAGAGGTGGAAGAAACCTAGAAATATATTTATCAAAGTTTTCCATCACGATGACAATTCTTCATTGGTGGGGGTATCAATCCTTCGTCATACATGCACACCAGAGAGGACGCAACTCACCGGAAGCGACAACTGACCACATGAAACGGGCCACGAGGAAAAAACCATCCGACTTTGACCTCAAATCCAAGATGGCCGACACTCTGGCTTAAGCGGAGGTGCAAAGATTCACATATAAGTAATGAACCATAACTTGGCATAAACCAACTAACATAATTTACCACTACGACAATTTTATAACCCGGTGTCATTTCTAACTGGAATCTGGATGTCCGCCGTACTCCCACGGTCAATATTAGCTGAACAGGGAATTGCATATCTGAGAAAACCATAGTATGAGAGTTCTACACGTTACTATAATCTGTGTCAAAAGCCGCGTCGAGTAGGCAATTTGTAAAATTAATGCCAACAACCTTGACTCAAAGACCTTCACCGCGAAGAGTAAGACGTCGTTTATTCCAGTGCCCGTTGAAATTCGCCATGCAGTGACGAGCATACATCACCTTCCAATCAAACACGAGAGCAATAAGCAACTCATCCGTTCACTATCGAGTTTTGGACTAATATGGCGCCAAGAACCCTCATCAAACCGGGGTCTAATCTCGCCCATAATAGTGGAAGCGCCGAGTAATGGAGCCGTAGATACCTATAACAGAGGATTATGATGGTACGTATCGCAGATGACGAAATGAAATAATCTATCTAACAGTAGCAGGCATGAGACGTCATACACCGCCCACCTATGCCATCGACTCTGTACATCCAGTTTTGACATTAACCATTTCTCACTCCAAGATGCTAATCCTCTTATCACTCAAATCTGAGCAAGAACCCCATCCGTATTCTCTCGAGAGCCAGCGCGCTTTGGTAACCCACTCGACACACATGTACGTCTTTTATATAACTGCTCTCTCCATTGACCAAACAACCTCGAGAAATTACACCATCTATAAGATCTAACGTTCCATCCAGATACCGAATGATCACAAATGCACCACTAGCAACCTCAAACCAACTCTCTAAAGACCAAATCTGGAATCATGAAGGGCTTCGAACGCAGATGGAAATGCCCACAAACCGTTGAAAAAGCATGAATATGAGCGGTGAATATAAGAACTGAGCTCATCTGAAATGAATGTTACCTCTCCATGGTATGTTCAATCTGAGATACAGAAATATTGACCTTTATAATATAAAATTGATTCAATGACTAACGCGACCAGCTGATCAATGCAGTCAGAGTCTGTGCTGCAGGGGCTCACGGAGCCGCAGTTGTTATTTACCGTGGGCACCGAGCCGGACGAATACCGGTTACAGTAAATCACGTGTGAACAGGATTCTTGCATGTGTCAGTCACGCTAAAATGAGATTATTTTGCACTGAGCATATCTAAATGAATCCATTCAGGTGTCATCAAGGTACACCATGAAAACTAAATCACATTAAGAGGACTATTCCGTATGTGCACATTGCCATTGACGATAGTAAGAGAGAAGCAGTATTAAGATGCAGTAGAGATTGTCTGACTTAAAGACATCACACTAATACATAGGGTCGATATGAAAGACACAAAGGATTCGATCAAACCGAGACATGACACCACCTTCTTCCTCAGCCACAGACAACTGTTCCGAAAATTCAAGTATCAAAGATTGTAAACTAAAAATTGTCTTGGTCTATCCATAAAACATATGAGATCTGTTGATCTGTAAGTAACGTAGAGTTTGGTTTGATGTCAACGAAAGATATCGAGAGAGACAACAAATGAAATTTACCGAGTGTATCCACAGCAAGTAATCGATTGGATAGAAAAATCACGACGACGCCATAATTAAAGGTCATTGCGCTGACCTTCAACAACATCGCTAACCACAACGACTGAGCAAGATCGACTCGTCAATGAATGGAAGAATTGCCTAGGTGCTATACAAGGCAGTAGATGAGCCGTGGCCCTCCTACGCCTTGTTATGAACTTTCATAGAGACACACCTTCTACTGCATCAACGACTTCTTTGTATCTCTGCGAAAGTAGAGGTAAAGGACCATAATCATACATCGTAGATTGCAACACTTATTACTTACATGGTGTCTACCTCAGTTTTTGCGAAAATGGCGGAAAAAAGGTAACCGTAATTGCAAGTTGATGCATCACACCTAGCGACCACCTCGCAGTAGGAAGGCGGCGGTATATTCCACCACAAAGAAGCGCCGAGGCACGGCCACCAAGCGTGAAAGCAAAGTGTGAATCAGAACGAAGAGGAATCGGGCAAAATTTCCCAAGGAAACGGAGTAAAAGAATGAACTCTTGGATCCTGACCCTGGCAAGCCATGGTCTGAGTATCTCGAATACCTCAGAACAGACGCACTGACGAAACGAAGTACACTTGTAGATGAGACCACGATCACGATAATGAGCCATTCCGGAGAAGGGAAGTCTGTCGAATAGAGCCTGGTTGAACAGTTGGATACCTGCACCAGAGAGAATCCGATTCGCAGGCGCACCACTACCTAGCAGCCACTATGGCTTAGCCGTCTAGCCTCGGCTTCATTGCCTATCATCTCTCAACACACGAGCCACTGATCAATCACGCTTGATCCATCATCGCCAAATTAGTTAATGCCATATCCCCGATTAATGCCGTCAGACGAAGCACATTTACCCATCAATTGCCGAAGCTAAATATGTCCAAGCGCATAAGAAAGACCAACAAAAGAAGAAGAAGAAAAAAAACATTAAAAACG
Organism: Eptatretus atami; assembly: GCA_035128595.1. NCBI lineage: Eukaryota > Metazoa > Chordata > Myxini > Myxiniformes > Myxinidae > Eptatretus > Eptatretus atami. The sequence goes on from CM068955.1 coordinate 124,534,511, forward strand.
CTTAGTTCGGAATACAGCACTCATGAGTACCGATTCTCCTTGCTCTCACAGTAAAAACGATCATAGGATTCGGCATTGTGTTTATCTAAAAGCGCATCAAGAAATCGAGAAATTAATTAGAATAGTCACTACTCCGGAGCCATCTGTACGTTTGAACCGTTAAGGGGAAGCTGCGCCTGAGCAATCCTTTCCCCATCGCGCCACCCCCCAACGCAGAACGTGTCTGTCAATTGGTTGGTAAATAACATAGCCCATAACTTGGCAAGCACTTGTCCGATTAATATCAAACCTGAAAAGCGCACACCAGGCCCCAGCATATACCGTGGCAAGTTCAATATATCGTACCAAGTGTTTGAGAACAGCGTCACAGACAAAAACAAGCTTTGCTGAATCAAGATAGACAAACATAACCCGCACGCCTGACGCGACCAGTTGGGGGTGTGTGAGAAGAACTGATGCAGACGTACATAGTAAAAATTACTTTATCATAAGTGGAATCAATGTCAAAGTATCTGATACAACAAGTTTGGTTATAGCATTGCATTGTGAAACCTGTTAGTAGTGGTATAAAATTTGCACCGTAAAGTCCCGAAGAACCGACTATCCGTGAGAAGGCAACATATAGCTGACCGTTGCGAAGCACGGCTGTGAAGATATAACCCAACTTTATCAAAAGGTTGCTTGCCTTTTGTTTATATCCATCCAGTACTGATCCCTACCTGGAACGTTCTTTCCAAGAATGAATGCAAGTCAACTCGAAAGCCAGTTAGATCCGTGGTATCAACACATAGTCACCTTGTTGCCCCGTTAGGATCTCGGCTCTAGACATGGGTGGGAGATCCAACAATCAGCGTGTACCACCGTTTGGCAACGATCACTGTTCAGAACCATTTTATTGACTTTTTTGTACCAAATGCACCTCATATGGTCTTTAAGAATAAGATGTAGCCGAATATCACGTTACTACGAGCGCAAACAAAGCGAAGATAGCGCAGAACAACGAACACAAAACTCGAAAATAATATATAAGATAAGCACAAGAAAATTATGAAAGTTGGTTGTCCAACGTTCACTTTCGCTGGGGTCAAGCTCAGCTGTCAGAAAACTTCAATGCAAGGCAAAAGGTGTATAATATCGTACGGCTGTGAAATCGCAACCCCATTCAGGTCCGTAGTGAGTATCTTTTAAGTACATTAATATAGCCCCAAACCCGTTTTTAAGAAGGAATAATGGATTCATCGGGCTGGACACTGAGCAGTCGTTTTTCTTTCTTTCTTATTATGAACACAACCAACGTCTCAAACCAACAACCAACAGCATCCCCACCCCAAAGCGCCGACCCGCGCGCGGCCAGCCCAGCTCCGCCATCGGCCACTAGACAAATCTTCGCACCCCCATTCTTCCCAGCCGAGGAGGTGACGAAGGGGGCAAGCGCGCCCGAGTTGGTGATGCTGCGGTTGACGACGACAAGCAGGCAGGAACGCGACTCTTCGAGACCTTCCGAAGCGCTTCGAGGGTGAGCAGGGAACGGGGCGGCAGCAACAGAGCGAGCCTCGTGGTGTAAAAGACATACGGTGAAGCAGTTTTGGTTTTGGTGTGCTCTGCTTCTCGTCTCTCCCTGACTACTCATCCTGCTGAAAATTCCTTTATCTTCTCATCCTGCTCGCTCGTACCTTATTCTTCTCATTGTGGATGGACCAGCGGCCTGGCTATGTGTGAGGGCGTCGCAGGACCCGCTGGCGCAAGAAAGCGTCCGCCATACCCACCACACCACACCTCTATCCGCGCTGGATAATGCGCCGAACACTCGCCGGGACGTCGAGTGCTCAAACAACAAGGACAGAGCGCGAGGCACGCAGGAGAGACTCGCCTGCACGCGAGGGAGCGGAGTTCGCGGCCAGGCGGGACACGGTCGCGGACTTCGGAGTGGGGCTCGAGTCGGCCCACCAGGGAAAGTCGCTATTCCTTTATCTTGGGTTTTTGGGCAAATGACTATGGGAGGTGCCTGTCTGTGAAGTAGAACTGTTATAATGTTTGAGCCGTGTGTCGGTCTAGTGGTAGTAAAATAACTGCATTGTTCTAATTGTTATAACTGTATATTGTGCATTTGGTGATTACGTATGGCTGTATGTGCTTTACGTGTTTTGTAAATTAACGTGCTTTGTGAACTGTTCCCACGTTCGCTGCGGCCTTCCTTCGTTGAAAACCACTTGCTTCACGAAAAGGGTTCGAGTGCTGCGTTGATACGCCGATAATTAATCTGACCGTCAGGTCACGATATCCGCTCGTATCCCTGTAGGCACGGAACGACCGTAAGCGGTTCGTGTCCAGGGATTGACCTGTGCGTGGTACAACCCCTCGGAGAGGTTACCAGTGCAGTACTTAGGTATACTGACTTTCGCGATGTACCCTATTTCGCCGCGGGTAGCAATGCGGACTGGGTTGTGGTGAGGTCAATACCCACCACGTAGACTAGCTCCTTGGCGATAGCAAGAGGGTCACGACTCGAATTGGTCCGTACCGGTGGGCGAGACGTGCGCGATCAAGTCACTGTGCCGTTGCACACGTCCGGCGGGCGCGAAATCGCGACAATAATTGGGTCCATTATTGATCATCATTTCTGACTCTGTAGTGACTAAGAGTTAAAATTCTTATATCAAGTCACAGAACGAACAAAAAACTTTACATTTTTCATGCATAACGACAAGAAAATGAAAAATCTACAAAACCAAATACGTCTGGTGGTAGGTCTGTCCAGTGTGACGCCGGCACAGTCTGCACTGTGTACACATAAATGGCCGTTTCTTGCACTTGCAAGGGGCCCATCCATTTATATGGCTCCAGGGCCAAGACTCCATAGTATAAAATTCCCATCATCCTCCGCACGACTCGTCTCGGCAATATCAGATGAAAACACCATTTCATCGCCGCTGAAATCGCCTCTCTGATCGCACTTGCCATTGTTCACCAGCAGTTTCGAATGTAGCACGAAGTTTCGGAGAGAGAACGTGACGTCATAGCATCTTTTGGTAACTTCCGGACTGTTTTTCGATCACTGACAAAAGTTTTGAACTTAAAAGTTAATTTTAAGCATAATTTTGAATTTCAACTTAAGAAAATAATTGCCGAAACATATTAAATGTAGATACAACCTTCGATCACGGCGGTCATCAGCGATCCCAAACCTGCCTCTTTTAAGATTGCAAACACCTTTCTCGATTTGTTGTTGATGTCCCCCAAAGAAAATTTATATATTATTAGCAGCTCTCGCGTAGCCGAACGCTGTTCAAGAGCTCGCTTCTTCTTCTTCTTCTTCATCTCTTCTCTGAACAAAACCTTTTTTGACTTCGGCTCTATATTAATACAGGATCCCTCTCTTAAAATAACATAAGCACTGTACACATCTCCATTGAGGTCTTTTGAGAGCGTATCATCAGTGAACGTTTTAAATATACGGCCTACATGCTTTTAAGTTTCGCAGAGTTCCACGTTACTATTAAAGATTCCATTTAATTATATGAATTTCGTAAAATTACAAAAGAGCATTTTCTCGTCATGAACGAAGATCGTCCATGCAGGAGGACGATGAGTGAACGTGAACGGCAGTGCCGAAATATCGGAAGTTTGTATTGTGTTTATTATTTTTTTTTTTTTTTTTTTTTATATTATTTTATTTTTATTTCTTCTTTGCTCTTCTTGTTTCCTTCTCTCTGGTTTGGCAGGAAAAGAAACCCACAAAAAAAAACCTTTAGGACGCTGTCTGGTATAGAGACAACATTGTCCTTGATAAATATTAGAGCAGAGTCAAGAAGTATAAGAACATGCGCCAGAAGCAGCATTATTACATGTGAATATAACCAAATAATTATTTTCTCGGGATACCCGGAAATTCAAATTTCAATGTCGATATTATAATATAAAAATAAATGACCGGGATAAACAAGAAGAGTCGAGTAAGAGTCGCGAGAGAGAGTTAAAGAAAAAGAAATTATTAAGCCTCACGACGTCAGAGTGTAAGCAAAATGATTTGACACGCAATACAGGGCCTTCTACACTTTCTCAACACCTGGTGCTGAAGTATAAAAGTAGGTGTATGAAATCGTTAATGTCGATGGTATGGGGAACCAACATATGCCACCAGGCGTTTGGAGGTATCAAGATGCCTCTCATCATTTTCTCAGGCCATTTTAGGCAACAAAACGAAATGTTTCAAGCCTTGGAAATTATTGGTGTAAATTCAAGAGAGAATTCGAAGTAAATGGGGGGGTATTATGCTCGACATTACATTAATCATTCACGTCAAATCAAGTATGAATAATTGTCAAGAATAGCTTAAGCATTAAATTACGTTCAAGAGCAAATACTTTTTTGTTTGTTTGTTTCTATACACCACAATTCACCACATCTTATAGCAGTCGGCAAAACACCCTGGATACTTTTGCACCAACTACTAATGGTGGTGAGTCATCGGCCAACTGATTTATTGGAGAAGTTAGTTTTCTCAATTACAGGTATTTTAAATTATTCACATACAAAACAACAGGAACTACCATTTATACTTTGGCACAACTGCCCGTCCTTACCTTTGAGTCCATAACCACGCAACAACGAAGAACAATTCCCAGACAGCCCGAGCAACACCTAGGCCTATAGGTTTGTCTGATGCTCGAAAAGGATTCCCTGAAGTTATCTGCACTTTGTAAATAATCAAAAGAAAACTCAAATACTACTTGCGAGTTTGATTATAGTTTACATGTCTACCAGATCTATCTATTCGTGTGTTCTTATGGTATTTATTTTGATATTGGTGTAATTGTGAAAACTACATTTCATAACCCTACTAACAGATGCAAACTAAACAAATTGAAGAGTAAATATCAGAGGCAGTCCCGCAGCTGGACTATGCCCCTCTGGGGACAACTCTGTGCAGGATTGTTATTCTTGACATAGGTAATTGCGTTATTTTACGTCAGATATCCTGGCTGTGGAGGTTGTGCCAATTCTCGGTTCAGCCAATAATGGGGAAAGGCTTATCCGGAAGCATGCATAAGTGCATACACATGCGGTGAATATATACAAAATTGCAAAAACTTGTACCTCCAATTGCCACAGAAGCAGGTAATATAAATTACACAGTAATGGGCTAGCAATCTTAACAAGTTAAAAAAAGCCAAATAAATACATTAAAACTCAAACATGTGTTATGCTTATTGACTTGTAGCAAATGGGTGGTGCAATCATGTTGGGGTGATAACAAGATGCAGAGATGTAGATGTAAAGAATTAAGCAACACAGGGAATTGCTACGAGATCCCAGATAAAACTATGGTGTCCAACTACTACACCTCGATTACTTTACTTATGGATATGTAAACATGCGAGCTCAGTGTTCAGGTTGTAGAAAGTGATAGGTGGTATATGGCCTAAAAAGGGATGGGATATTGAAGATTAACATATTCACACAATTTATGTAGGTGCAGAGTAACTTTCACCTGATTGAGAATTAATAGACTGCTTAACCCATTATGGATTAAATGAAATAGGATTAATGATTCATACTAAGACATACATGATGGCCAAAAAATAAATCCGCCTCTGTGTTTTAACACCTTACTAACGGACTCTGAGAGACAAATGAGTACATAATTATGGATTGTAAATAAGAAAATCAAAGTTACGACTGATACCATCAACAATAGTTAAATGAGTGGTAGATCGTTAACAATAAAAATACTAGCTTGTAGATTGCTTAAGCAAGGCTAGCAGAATTTAAGAGCTCTAAAAAACAATAAACAAAACAACAATGAAAGGAGTTTGCAAAATGGA
>CM068955.1:124558554-124572285 GCA_035128595.1 Eptatretus atami
CTAACATATCTACAGCTCCATGTGTAACACTGCATTTTTTCTTGTAAGAATAAACTGACCATCAGAATAACGCAAGAACCAGAAGCCAAGGTCGATGAAGGAGTTAAGTGAATCACGGTCGCGCTATGACCATATTTCTGATCGAGTGTGACTGCACAAACCGACTTGTAGAGGAGAGAGGAAAGCTCTACGGGAAAGTGGCACTCATGATGGCTGGCCGGCATAGAGCACTCGTCTGTCCTTTTGATGATGATCTTGTAGAAGCAAGCAGCACAAGGAAAGGAGCAGAATGTGAGATATGATCAATGGATTTCATATCTGCTGTGTCTGAGTACGCTATCTCCTGTGTTAGCCACTCTTAATTCTTTGTTTCGTATATAGACTGCCCACACTTTGATAAGGCGAATCCATATCCTTGGATCTTCATTCATTGTGTAGTATTGTTTTGAGATCAACTGCTTGACATTACGAGGACAGCATGTAGATAAGTGGCTGTTGTTTTGATGATGTGATTGAGACGCTGCTGCCATAGTGAGCATAGAGTTGTCGCTGAGTGATCTCTTGGAGTACACTTCACCACACCAGCTTCCTTCCTGCATCGATTCGGTAGTTCATCAAGTGGACTCGTCATCGGCTGTTCTCCAGGTATCTCAATGACATGGCATGAAGGCCGATTTCTTCTCCTCATCAACTGCTCCGCCTGGACGTCCTCGCTTCTTAGGACGCTCCATCAGTGGCAGTAGATGGTGCATCCAACTGCAAATTACGGGGATGACAGTTAATTTAGTCTAGCATCTACGATGGTAATGCCTCCTCTGCAGCAGACTGTTGACTGCATGAGAGTCTATATGATACAGCATCGGCCCACTCATCCTACTTTGCTTGACACCAACGTTCTGCACATCTTGTAATCGTTCTTTCACCTGGAGCAGCATCGACCTACTGCAATTCATAATCATTATTGTTTGAGTGTCGCTTGATCTTTCTTGAGCACACACACTCTCCACACAGCTAACAGTCAGTATGGCAACAGAATTCTTCGACATCAGATCTGAGTTTCTGTGCTGAGGAAGACATCACAGTCATGTTTACGACTTTGCGCATTGCTCATATCGCCTGTATCTCAGTCGTGAGCTACTAGCAGACATCTCTCATGCACATACTGCTCCTCCTTGTCGTCAAATGCCATGAATGCGGATAGTCTTTTATCTGGAATTTTAGTCATTTATTGACACTGAAATCATTGATTGCAGCAAGAACTTTGCGACTGACACATGCAGAAATCCTTCCCACCAGTGAATGTTATATTCTCCTCGCACAGTAAACAAACTGCGCGCTGGGACATGCACACTGCCATTACCGGCGGTCCTAATCTGAAACACAAAATATATATATACCGAGTGAATCCCCCGTTTCTCGCCGGGGTTACTTCCACATCCCCCCGCTAAGTGAATAATCCCGCGGCCCATGACATGGACGCCTCCCCAAAAAATCGACTCGTCTGGTCTTTGTCTGTTTGGGAGTGACTTGGGTTGGCGTTGCCTGAGATCGACTAGTCTGTTCTGGTCGGCTTGACACAGTGATTGGGTTTTCGAGGGCGTGAGATATCAGCTGTGGCCCAGTTGATGGGTGAGGTGCCGGAGATCGACTCAGTCTCGGTCTGGTTGGTTTTAGGTGCTGGGTAAATCGGCAGTCGCTCGTGTGGCCTGATCGGCCGGCAAATCTTTTTCCTTCCCGAAGCATATATCGAGCACCTAAACCTTCTCCTGGAAGCGTCCCAAGGACCTTCCTCTGGCGCTTCTGGTTCCTTGCCAGCAGCCTTAGAAGGTGCAGGGCGTACTGGGGCGCCATCGTGGCGCCCTGGAGAAAAAAACGTCAGAAAATCGTTCGACAGTCAAGCAAGTGCGAAACTTTGTTTCTTGCGTTGTCGTGGGACTGGCTCTTGCAGCCACCATCGCGTTATAATTTATTGCTTAAATAATTTAATATTTTAATATTATTACCGCGAGTGTACCGGCGGGAATCCGCAGAAAAATTAGTTACGTTCCAGGGAAAAACCGCGATGAACCGGTCGGGCGCCGATAGTGTGACCGTGGATGAAGCGGGGTTGACGCTTACTGATTCAGATTGAAAAATACCATTGGAAGAGATTACAAATTCCACCACGTTAAAAGTAACGCAAATCAGCCCTCACGTTTCGTGGATTCCTCCATTGCGTTGAGCCCTGCAAGAAGTTCCAGAATTGTTCTGGAGCTTAGTGCAAGTGGTGGGTTGCATTGGGATGGGTGTTGGGGTGGGATCTCGCGGTGGTGTGCATTCAGATGAGGGTAGAATTGGCATTAAAAGGAGATTAACAACCGTGCATCGATGGCATTGATAAAGCTATTGCGGTCCATGATGTCTTTATGTTACATTTGTCACATAACCGTCTCATAAAACCCGTATTATATACGGGTTCTCATCCCAAACACTTTGGCCAACCCGTATTTTGATGGGGTCTCGGGCCGACGATGAAGTTAACTATGTGATCTATAGGTGATGATGCCAACACTGAGCGATCCGGGTAATTACGGCATCATATGGTGAGCTTTGAGATCAAATTTTGATTAAATTTTAACAATGACCTTGACCTTAACACTAATCTCTATATCCGAAAAATTTCACTAAAGATGACGGAGTCCTCAATTCGAGTTTAATAGATACACCTAAAGGGTTTTCTTGTTGTTTCTTTCCAAATGTAGGTCCATGTAAGTTTTGCACCATTACAATGTCCGGCCATCTTGGATTTGAGTCAACAAACGAGGTTCCATGAGGTGGATTCGGGTGGGATTATTTTCTGATGACCCATACCACCAATGAAGACATTGTCGGGTGAAAAAGCTTTGTAACATTTTTGATCCAAACCTCCATGGATTCAATGATCCGTTCGTTGCTGTGCCTAAGGCCTGCAAGAGTCTGCATCTCTGATTGCTCGTCTTGTTTTGTGTTTGTTTCGAACTTCGCCAGTGGCATTAACAAGATATTTTGCTTGAATTACCCAGAAATATGTTTGAGACACTGCCTCTCTTCCGCCCCCCCCCCCCCCCCCAAGGCTTGCTTCCGAGCTGAAGATAAGGTGTTTCTAGTTCCCTCCTCTGGAATATATCTAGATATTTAACCTCACTGAAAATAACTTAATATCTACCTTGCTATATCAAAATGCAACAGGAACTTATTTGACATGAAATTCAACCAAACTTAGAATAAAAGCGGGGGGTTGATGCAGGAGTCGAAAGACATCTCACTAGCACCTGATCAAACAATCAGATAATATCCTGTTTTAACCATTATGGAAAAATATCTTTCTCAGCACGTCCACAAAATCTCTTTTACTTGACAACATTCTTGCAAACTAAGTTGCTGAGATGAAAGGACATTTGTAAACCTATTTTTAATTGGTACATTGCTACCTGGAAATGTGTACAAGACTGCAGGGACTGAAATCACCAACTGTTATGATATTACACTTGTACTAAAACCATGCTGCTTTAACTCTAACCAACACATCCAGAAATGCAGCAACTGCTACAATTATTACCACTCATGTTTGTACATCAGGATATCTGGATAAATCTTGTGAGCTGCCCTTTCAACAAATGATTTGGTTCGACGAGTCTATAAGTGACCATATATTCGTTTGATTGGTGTCTGTCTGTCTGTCTGTCCTGTCTGTCCGAGCATAAGCTCCATCGGGTTTCTGATACCGATCCTTGACAAAAAATGGTGGGAGTTATATTTCATGATCTGTTGTGTTTTCCTGGAAAATGGCTTGGTGCATTTCCATTTATGGCGCGGAGCCACGCCCCCAAAAACATTTTTTAGGGGTAGCCATTTCAATTTACATTCTCCGAGGGGTTCTGTCGAGAAATCTCGGCAGGCGGGTTTCCTTGGTATTTGGTCTAGCCCAGATGGCCACCTGTCAAGCCACGCCGAGTCTCGGCATTTGTTCATTTTCGTCCCAAGGTCTACGAACTTGGAAAACTGTTTCGCGAATTTTACCATAAAAAATCATACGATCCCTCCCAACTTTGAGAGCTTAGGATGACAATATTGTTTTATGCATAATCTTTGAGGTCCATTCTCCACCTAAAGTCTTGAAACCATTTTGCGTCTATCTCAAACACCTTGCCCGTGGCGCCCCCTTCAAGTTTGTTTTTACGCTGATTTCATTTTCAAAAATATAGATAATCCGAGGAGTGCGAAGATGCACCAATATAGCCTATCATCGATGCTTATATTGTTCCTTTGGAATGGTTCCAGAGGAAGTCTTGCACCAGAAGGTCATATCCGTTGACCATTACCTTTAAAGTTCACACGGTCAATATTTTCGAAGGTCTGTGGGGAATCGAAACCGTTTTCGACCTTCCGACGACCCTAAACTCACAAAAGCTATAGCACGTCGTATTTCCTGGTTTCCTTATTTTAATGTCCACAACATGTTTGTGACCTTTAAATATGCAAAGCGTCAAATTTGAAAGTTGGTCGAACGAAACCGGGTCTTTTGAACATTCTCGCCAGCAAGTAACCTGTCCCCGTACCACATCTGTTGATCATTTTTATAACTGATCAAATTTCAACATTGTCGTCATCCACTTCATGAAACAATCTACCATCGTAAAGTAAGCGCTCCGCGTGAACCATTGCCGGTCTCCAAGGACTTGTTTAGTTAACCACACAAATAAACTCTCTAAATGACATGAATGAGATAAGTATTTAGCTAATCCTAAATTTTTTTCTCCATCAGTTTCTGCATGAATGAAAATTCACAGAAAATAAGAAAACTCTCGCTCGTGGGGCGCAATCCCACCCATGGGATACACTTTAACCTGTTTGAACATTTATCCCCCAATACAAATCACACAAACAGTATTAAATTAACATTAAATTAACATCATTCTTAAACTTTCTTGCTTATGAAACTATATTTATTTTTAGAAAAAGACATCCTTCTATTCATAAACCTGTACCACCATAAACTTATTTAAAAGAGTTATAACCTTGTCACCGTCACTTGATAGGTGATCCCTCACAAGAGTACCTCACATAAAACTTTTTACAAGTCGTACACACAATCCATTATTAGCAGCCTTATCCACTGTAAACTATTACGTAGCCTATCACTCATGCTGGAGACTATTTTAATAACATCCCTGTCCTGGATATTTTCACATTGACCTTTTTCGTCGTTCCTTCATTGGTACTTAATATTCGCCAGTCTCTGGCAACATATTGAAAAATTAGTGAAGATTTTAAATGTTAACTTAAAACCCTTTAAATGCAAACTTTAGAATCTGAATCCGAACCCTAATCCAACTTGATCACAGTTAGCTTGCTTGGCTTGATCATGTTAAATCCTGACCTTTGACTATAATGGTTTAACGTGAGCAGGCCAACACCACCACACAACCAGTATAGGTAAATTGACCACAACGGCTACAGGCCAGAGAGATTCACTTTACCAAGGCCAGAGCATGAATTGAGGAACTGCACATAGCGAATTGGATACACCGGTGCCAGAGAGATGACTTACTTACCTTTGTGAAAAACATTCCCAGTAGAATCGATATCATGCGCCAACCGTAGAGGAGAGAGGAGAGAGTGAGGAAAATAGCATTGTAGTTTTCGGCCACTTTTGAGGAGTTGAGGTTGATCTCTATCAATGGCCAGAAGTGATATGGATCTTTGACAACCGACACAGGGGAGATATGTGAGAACGGGCAGAGGAGAACAGGCACAGGTTGGATGGACAAAGTTTGTCATGATTAGATCTTGGAGAAAAGACGCACAGTGCACAATATGCCGCGGTTAGAAGGTTTACCAGATTTGGCTCAGTCAACTGATAAACAGAAGGCCTTCTTGCAACTATCAAGCGCTCCTATTTTTGTAGCAGCTGCACAACACAGCATGCTGGCAGTTGAAATTCACAGATAACGGACCACAAGAGCTGATGAGATCGAGTAGAAACCTGAAATCCATTTCTGATGGCAAATCAAGTAAGAATAGGAGTGATTTAAGTGATTGACGGTGCGGACTGGATACACCAAACAACCACATCCATTAGGTTGTTACTGAAGAAACTACCACGAGTTCCGATCCATTCCAACTTGCTCATGAAGGCTCTTTGTATGAGGAATTGGACAGTGAGTTTAGGTTTTAAGTTCGTGTTATAATATTAGGTTTAATGTTGCTTTCAGGAACAACGGGCGTTTTACAGGCCACCTCTGAGAAGAAATGACTTCAGATGGGTTTTATTAAAATATCTTTACTGCACCATCACCTAAACCATTGTTTGTACCCTCTTTTATCGCCAATGCGCTTCCTACGATCTCCACAGAGCCTCTGGCATTAGAGTGACTGTCCAGGAAAGTATGCGCCACCCCTGCATCTCTCCAGGGCAGCTCCTCTTACAACCATTGTCTTTGGGTGGAAATGACACGCGAGTCACCTTCCAAATCCATCGTCATATCCTAATCCCGTATTTTTGTGGGTGAAATTAACTTCAGGTACTGGCAAAATAGTTGATACTTTCCATAACCTACAAAAAAAAACAGTTACTCAATGTGTTGCTTGATTTACAAGTATGGAAATGACCACTTGATTGATTGCAAACTAATATGCCATTTAAATTTATTGTGAATTCCTGTGTGCTGAATTTCCTGGGAAAAAAACTGCTTAAGTTAAGATAATTTGTGGTCATCCAGGTATAATAACCTTTTTCCCCACAGACAATTATAAAAACTATGAAAATTTGAGTTCAAAGATCGCTGACAGTAGAATTTGACCAAGCAACGTGATGGTTTCTCTCCGAACTCTTCCACTCTAAGCATGCAGGTACCATAAAATGTGACCTCTTCTATTGAGGTCTCGTATGATTTGACTCGATGGTTGATTCACTTGCTTACTCAGCATAAACCATAAAATGGCGATCTTGGAAGCCATTACTCAAAAAAGGGCCACCTGAGTCCCATTTTTGAGGCTATGCAAAATACGCCTCTGGAGATTTCTGAGCCACTGTGGCAAAAACGTTTTGTGGCTCTGACAAACCAAGATGGGAATCCTTTTTTGGCCTAATGCAAAACGTTACGTTTGCTGCAAACCCCAACACAGCACCATCATCCAAGAACCACCATCCGACTGTGAGCATGGAGGTCAGCAGCATTATGTTCTGGGGCATGTTCTCATCAGCAGGCGACGTAGGCACTTGTTTGGGATAGAAGGGAAAATGGATGAAGACCAAAATGCAAAATTATCCGAGAGGAAAACCTACTGCCCTCTGCAAGAAGGTGAAAATGGGATGGGAGATCCACCTGTTCAGCTGATGATAAAACGACGCCGAATCCACACCAGCCAAAGCCTTGCACTGGAAGTGGCGAAGGAACAAAAAGATGAAATGTCCTTGAGTGCCCAGTCAGCCCAGCCCCGACCTAATCCAATTTAAAATCTGTGCAATGATTTGACATTGCTGGATCACATCAACGTTTCATCGGTGCGGTGCGGTTGAACAGTTGTGCAGAAGATATCTATGGCAAATATGCTCCCATTCAAAGGTATGCAACAGTTGGTGGAGACCCCACGTTGATGATTATGGTTTCTGGGACTTCCCATGCCAAAAGAATGGGGGAAAAGGGAAAAACTTTTCTGACTCAAGCCCCAAAATCCCAAATAGGGGACTGATTTTCTCCCCCACCTACCCCTTCCCCCATACAAGCAAAATGTAAAAATGAGACTTACATTACAAGCACTTTTTCCCTTCATATTCATCCACTCAAAGAGCAAACCAGCATGAATATTTGTCCATTTTCACATCACTGTTGGGGAATAAGCTTAATTTTCTTATCACATTCAATTTCTATCGAGTATATTCACAAAGATTACTTTTGAACTTGAGTCTTCTTTGGTTGAGCAGAAATGAAATGATTAAAACTTCTGCTCAATGCTCTTATTTGAGCCATATTTTGTTCACACTCATGTACCATTAAACTTGTATAGAGTCTATAGAAATTTGTTAAAATTAAACTCAAACATGAATACATTACGCACATTTAATGTCAGCTATCTGAGATGCAGCTCAAAAACTGGAAGCTTGCGGAACATTTCCCCAGGATTACCTCGAGCTGTTGGAAAACAGGAAAAGAACAATGGAGGCAACTCCAGGCAAAATCCAACTGACCTTCCTCCAACATGGTTTATAGCCAGGCATTTCTCTTCTGTTGATGGTTTTTCATTTTTCTCATCTTGACCCAATGGTAAGAAAGCGTTTCGAGAACTGAACTATCTTTTCCATGCTGACGAAGAAGATAACCCATACAATATTGGTCTAAGTTGTGGTTGTTTATGTGGCTGAGGGAGACCGTAACTGTGTCGTGTATTGTAAAGTCTGGGCTTCCTCTTAGAATGATGGGTAGCAAGAATCATTAATAAAATCATGATACGACTAATAAATAATTATTGTTGTGTGTTTGTCGAACAGTTAGTCCCGCAATAACGACAATCGTTGATACTGATGTGGAAAATGGAGTTAGTGAATTGCCATGACGAGTGGAGTAAAATGAATGACCTTCCGTGAAGACATTTATTGTTTCGGGAAAGAAATGAAGTGATCATTTCTCGTGAGATGGCCAAGAAATTCTCTCATCTGTCCTTTGAATCTTGAAGGTGACCGAGACCGAAGGTGAGAAAGTATCTGTGTGTGTGTGTGTGTGTGTGTGGTTGTGTGTGATGATCGATGTCGCTGTGTGTGTGTCCCCGTTCCGTTTATACTGATGTGTCCGCTGTGTCCGTCACACAGGGTCGTCCGTCCTCGTTGTCTCCGTCTCTGTCATATCTGTCACTCTGTCTGTTCTGTCATGTCTGTCTTTCTATTCTGTTGTTCTCTGTCTCTTCTATCTTCTCTATCTGTCTCTGTCTCCTGCTCTCTCTCATCTAGTCCTCTCTATCCTGTCTGCTTTGTCTCTGTCTCGTCAGGTCCTTCTTCCTTCCTTACACCACACCTTTTACTTTGGCAAGCTTGGTAATCAATTAAAAGATTACCCACACTTGGTGGTAATTGTGACTACTTTGTTTTTTTATTGCAGCTGCATACTATGGGTATTATCATACATGGGGTCGTGAATCAATAATTTCACACACCTTGACCTGGGAAGATGTTGAAATTCCACGCGGGTGTCAGACTCGATTTCCAACGTTGGTCAGCGTTACAATCTCTGTCTGATGAAATGGACACAAAACCGATCTGTCCTGGAGGTAACATGCTTTATAATTTATATTTATTCAATATCATTATGTAATAATCTTTCTATGCCTCTAAGGTTTTTTGTTTCAAAACAGAATATGGTACATCCGAGTTCTCAAAAATCACAATGACATCTAAGCAGTACTGCTGGGACCAACGAATCGTTCAATTCTCCAACTTGATATTTACCCCAAAGGAAAAATGTTTAATATTTTGATCTTGATAATATATTGTTCTTGCTTCAATTCTTAATTCTTGAATTATAAGAATAAGAATAAAGGAAGTGCAAGAGAGGGGATGGGTGGATCTTGGGTGGGTGGAGGTTGACGCTGTGTGTGGGTGGGGCTTGTGTGTATGGGGTTGTGCAGAGTGGGGTTGTCGTGGTGCCGAGCAATTTTTAATGAGATAAATGTGTGGTAATTAATTAACTACGATCACTAATCTATGTAGGATGATGATGGATGTGGAGTGCTCTGTGTGCTGGGTGAGTTATAAAAGGCCGGTGGACGTCAAACATGTTCTTATATTTCGATTTATCTTATGTCTTTTGTAATTCCTGTGGAATAAATGAATCCTACGACTAAGTTCTGCTCGCTTCCCCTCGTCCATCAAGATACCTGTTATAAAGTCCAAGTGAACTGTTCTATCACGGAGATCATACCATTTAAAGGAAGTCAGTTGTCCATCGGGTTGTGATAACCTTTCCCAAATGGGATTTCCACCTGTGTATGTCCTTACTGAGTACACCAACCTTTGAACTTAGGCTTCTGACTATTTGTCTCTTTTTCATATTCTAATTTTGTAAATGATTCTATAGAGTATTACGTTGAGAGTGTGAATTGTATCATGTATAACTTATAATACGTTAAAATATATCCCATGTTTGAGAACCCGAGTGAGTGAATTTTTATATCAGCCCGCTCTCTTTTTAAAGTGGCGGATTTAGTGAATCTCTCACACGAACAACTATGCTTTCCGTTCAACTTAACAGGTTTCCGCTGCATAATATGCAAATGTCATGTCTATTTTTATATAGAATATATTCATAAATGTCGTTTCGGTAGAACTCGTGTACCCTTCATTTTCTCTTGGTTTTCTCCTGACTTTACTTGAATATCTGTGAAGCCTAACATCAAGAGTATATTACCGTTGTGTTTTCACGGCCGCAATCATCACGCATATCTACTCAATATCCATAACGGTTCAAGAATACTTGCTACCCCTTCACCTCTCCATTATTAAGTGTTCATTCTAAATCAGCGCGTACCAGCTAATAATCAACTTCCTTGATAAACGCTTCGACTTATATGAAACTTTGTGCATCGACGCTTGTTATGCTAATTTATTCAGTAATTGCTCTTCACACCCTTAATGACAACATTAGACCTTATAGCTGCTTTCTGACTATTTCCAAAGCCCAAGTTTCAATTAGCACTGATCATCATCTTCACCGAATATTTGGATTTCCTCAAGTTCGGATTTTGTATCAGAGACAAACCTTATACAACATTTGCTCTATCGGCTTCATGTTTTTCTTCCAACGTTTGCTATCCATAATTCTCAATTATCGCTGCCTCATTCGCATCACTTACTTCATCAGACCCGATTGATAGGTTTGCTCACGGGCTTAGGTGATGTATCAGCCCATCTAAATCTTTTCTTCAAGGTGTTCGGACCACAAAAGAATACCCGTTGGTAGATGTAATCCCGCTGGATATTCCCAGAAGTTTAAATTTACTTTCCTGATAACTTTGCTCATACTCTGCTCCACTTTGGGTTTTGGCAGATGGATTCTTATTAAGCCATACACATGAAAAAAAAGCTCTATGCCTTTTTTGTAGTAACCCCTGTCCATTTTTAGGTCATCTCTCACTTGAGCATGACCTAATAAAGCCGGTACCCAAATGGCCGTCCGTCTGTTACGCCTCACACATTTTCTTTCGCGGGATCTTGATGAAAACTTAGTATCGTGGGTAGACGGTCGATTGAGTGCTTGCACAATGATACAACTTTGGTGCGCGGCTTCAGGTCAGGGGTCAATGTCACTAAAGTTAATCAAATCGCCATTTCAAAACCTATTCAGTCTTGCCATTCTACAGATTATTCCGGCAACCTTGTTATGATTCATAGAGGAGACACAGTAAACATAGCTTAAGATAATTCTATCTATTTGTACTCCCTTATCTAGTCATATTTTTGAATTTCCTTTCGCATTTGGTCGTCACGTGATCTGGAAGATAGGCAAAACAACGCCCGATCGATTCGCAAAGATAGAAGGAAGGAGCGAATCATGTAAATATCCACTATAAAAAACACCATTTTTAGCCTAAGATATTTATACATTTCTGCCTAGAAGCGTGCAAAAGCTTTCAAAAACCTCGAATGTAAACTTCCGCACTTTATTTCAACAAAGTATTAAATATCAGTACGACGTGCGCCCAGAATTCCGAATCTTCGTTTAGACCAAAGGGCTGCGCAGTTTCGAGCGCCCAAGGCTCCAGTAGTCTTCGGTTCATAACACTGCAACATGAGAGAACTTGTGGTATTATCACAGATGACCTGTCACCGCCCTACACGGGAGTAATTCTTAGCTTTTTTCAAAAATGAACGATATTTTTGTATTGTTTATCTTTTACATGAGCACATAACTCATTTATTTTATGAGAAACAATTCCTCCAAGGCTGAAAACCTTTTAGTTACCAACATGCACATTTGATATCTTATTTTTAAGAAACATGAAGAATCCTCAGCCAAATGCTTCCACTCTCTCCTCCATTTTATCCAAAGACAAAAACCCAATGACGACAAACTTTAAAGTCATCACACCAACATCATCAATAATTAATATAATTTTCCTCTCTTTCTTTCTTTATCCCACTTCTCAGTTTATATCTTCTCCGCTGAAACGATGTTGATAGTCTTGATGCAAATATTCTAATTAGACGTTGCCAATTCTTTGTTCCTCCTGCGTATGACACATATGAGAGTATGATCAACTATAATATACCTACTACTTCGACTCATTTAACATATATCAACGCTCGGATTAATTCTATTCTCACTGACATGCAACTCAAACTATAGTGAGTATCTTGAGATCTATGATTCTCTGCTCTTCTCCCTCCTTCTCCTTCTTCTCTCTCCTCTTTCCCCGGTCCCTCCTCTCATCTCTCGTCTCTCTCCTCCTGCCTCTCCCTGTCTCCTTCTCCTTCTCTCCCTCGTCCGCTCTCTGTCCTCCTGATGCTCCTGAGCTTATCCTGAGATTCACCTGTCTAATTTCAATAGATATCCATACAACTATTCATCAGTGTAGGTTGTCCTTGTTATCCTGCACCAGAAATTTTTTTTAGCAAACAGGTAAACCCAATACAGTTTCTTGCGAATTTGCAAGAGCCTTCGCGTTTATTTAACTTTAAAAATTTTCGTCATTATACATTTTTATTAATCCCAAAGTTGTCTGGTATTCAACATCAGATATAAAGCCAACCTTTATTGAAACATAGCCACATTCTTGTGTTGCTAACATATTGATTAAAACCGGGCCGAATA
Source organism: Eptatretus atami (assembly GCA_035128595.1). Taxonomy (NCBI): domain Eukaryota; kingdom Metazoa; phylum Chordata; class Myxini; order Myxiniformes; family Myxinidae; genus Eptatretus; species Eptatretus atami. The sequence continues at coordinate 124,571,376 of CM068955.1, forward strand.
CCCTTTTTCTTGAATATGCTTGGACACACAAAATAATGATAAAATTCTGTGGAAGCCTTCCTTGTCTGTCATCAGCTATGATGACGAGAGTATACTGACAGACCTGATTAATATGATGACAGAAACCTCCCCGCATGCTTCCAGCAATAGTCTAATCATTTTGTATTTCCTACTCATTACGGCGGTACCCAGTCAGGATTGGGTAACCTATTGTTTTTGCTTCTGTATTTCCCTATTTATTCTTTTTCTGCAATTTGCGGGTTCTTTGCTATTAAAAATCATTTTCTCAAGGAAACAGTGATAGTGGGGGCCGATCGCACATTAAATTTCACCATTGAATTGTTGCGAGATTCGCAGGCCCGCCGCGTCGCGATCGGCCGCTTCCCACTCTAGCAACGCCGTCGTCCCAGCCGACGGACAAGTCAGTCGTGACTATTCCGGACGCCGAACGCCTTGACCCCTGTCACTGAGGTGGATCTCACCTCACCATGGCCGGACAATTGTGCTACCCGTGCAAGAAAGGGTCACTCCCCGAACTCGATATCTTACCTAAATACGCCTGCACGGGCAGTCGGCCCGGCACCAGTACCTCGACGCAGTCGGCTTTGTGACACGAACCGCGTTAAGCCGGGATCTCTCTGTGTTGTTATCTACAAGAAAAATGCGGCTGTTACACATGGAGTAGATATTGGTGAGCTTACAGCAGATTCATTGCAGCATTTCATCGCTGATAATGTTGACCACAATGCCAAGACACTAGACGGCGAGGATGTCATCCATATGATGGGTCAAATGGGTGCTGTAACACCAGCAAGGCCTAGCAAGAACAAAATCCCAAGGATCAAGGTGACACTGGAGGAGATCCGAAAAATGGGGCAACACACAATCATATTTCAAAAGGATCCCAAGG
>CM068955.1:124712921-124728507 GCA_035128595.1 Eptatretus atami
ACATACCTCCACCAGGCTGAACAGTTTACATTTTGTTTCCCACTGAAATAAAAATAAATATGAAAAATTGTCCACCCCAAACCCACTTTCAAATTCACTGTTTTCCTTCTCCTTTTCTTGATTTCCACAAATCTCCTGATGTCCCTGTTCCCTACTGTTGCTGTGCTTCCCTCTCTCACCCCTTCTTATCTCCCGCTCCCTTTGTTATGTATGTTAGCTCTTATTATACGAGCCTCAAATAAGTATTAAAAATTAAAAAAAACCTGATAGCTCAGATCTGCATCCAGACCTGAACCAAATTCTAATTGGCTTGTTCTTGTCACCTACACACTTCTCCATCAAGTTTTGAATTATCGTGCTATATATCGTATCGGCCCCATCTCTTCGTGGCGATCGAAGAATCACTTTAGAAATATTAAGAAATTGTTGTATCCGGATCCGGATCTTCACCAAAGTCGAATCATTTTGACCTTGTCACACACCCAACAATTTCCACTAAATTTCGTCCGAATACGTCCATAACCTTTTTGAGATATCCTGCTCACAGACAGACAGAGATAAACGGGTGAACACAACCTCCATCCACATTTGGTGACAGAGGTAATGAAGCAAAGCAAGAAGAGGAAGGGGAAGGTGAGGATGGAACAGAAAAGAAACAAACCAACCGACAAATAGCAAACAAAAAGAGGTGAGGGAGAGGGGAAATATCCCAATAAACTCAAAAAAGGAAGTGCCTGGGAATGGGATCATGAGTGTGGATGAACAGCTGTCTTGAAGTCCTGGAGGGAAAAATGGGACTGAACAGACTGGGGAAGTTGGTTCCACAGGCCAAAGAAAAGAGGAACAAATGAGGGGAGGAGTGACCTTGGATTTTGGGACTTTAACAAGAACAGGGTTACTGGCAGACAATGTGTGCCTTGCAGTAACCTGGGAGGGACAGAGCTTAGAGAGGGCAGAGGGTTGAAGACCAAAAAGGAGGTGGTGGAATACAGAGAAACCATCAACCTGTCTGCAATGCGAAAGCAGCAATCTTAGACACTCAGCTTTGTCGTGGGAGATCCTAATGATTTTGAGGGCCTTTCATTCCATGGGATCAAGAAGGGCAAGATGTGAGTCAGGGCCCAAAGTGGAGAGAGATTGCACCCGAGAGCATCTAAAATCCCAAAGCTAACGATGCACCCATTCCCTTCATATCTGGACCCACCCCCCCTCCCCCTCTTTCAAAAAATCTTGGATCCACCCCTGATTGTAACCCAAGTTTTTTTTTCAGCACATTGGTTTCAGAAAGATTGAAACTTGAGTTTAGCTCTTCTTAAAGTACTGGTGATCTAAAAATAATAATAAAAAAATTAAATTGACACTTGGTGTGTTGGAGGTGTTTGTGAGGTTTGGGAGAAAAATCAATATATTTTGTAGCATGTTTGTTATTATTGTAACAAATGTAAATTATTTTATTCTCCTTGTTTTGGCATTGTTGATATACTGTACATAATAATATATATATATATATATATATATATATATAGCAAATACAACCCATCGCTTCGCCGATGGTCAATAAAGTGGGGGGAGAAAGGGAGGGAGAAGGAGAGAGGAGGCATGTGTAGGGTGAGAGGGGAAGGGGAGACAGGGAGGATGAAGACAGGGAGATTAGGGGTGAGGTGGGAGAGCGACACCTCACCAAACGTTGCTTTACTGTGGGAGGGAGGGGTGCATGTGCAACACACACACATGCAGAGACAGCGAGAGAGCAACAGAGTGTTGGAGGAGAGTGCTGCATCTTATGAGGAGAGGGGAGCGAGAAGGGACAGAGAGAGAAAAGGGTGGGGGAGAGGAGGAAAAAAAACAGACAGGTGAGGGTGGAGGTGGGGTTAGCAAAGACAATGACACGTGACGCTTAATGACAGAACACGAAAACAAAAAAAAACAAAAAAACGTGTCAGAACAGCTTGTACACACAACGACACAACAGAGTTTGTAAAGTAATCCGCTGGCACGTCGACGAAAAAACTTTGATATTCCAGTTCCAGAAAATTTGTGGGAAAATGAACCAGAAGCAATCACTGAAAACATTGGAGTACCGCTCATGTATGACTTTATGATCCCATCGGGCGTGAACATTGAAAACAAAGCATTGCGATCAGATTAGTACACTTAGGTGCAAAAAACAGAGAAGGCATTGCAAATTGAGGTGTTAATACCGGTGATTTTGGACTAACGATGCAGAAATCAATAAAATGACCAAATATCAAGATCTCGGGCATGAAGTGAAAAGATCCTGGAAGCTGAAGAATGCCAAAGTTGTACCAGTGATGAAGAAGAACCTCACATAGATATTAAAAACCACGAGCCAAACCCACGCTCCGCGTGAAGTTTCTAAAGTGAGGGTTCGTTAGAACGTCAATATATCCGATGTTAACAATGTGATTTATAGAATTTCTTTATATACAATGTTTCTTGTTACATTTTTTGTGGCAAATTCACCTTCTGAGGTAGTCAGCATGTGCAGAAGAACATTGCAGACGCTGTTTTCTAGGAGTGGCATTACACCTCTCAGCGGTGACGGTCTGTCGATGACAGACGTAACGACGTCAGTGAATGGCCGATGATGTCATGACGTCATTACACCTCTCAGTGGTGACGTCACACGTTGCCATGCAAACAAAAGTAAAAATTAGAAAATCGCCAAAAATTCCCAAACCTGTCTGTCTGAGGCGATCTCACATAGCCTACAGTATGCTGTACATTAGACCACAGACCACCCGCATGCCGAAAGTGGCGAGAATCCGTCCGGCAGTTTCGGAGGAGCTACGTCCATAGAATATGGCTTAGCGTATTATTAAAAACCATCCCTGGGAATATCACTACAAACGTACTGCAGTTGGAGGCCGTCCTGGGCTCCGTAATGATCCTGAAGAGAGCCCTCGGCACAAAACTTTGTGAACAGAAAACTTCACAGAATAGTCCATGAATCATGACCCCTTACTGAAATGAAGGTGGATGCTTTAAGCCCACCCTGGGAGGACTCCATTCTCCATTCTGAAACCCACATATGTAGATACCAACCAACTACACACACACACACACACACACACACACACACACACCACACCCCTGGGAGGACTCTATTCCACTTTCTGGAACCCATATATGGAGATACCAACCTCCCCCCCCCCCCCACACCACACACACACACACACGGGTGGAGACTTCGAGTCCTGGGAGGGATTAGTTACACCATCTGAAACCTTGCATACACGCTAATCATCACAAACACTCAGACAAAACATGATTCGTAATTTCCAACACACATCCATTTTAAACCATTTCCACCCGATCCACATGCTTGGCTCTCATGGCCACGCTTGCCCGTCAGCCACACCAATTCCCCAACTCACCTGCATACCCCCAATAGCAATGCATGGCGTGTCGTGACAATGGGGAAAGGTAAATTTAACAGCAAATCAAATCACTACTGGGGAGCCCGTTCAACAGCAGCAGCACCTACTGCAGCCAATCTTCCCATGTAACCCATGCCAATTAAACCCAGGACTCACTTTCCAAACCATGAACCCGTAAATCATAGTGGATCATCTGTGGAAGGCCGTGCAGGCCTCTCCGGATGTTTCCCAATCACTCCATAATGTTCCACAGATGCTCTGGTAGTTGTCTGGTGGGCTGTATTTGCACCCAGTCCATGCGGACTGACCTGTCTCCACAGCCCAGCATGGCAAGCCCCTCATACTGGCTGTCCCAGAGCCTCAGGAAGAGGTGCAAGGCCGCATGCCCAGGTGGTCGCCTCATTAGGCCCTTACTGGCCCTCAATGATGCTATCACCAAGGCATGGCCCGCAACACCTCCTCCGAGCGGTCCTCATGTTGCACCATGACAGGTGCCCAGGGGGAGCTACCTTGGACCCCAGAGGTCTCAACCCCCTCCAGGGTCTAGTGACCCCACTAGCCGAGACACTCGCTCGGACGGCACTCCAATGGACAAGAAACGCCACTTCCCAAGCAGACCCCCCCCCCCCCCCGTGAGTCCCGGGTCATGCCACACGACACGTGGTTGGCCGTGGTTCAAATTCTGCCAGGGCAGCTCCCCAGCAAAACTCTATTTCCCAGGGGGAAATTTCATACGCGGCCGATCCCTTAACCTCGCCTGGTCTGAATTCCGCAGCCCAGGGACCAACTCCCACCAAGGCTGCTCCAAAATGAATTCTTATTTAAATTTTAATTTAAAATTCATGGCCCGTGTTGCCAAACGCGGCAGCATACAATTACTGTTATTCCTATCGGGCTTTTCTGCCCCTCCCTGCATCTGCTTCTGGCCTTGAGCCTACCGCTCTTCCAACTTTTCTCCATCATCATGAGTCGCCAGTTGCTTATGACCCACAACTTTGACCTCTGCATTCGCAGTACAAAAACACTTCCATCCCAATCTGGGCTCACATTGACACAGGTCCACATTGGCCTGTTTCTTTCTCATACTCAGCCTCTTACCCACTGCCCCGTGGTCGCTAAAACACACTCCGTGCGTTGCTGAGTGACAATACTGGGCGCCAAGTCGACCCTGACAGGGTCCGTCTCGAACACCTCAGGAATTGGCATGACTACTGTTGTATCGTAAAGTACTCCAAGAATGAGGAATCCAATATTCTCCAATGGTTTTACTCAACCGAACATCGGAAAGTAACAAGTTTTGCACTGCACACCTCCTGACCTCTCACCCTGAACTCTTCATTCCCCATCACACCCTCTAGCTTCCAGTCTATGCACAACACCACAACTACAGCAGACACCAGCTCACATACGACGACGGACGTAGCCTCGCTCTCTAGTGCAGGCGAGGACCTGCACAACGGCGGCCCGACCTTGCTCCCACCCCGAGCAGACTCACCCGCCACCCCACACATCACAAGTCCGAACACCTGGCTCACCGGCGCAGGCTCGGCTGCCTGCATGTACCCCAGAGCTGGTGTCAGGTCGCAACGTCAGTCCCCAGCATGCCAGAGGAACCACTGCCAGGTCGAACTGCGCACCGGCGAGCACCGCACTGCAAACCGCAGAGGTTGCTTTGCACACCAAGGATCCTAACCTACCCTCCTCTAAACTCTCTATCCTGCTCGTCAAGTGGACGGTCTCTTTCCACTGGAGCAAAGCGACGTCCACAACGGCGCGATGCTCCTCCAGGGCATTGCTTTTCACCAACTGTCCCTCCATTTTCCTCTCCAATCCATCAATTTGTGTTCCCAGTTCGTCCTTTATTTCTTCCAACCTCACCCCCAAATCACTTTTCATCTCATTCATTATTTTCATCCATTTTGTTTTCCAAATCGTCTATTTTTATCCATTTCTTCACCCATTTTATTCAAAATCTCCCATCATTTCTTCACCCATTTTATCCGTTCATTCATCCATATTTTTCATCAATTTGTCACACATGGCCTGGATGGATATCACACCCGTTTTCTGGCAAGGCAGTTCAGGAATGGGGGAGGTTCCTACCCTTGACTCCTCACCAGTCCCCACCCCGGGCTTGCTTCCTTCATCCTCGCTGTTTCATCGTACCGCCAAATCTTACACATCTACAGTTTTGTGCAGTGGGCTTTTTCCCACGTGCGCCAATAAAAAATATATATCAAAAAAAACTTTTTAATTTGCAGCATGATCCCCTGCGCTCTCCCGACACCAATTAACAATACATTTGGAAGTTCTCGTGTTCTAAATCCCTCTCCTGATCAACAAATGTTGATCAGGGTTCGAATCCTACACTCCTGATGTCAAATGTCGGAGTCGGAGGTTCGAAAAATCACACTTAGATACCAAATGTCGTGTCCACACTGATTAAGACTGACGCTGGGCAGATGGATCGCACTGGCTTTTACTCCGTTGGGCTGTGTTCGAACAATGGCGGCAAAAGCACACGAGGTTCCTAACTCTTAAAACCAATGGGTTTATTTCCCATACAAAAAACAGGGGATGGTAATCGCGACGGTGGAGATGACGACGGATTAAGGTGAGGAAGAAAAGGGAAGGGAGGAAGAAAAGAGCCGCCCCTTTTAAAGCCTCTCACTCTCTGGACAGCACCGCCCCCTTTTAAAGCCTCTCACTCTCTGGACAGCACCGCCCCCTTTTTAAAGCCTCTCACTCCTGGACAGCACCACCCTTTTTAAAGCCTCTCACTCTCTGGACAGCACCGCCCCCTTTTTAAAGCCTCTCACCTCTGGACAGCACCACCATTTTAAAGCCTCTCACTCTCTGGACAGCACCACCCTTTTTAAAGCCTCTCACTCTCTGGACAGCACCACCCCTTTTTAAAGCCTCTCACTCTCTGGACAGCACCCCCTTTTTAAAGCCTCTCACTCTCTGGACAGCACCGCCCTTTATTAAAGCCTCTCACTTTCTGGACAGCACCGCCCCTTTTTAAAGCCTCTCACTTTCTGGACAGCACCCGCCCTTTTTAAAGCCTCTCACTCTCTGGACAGCACCGCCCCCTTTTTAAAGCCTCTCACTCTCTGGACAGCACCGCCCCCTTTTTAAAGCCTCTCACTCTCTGGACAGCACCACCCCCTTTTTAAAGCCTCTCATTCTCTGGACAGCACCGCCCCCTTTTAAAGCCTCTCACTCTCTGGACAGCACCGCTCCTTTTTAAAGCCTCTCACTCTCTGGACAGCACCGCCCCTTTTTAAAGCCTCTCACTCTCTGGACAACACCGCCCCCTTTTTAAAGCCTCTCACTCTCTGGACAGCACCACCCCCTTTTTAAAGCCTCTCACTCTCTGGACAGCACCGCCCCTTTTTAAAGCCCCTCACTCTCTGGACAGCACCACCCCTTTTTAAAGCCTCTCACTCTCTGGACAGCACCGCCCCTTATTAAAGCCTCTCACTTTCTGGACAGCACCGCCCCCTTTTTAAAGCCTCTCATTCTGGACAGCACCGCCCCTTTTTAAAGCCTCTCACTCTCTGGACAGCACCGCCCCCTTTTTAAAGCCTTCACTCTCTGGACAGCACCGCCCCCTTTTAAAGCCTCTCACTCTCTGGACAGCACCACCCTTTTTAAAGCCTCTCATTCTCTGGACAGCACGCCCCCTTTTTAAAGCCTCTCACTCTCTGGACAGCACCGCTCCTTTTTAAAGCCTCTCACTCTCTGGACAGCACCGCCCTTTTTAAAGCCTCTCACTCTCTGGACAACACCGCCCCTTTTTAAAGCCTCTCACTCTCTGGACAGCACCACCCCCTTTTAAAGCCTCTCACTCTCTGGACAGCACCGCCCCTTTTTAAAGCCCCTCACTCTCTGGACAGCACCGCCCCCTTTTTAAAGCCTCTCAATTTCTGGACAGCACCGCCCCCTTTTTAAAGCCTCTCCTTCTCTGGACAGCACTGCCCCTTTTTAAAGCCTCTCACTCTCTGACAGCACCGCCCCTTTTTAAAGCCTCTCACTCTCTGGACAGCACCGCCCCTTTTTAAAGCTCTCACTCTCTGGACAGCACCGCCCCTTTTTAAAGCCTCTCATTCTCTGGACAGCACCGCCCCCTTTTTAAAGCCTCTCATTCTCTGGACAGCACCGCCCCCTTTTTAAAGCCTCACTCTCTGGACAGCACCGCCCCCTTTTTAAAGCCTCTCATTCTCTGGACAGCACCGCCCCTTTTTAAAGCCTCTCACTCTCTGGACAGCACCGCCCCTTTTTAAAGCCTCTCACTTTCTGGACAGCACCGCCCCTTTTTAAAGCCTCTCACTCTCTGGACAGCACCGCCCCTTTTTAAAGCCTCTCACTCTCTGGACAGCACCGCCCCTTTTTAAAGCCTCTCATTCTCTGAACAGCACCGCCCCCTTTTTAAAGCCTCTCACTCTCTGGACAGCACCGCCCCCTTTTTAAAGCCTCTCACTTTCTGGACAGCACCGCCCCTTTTTAAGCTCTCACTCTCTGGACAGCACCGCCCCTTTTTAAAGCCTCTCACTCTCTGGACAGCACCGCCCCCTTTTTAAAGCCTCTCATTTTCTGGACAGCACCGCCCCCTTTTTAAAGCCTCTCACTCTCTGGACAGCACCGCCCCCTTTTTAAAGCCTCTCACTCTCTGGACAGCACCGCCCCTTTTAAAGCCTCTCACTCTCTGGACAGCACCGCCCCTTTTTAAAGCCTCTCATTCCTGGACAGCACCGCCCCCTTTTTAAAGCCTCTCATTTTCTGGACAGCACCGCGCCCTTTTTAAGCCTCTCACTCTCTGGACAGCACCGCCCCCTTTTTAAAGCCTCTCACTCTCTGGACAGCACCGCCCCTTTTTAAAGCCTCTCACTCTCTGGACAGCACCCCTTTTTAAAGCCTCTCATTTTCTGGACAGCACCGCCCCCTTTTTAAAGCCTCTCACTCTCTGGACAGCACCGCCCCCTTTTTAAAGCCTCTCATTTCTGGACAGCACCGCCCCCTTTTTAAAGCCTCTCACTCTCTGGACAGCACCGCCCCCTTTTTAAAGCCTCTCACTCTCTGGACAGCACCGCCCCTTTTTAAAGCCTCTCACTCTCGTGACAGCACCGCCCCTTTTTAAAGCCTCTCATTCTCTGGACAGCACCGCCCCTTTTTAAAGCCCCCCTCTCTCTTTGCTTTGGCCTCATCTAGTGGGACATACAAGAGTTTATGCATACATTTCCTTACCATAAACCCTAACTATTTATTAGAACACACCATCCCCGTATGGTGCACATTTAAACAAATAATTCCTGTTACGTTTCCCAACATAATCACATCGAGATGCACGCTAACTACTTGTACACAGACCATACTACTATATACATTTGTATCTGCTCAAAGTATCTCCCCCCCCCCACACTCTTACAAACATAACTGATATATATATATATATATATATATATATACACACTATATATATTTACACTTGTGTATAGACACCATATATACACTTCTGTACTTTTGGAATATGTCTCTCTCTCTCTTAGTCCTGCAGAATTCCACATAACCTTGCACTTGCGTTCCTATAAAGTTTTTTTGCAGTTTTTATATCTTTGAAGGGTGCTGAACAAGAGTCCAAGTAATAACATCCCGTCAGGTTTGGGCAATTTGCATAATATGCAAAGAAGTCGGCATTACCGAAATTCACTTTTTGGCTATATCTATGGCTATATATGGAATAGGATGGAAATAATGGTGTCTAAACCTAGGTTTTCATGGTCAAGGAATAATATAATACCAGTTACAAGTGTCTGAAATGGCGGCCATCTTGGATTCCATTTATGGGACTCTGGCTATATGGGATAGGACAGTTTGTATCAACATGAAATCTATGAAGATAGGAGTGGATTCTATTTCTAACCAACATTTTGGATAATAGCTGGTACCATTATAAGGACTAGAAGCACGAAGTACGTAATAGAGGTCAATCATCATCGGCGTCATCAGCAGTCTCCTCGTCGGTCTCGTCATTGTCAATGTCATGTTCTACCTGTTTTGTACGTTCATTATGGCAATTGATATTTGAATCTCTATGACATGCACAGAAAAAAGTGCATGGTAAATGAGCGGCACAACAACCACACTGCGCGTTTCTACATGGGGTGCCTGAAGTACAACCACACCTTATTAACTCCAAAATTTGTGGTGGAGCAAGTGCAACGTCTGTGGGCATTGGAACAGGAAGAAGAGACTTGGAAGTTTCCTCTCGCGCCCATCCGTACTCTTCTGGATTCATGTTGGGGGCTTTGATTGAAGGGCCGCCTTCCAAATTGCCGTCTGGAAATGAGCACGTCGAACATTTTCTACGAATGCTTGGCTTTGTGTGGCAGTGTCTTTAGTTTTGCGGCTGCTGTCATGTTCTTTCGCCCATTTTCCGGGACCATACTTGTACCCTAGTGTCGGACATGTCTGCATGTCGGACGTGCACCCATAACACTTCGCGATACATTTGGTAGCTTCGTCTATAATAGTTGACATTGGCGCATCAAGCTCACCCAACATTCGAGTGTTTGACTGGCCTGAAGCATCTTGATGGCAGTTGATTTGCCAACACCAAACAGTTGCGCAACAGTATCGCACCCAGAAAGGCAGTGCATCGCTGGAAGCTGTGGAGCTATTTTAGCATCCTCTTTGGCAGATGCTGCTATGTCAACCAAGGCTCTTTCAGAATGAGTAGATTCCATTGTTAGGCCGCACGTGAGATCAAGTTTGTGGTAAAATGTAGGAGCAGTACGAAGACGTCTGTATCATCGCACAGTACGTTGATGGCCGTTGCACCTTTTTCTGCCAGCTTTCGACATTTGATGAACCATGATTACATCTGCTTCTTCATGAAAGTTCTCTAGATCTTCCCTCTGTCTCAGGACATCGCAGCTGACTTCTATGGTACAGGGTCTTGGCCAGTTAGGACGAGCTTGTTCTTCATCTTTTCCCCTCTGTTGAGCAGTTCTGTGCATATCAACTTGATGAGTTGAACTTTGTTGTCCGCTATAGTTAGGACGACCTTTGTGGTGGGAGAGGAGTTTAGAGGGTTAGGCGATGGTGTCTACTGGCTTGCTGACCACACCATTTTGTCTGTGTTGTGCCTTTGATGCTGAAATCGAAGTATCGATCAAATACAAGATAGACATCCCCCGCGACATTTTACGGATGATGAAGCTGCACACATTGTCCACAAAGTCTTTCACTGTACCCTTACATGGCCAGTGGACACACCAGAGGATAGCGCAAACGTCAATTATAACAGCTTCTGCCTTCTGAACAATACGTGAGGAAACTAACACTAGGAGCTTTTTCTTCAGTGTAGACTTTGCTGACGCTATGCGCATGGTGCCATTTTCCTTGAACATGGAGTCGGCATGGGGGCAAGTTCATGTTTGAGAACTGTTGGTAAGTCAATGTCTCGTGTTGTTGAAGCCCCAACACGTGAGTATATCAGATTGACATCGTATACATCTTTGCCCCCAACCTTGATGGATTTCTTTGTGACGGCCATCGTGAACAACCTTCTTGGATAGAGGGCGTTGAAGCCAGATGGCAGACTACTCTCAAAAGCGATCATCTGTGCCTTGCCTATGTCAACAGCGTGCTCTACATTTACAGACTCTGGTTGTATCTGTCCGGTTTGGATGTTCACAGCGGCTTTTGGATGGTCGTCATTATCCAGTGGCTGTATGCATAATTGCAGTTTCTCTCGAATCTTTGACCTGTCTTGGTTGTCTCCGTGGATCCTAGATGGTTTCTCTTCTTTATGACTCGTGACATCAACCTCTTTGTATCCTCCAGTCATGTCTGCAACACCTTTGACAATCTTGGTGCATGCATGCATACTCAGAGCCCATCATTTGAGTGCAGACGGCTTGAGAGTGATCCCTATGATGCCTCTAGCACCGTGACCGTATCGCATAAAGGTGCTCTCTAAAAACATGTCTGACCAGATACCGTTCCAGAGACCGGGTTTTTGCCTCATCACATGGTCCCCTTTCAGAAAACGATGCAAGATGTCACCGGGGAGACGTTCCATCGACCTCAGGTAATAAAGGCCGTAACGGGCATAGTGGTGATGTCCCGCAGCAAAGAAATACGGCACATTTCTTTGACTGCATATAGATGTAGTGGCCAGTCGGCCTCACGTTCAGCTCGCACAAAGAGCATCATAAGAAAAACTGGCTTGATTAGACAGTCTACCCAGAGTCGTGTCGTCCTGCTCTCTTGTGACAATACTTCTAGATGTTCTTGAAGTTCGGTGTGACTCTCCAACTGTCCAACAATACCTCTTAGGACTTCCTCCACAACAAGCCGAAGAGCTCTGACGTTTTGAGGAAACTTTTTCCCACTAAGCATTTTCGGAACACCTCCAAAGCTTGTTTTCATGATTTCTTCTAGCAGTGTTTGCCATTAGGTATCCAACACATCCAACAAAACTCATCAGAAGGTGCATTCCGCCTAGTCTTGGTATAAAGTTAAGAAACCGGTCTTGGTAGACCCACTTTATGCCTACAGCAACCTGTATAGTTGTTGGTCATTGGTGAAGAGGGCAATGCGCTGTCCGCAGCTATTGGTGAGATCTTGTGTGTTCACCATTGCTGTCAGGATTGTATCGGGGTCAGCTAGGTTCATGTCTATCAATGGGTGGTAAATGGCTCTTGTGGCTGGTCTTATGGTATGGCCCTGTTCCTTGACAACTTAGTATTGAATCCGTTGAACTCCGGTATGCCCTCATCAGAGTCAATGGCTTGCAAGAAGTCGAAGTCGAGGGATTGGGCTCTCAAAAGTGATACCACTTGTGCGGCTAGAACACGTAATGGCAATAGAGCTCGCTTAGCCTCAGTATCAGGCATGTCAGGATTTTGGGACCTTTGTATCTCTCTACAGGGATGTCATCAATTACCGCTGCTGCATTTCATTTTCTGTCAGTCTAGGGAATGTCTCAAGATGATTCCTCAGTCAAGTACCTGTCAGTAACAGTCATTACAATGGCAAGGAATGGGTGCAAACAAGTCCGTTCTGCGAGGATATTGTTGCGTCAAAGTTGTCTGCAACAGCTTGAATGATACCATCTTTGGGACAGGTCATACCCATGATGGTGAAGTTCTTGAGCACTGCTGCTGCTGCTGAAGCTTTGAACCGCAATATTTCATCATAAGAACAAGCTACCCTGCAATCATAGAACTGTTAAATCAGAGACCTCGATTGAGGACAACACCTAGTGCAATCTGAAGAGGGGTTGATCGGTTGGTTAAAATGCTGGTGACAATGTTGCCAATGAGAGCAGCTGACAAAGTGTAGTTCATTTTGTCAGACATTTTAACTAACAGTGAGCGAAGTGTTTCACTGACAGAGTCCAGTGCAATATCAATGTCTACACTAGCTTGGTATACTTTCCTATCAGCTGGTAACCTCTGCGTCTCATGGACAATGCGTTTTGCAACCCTTTCTAATACACAATCGAATTCGTCTTCATCATTTACCAGATGAACAGTCCTGATGCCTTACTCTGAAATACCAAAAGGCTGGCACACCTGAACCACTTAAAATGAGTAAATCAGGCCCAAAATGATCTGACAGATGAGAAACTAAGGCTCTACGGGACAACTTCTGTCCACCGTTTTCAAGATACAGGTTATAAACATCTACAGAGTTCCATATTTTTGTCATGTCTGCTTTCATTTCGGATACAGTTGATTGGAAAGAAGAGTCCAAAGATATTTGACTCAGATCAAGCTGCTTCTGACAGCTGCTGCTATAGCTCGATCTGTCATGAATGCGTCCCTACAGTCGATGTGGTATCTTGCATCCGCCGCATGTAGATCACTCACTGCTCCAACAACACGGATTTCAACATCCTTTGCCCAGTTGTCTTGACGCTCGAAACAAGTGTCCAATATCTTTTGCTTGTAGGTGCGATCGGCAGCACGATCGGCCGTACGGCACAAAGTGACTTTTCTCCACCGATCTGGATTTTGGATCGAATCCATGATACATAATGCACCACAGAATATGCAGTGCTCTCGGAAGTTAAATGTCGTTCCTTGCGAATCAGAACGACGAGATCGCTTTGGAGCTGGTGATGCGTTTTCAGTATCATTATGTTTCAGAAATCGTTTATAGACACCTGCGATGTATAAATTGATACACATTGTCGGTGACACTGGACAGATGGGTTTTCATCTTCAGCAAGCATTTTCTCCAAAGACACATGGAGATCATCTTTATAGATCTTACTTGCCCGGATGATGCTTCGAATACGGTCTGCACCAGATGTTGACAAGGGCTTGTTTGTAAAGTTGCCTTTACATGGATGGAATAAGCATTGGATCATATCTCACTCTGGTGTCTGAAATGAGAAAATGATATTGGTCAATACATGCAAACATATAGGAACACCCACCCCCACCCCGTAATCGTGGACCCATTTAAGGCATTCATTATCCTACCCATTACTGCTAGACCCTTCATGGATGGAATAAGCATTGGCTCATTTCTCACTCTGGTGTCTGAAATGAGAAAATGATATTGGTCAATACATGCCAAACGATATAGGAACACCCCCACCCCACCCCGTAATCGTGGACCCATTTAAGGCATTCATTATCCTTACCCATTACTGCTAGACCCTTAAACCCTAGTTTAGAATCATTATTTCCATCCTATCCCATATATAGCCATAGATATAGCCAAACACTGTGGTGGCCATCTTGGAATCCAAGATGGCCACCATCTCAGACACTTGTAACTGGTATTATTATATCCTTGACCATGAAAACCTAGGTTTAGACACCATTATTTCCATCCTATCAAATATATAGCCATAGATATAGCAAAAAAACTGAATTTCGGTAATGGCCGAATTCATTTGCATATTATGCAAATTGCCCAAACTGACAGGATGTTATCACTTGGATTCTTGTTCAGCACCCTTCAAAGATATAAAACCGCAAAAAAAAACTTTATAGGAACGCAAGTGCAGTTGACCCCCAAAACAGCATTTCACTGCAGGACTATCTGACTCATCTTTAATCTTTTCTTTTTTTTTCTCTCCTTTTCTCTTTTCTGTCTATCTCTCTAAGTTTCCCTTTCCCCTTGATCTCTGTCACAGATACAACCATATGTCCTTGAGCAAAGCTTAAAAAATTCGGCTTGAGCACCGACCCCTTGATATTGTCGTTCATTTTCTGGAAAGATGGGAAATAAAAGGCATTTCCCAACAGAGAAAGCTTAAACATCAGCTTCTCATAAGACTGCATTTTGGCCATAGGGACAGAGTACACGACTATTGCTTTGACAAGCTTTAACCTATTTTAACACTGATCATGTATTTTGGTATTTGACCTATATTACATGTGTTCTGCTTTGCCATAATGTTTTCTTTGTTGTTGTTTTTTAATACATTCTTGCATAAGAAGCCATTTTCAATTGAGAAATGTCAGCATGTTGAAAGACCCTAAGTTTTGGCTTCAAGATCAGGATTCATTGTTTCTTTTTGTGCACATGCATTTGGCCTGCATGACCACGCGTTTTGGTCTGAGGGTCAGGGTGCATGCATTTCTTGTATGATCATGAGCTTTGGTCAAGGCCAGGGTGCATGATTATTGCTTTGACAAGCCGTATAATGACATTTTGAATGACAATGTACTTTTGTTTGAAGATTCATGTGCAAGTGATTGCAAAACAAAAAAGAAGAAAAAGTTGTTGACTGAACATGTTTTTTAGGTGTATTTTTTTTTACAAGAAGTCGTTTTCGTAAAGAGAAGCGTGTCTAAAGACTGGTCATTTATATAACTTTTGAAAATCATATAACTATTGCCCACCTCTCTATTGCATGATGATTCATGGTGCTTCCTTGATGAGAATAACACCGTCTTCTTTCTCCCCTTCTCCCTGCCTCCATGTTCCCAACATTCCTGTCCTTCACATTGTTTACACTGGAATCCAGTTAGAACTTTGAGTCTGTGGGTTTAACAAGGGCACACAATTCCTTAGAAAAGGTGAAAGGTCAAATGAAGATGGAATTAGAAGTATTCTGGTTTAGATTGAGCACTTTTGAGCTTTTCATTGTGGGGTGGATTCACAGAGACAACACATATCTTCAGGTGTGTGTGTGTGTGTGTGTGTGTGTGTAA
>CM068955.1:124744492-124768280 GCA_035128595.1 Eptatretus atami
GTGTGCTGTCCTCCCCTATAGGCTGGTGCTCCCGCTTCACACCTGTCTCTTCAGGATACCGTTGTATCCAAAGATCTGATCATCATTGACATCTTCCAAAAATAAGCAGAAGCATTGCACCTGTTTTTATGTTCTTGCAGACATGTTGTTGGCCTCTTAAGTTTTCTACCACCTCTCAGGTTTTGCTTTCTCTGCTCTTTCATACTTTCTTCCCTCAGACCCTTCATGTCGGATTTGTTTTTCCAGCAACCCTTTGTTTGGAAGACTTACAAAATGCAGTCTCGCTGCTTACCTCTACTCCTTTGTTCTACTCTTCTCCTCCTCGTGGAACCGCCTTTCTCAGTGTATTCATTTCTACTCTTCCCTCAAAGATTTATTTTCTCCATGTTTGGCAGCTTACCGCCACCTAAAGTCATCCTCCACCCCATACCTGTGATTTTCTATCTTCATTCTCCCTCCCTACCTATTCCCATCAACTTGTCGATTGCTATGTTTCCTTCCCTTTCTTTCCTACTCCTCTTCATTGTTACCACATTTAGTTCCACGTATGTATTGTCCCACTGTCATTGCATTGCCTAAGCCAATACATTCTGTTTCATCAGTCTCCTGGTGCATCTTATCACAAAAAGTCACTGAAATATATTGCAAATTGAAACACACTGAAAAATACTGAAAATACAATGATATCAACATTGAAAGACAGAAGAGAAATTACTACACAAGCGGTAGGCGACGAGGGATTCGCTCGGATCGAGAGCGCTGGATACGATGCTTTTCATTCTGGACCGATCCACCGACGAAGATTCATTGCCAAAGACGTATTGGTTCACAAGACAATTGTCTCTTTCTGCCTGGAAGATTTTTCCTATTGCGATTTTGCCAACTGGCACTCTCATAAAAAATGACGGTAAATAGACACCCTATTTTTGAAGAGGACTACCATTTATAAAATAATCGGTTTGCTGGTTTGTGCTGTGGAGCCTCGCGTTACACACACACACCACACACACACACACCACAACACACACACACACACACACACACACACACACAACACACACCACACACACACAAACACAGACGAAAACCCGATTAAACTTCTCTCAATGTCTTGTTTGACCACGACCTGAGCCACACAATATTTTTCATAAGCCCGCCCACTTTCCTACGCCACTCCCACTTTAAATAATAAATAATTGGGAGGTGCTTGTGTGGGTCGTGTGGGAATCGTTGTTCGGTAAATAAATAATGAAGGTGGGTGTGGATTGTGGAATTGTTTTCGGTAAATAAATAAATAATTGGAGGGTGGTGTGTGGGTCGTGGAATCGTTTTCGGTAAATAAATAATTGAAGGTGGTGTGTGGATTGTGAATTGTTTTCGGTAAATAAATAAATAATTGGAGGTGTGTGTGGGTCGTGGAATCTTTTTCGGTAAATAATATTGAAGGTGGTGTGTGGATTGTGGAATTGTTTCGGTAAATAAATAAAAATTGGAGGCGGAGTGGGTCGTGGAATCGTTTCGGTAAATAAATAATTGGGGGGTGGTGTGGGTGGGGAATCTTTTCGGTAAATAAATAAACATATTATTAGAAAGACAGAAATGCCGGTGATTCTCATTTATTTTGTGATCCTTTTCACTTTGGTCAATAACGTGGATCGAGGAGAGATCGAAGGTGGAATGACGGTGTAGCTCCTTACAAACACTGTATACACACCTTAAATGACGGTAAATAGACACCCGATTTTTGAAGGACTACCATTTGAAAAATAAAACCTCAATCAAAAATCGGCTCGAGTAAAATTTTCTAAATATCTCGAAGTGTTTAATTCCGAAGTCTCGTTCTCTGCATTCAAAACTGAAGGACAAGTATTGAAAATACTGTACGCGGTTTTTCGGCCGCTGTACAGCAACGGGTGGTTGCTAGGCAACGAAATTCAAACGCGCAACTATCCCAGTATATATTCCACCTTTTGGCAAAGTTTCATCGAAATCGGTTCGCTGGTTCGTGCTGTGGAGCCTCGCGTTGCAGACACACACACAGACAGACAGCCGGAAAACCCGACAATAAGGATATCTCATATATAGCGAATCCAATAGAATTTTCTTGATATATACATGAATTAAAAAAAAAAACACCTTTTTTAATTCATGTATAACATGAATTTAAATGATGCTGGTTTTATTCTTCAAAGTATTAGTATCATCAAAGACATAAATGGGGTCAAATCCCAAAAAAGATGTGAATTTTTCAGATAATTTTGAAAATATCTATTGAGCTGTTGGAAATTCTGGGGCACCGAATAAGACAATGGACCTTCCTTGCTGGTAAATTTATTGTCAAGTAAATTCGCCTGTTCTTGTGTGAATTGGGATCTCTGGTCACAAAGTGCACACTTCAAATGCTCGGATATCGATATGGCTCTCATTATTTTCGGTCAATTAATCACTCGACCCATTCCCCTTGTGAATGACGATTAAAGCTGGGAAGTAGGAAATCTTACGCTCTTCCCTCTTGCTATTACTTTATGCAGCCAACAACACAATATCCCACCAAGTTTATGCACGTGCACGATCATTCCTCCAAGCACATGGTAAACTGATAACCTTGTTACTGCGATGGATTATATGGTCAGGGTTTACCCAACCCCTTAAAATAGATGACTCACTGTGAGCACGAGCAGTATATATTTCAGAGAGTGAAGTTTTTTATGTTCTTTGATTCCCAGCTCTAGTAATGTGTAACAAAAGTTACTATTTTAAAGACGTTAATATCATAAGGAAAATGCTTTGCAGGTCTGGCTGATTGGCTTGCAGTATCTTGCAGTCCCCTTCAGGGATTCAGCACACCCTAACTCCTCCCTGTCAATCCCAATGGTCTTCATGCATTTTATAAGAATCCCATGCACAGTTTTGGAGACTTGCTCAGACTAGTTGTTAGGAGACATTATGAAACTATGGCTGCATGAACATTCTGGAAAGGCTTGATTTTGTTTTTATTCTTGGTGGCGTAATGGTTAGTGTCATATTAGTACACTCAACACTGAGCTGTCTAGCACGGGTTCGATTCCCAACTCAATTATAAACTGTTGGATTGGTGTTTCGCAGGTAGAGGTTACATCACAGACCTGTGTTTCACAGTGCGCCAGATTACGGATGGGATGAACGTTAAGTCGGGGGTCTCGTCTCCTAACATTAGTTGGTGGATGTTAAAGATCCCATGGTGCCTTTTGCAAAGTCTGTGAGTTGTCTCCAGCACCCAGAACAAGTTACAAATTCTTGCCTTCATCAGATCGAGTCAAACGTCACGTCTGGCTAGCCCGTTTGTGACTTACACCAAAAAAATGTTCCCTGGCCGACCACAAATGTTTTAACAATTGGGGCGGTGAAAAGTAGTGGTACTCGATTATGTCATTCTTTATAAATAAAAAAACTATCTTGAACTGTAAAAGACAACTAGGTGAGGAGGTGTAGGGATTGGCAGAATGGGGGGAGGAGGAGGAGGAGAGGTGGAGTGGGAGCTGTTCTCTCCCATAGATAGCTTAGTCCACGTGCCCACCCTCTCCAGCCCACCAGTATTGACAGTTAGGTGATATATCGCTTCAATCACTCAAGCACAGACGAAACAACTGTCACATTCACAATATGAACATGGTTGTATACAAGAACAAACTAGAACGGCATTCGGTAGAGCGCATACCTCTACCAGGCTGAACAGTTTAAGTTTTGTATCCCACTGATAGGCTGGATCTGCATCTGGAGCTTAACCAAAATCGAATCTGCTTGTTCTTGTCACCTAACCAACTATCCACAACTTTTTGAGATGTCGTGTTATATATCGTTTTTGGCCCCATCTCTCAATGATGAAGAATCACTTAGAATTTTTTTTTAAATTGGAGTATCCAGATCCAGATCTTCACCAACATTGAATCAAGTCGTCCTTGTCACACACCCAAGCTGTCCACCAAGTTTAATCTGAATCCGTCCATAAGGTTTGGATATATCATGCGATATATTATTTTGGTCCGATCACTCATTAGTGAAGAATCACTGCAAAAAGTCTCGCATCCGGATCTTCACCAAAATCAAAACAATTCGTCCTTGTCACAGTCCCAGCCTGTCCATCAAGTTTCATCCAAATCTGTCTAAACCTTTTTGAGATATCCTGCTCACAGACAAACAGATAGGCATGAAAGCATAATCTCCATCCACCTTTGGTGGCAGAAGTAATGTAAAAGAGACTTGGAACACAGTCACTTAAAATTATTTTTTTTAATCAAAAAAGGTGTAAGTTTTCAAGATAATGCAGGATAATTTATTGTCAATGTTATTTAAAAAATGGAAATATGACATCCACTGGCAATTGAATAACAAAACAAGAAAAAGAGCAATCAGAGATTGCAAGACCGTCAGGACTTGTTTGTGTAGTTTTGTGTAGTTTTGTGCAGTGTTTGTGTATTGGTGTGTTATGTAATTAACAAGTAAACAAGAAAAAGAGCAATCAGAGATTGGAGACCCTCGCCAGGACTTTTTGTGTGTGTGTTTGTGTAGTTTTGTTTTGTGTATTTTGTGTGGTGTTTGTGTACTGGTATGTTATGTAATAAATAAGAGACGATAACTAGAACTGCCACTTTATAACTGCTGGCAGTGATGCACCGGGTACCAAGACGTCCGTTTGATGCAAACCCTCTTTCATCGGACACTTGACCCTGACCCATGACGTTCATTATTATTCAATTTAATTCAGAAGTCGATTAAAATAAATTCAATTCAAATCAAATGGAAGACCAAATCGGTTCAGTCCTGCATTGGAGTAATTAGAAGGAACCCAAACAAGTAAAAAGCAAAGATGAAGTCACCAGGAGGAACCTGGATATGATTCACATTTCAGCTGCTACTCATCTACCCTCAAACCCATTCAGGCACAGTCAAATGAGCCTTATTCAAAAAAAAAAAGAAATAAAAAAGAAACCAGATCAAAAAATTAAATAATTCTGGCTGCCAGACCATGTGTCCAATCAGGTTGAAATTTAAAACATATATTCCCTATCACTACTAGATCATGAATGTGAAGTTTCACATCGATTGATTAAGTGATTCAAAAGAAAGTATTTAAAAACGATTTTCGCTCAATCCAATATGGCTGCCAGACCATGTAACTTATCAATTATTCGTGAATACCCTGGTATCCCCAAGGCATGGGGAACATTTATGTGGTTTCCCCTTGATCTGTCCAGCATTTCCGGAGAAGAAGATATTCATATGTTTTAGCGTAAATCCAATATGGCTGCCAAACCATGTGACGTATGAAGTCATATGTGTGAACCTTTTGTTCCTCATGGTCATACGTGTAAAGTTATGCCTCGATCTGTTCAGCCACTTCAGAGAAGAAGATTTATGAAGGTTTTTTTAAATGAAAAAAACACAATATGGCTGCTGAACCATGTGACTGAAGACATCATCAACTTTTTTCCTGTGGACCAATTTATCCCAAGATGACCCTCAAACTTTTTCATACTGATCGGATGTAGTGTTCTATGTATGCAATTATGATGTCATAACAAAGGCACTAATCACACTTATTCCATGAGGAGTACTTGCCATGTGCCAAGCTTCAATTTTTTTCATTTGTGCAGTTTTGGAGGTACAGAGGTCCAAAGTTTTTCCTTTTTTCCTCAGCTGCCACACCACGTGACCGATGACGTCATAATCTATATATTAATACTGAAGGACCAATTTTGTGCTCCTCCTAGCGGTCGCGTCACGTTTTTCTCGTAGTGACCTTGAGAGTTTTGAACGGTGTACGTCAAAGTAGACACGTGCACAAACAGGGACTTCTTCACAAGGAGTAGTGTACACCAAAAATGTCGTGTACAGGACGTTTTGGAGGCCTCATTAGGTAAGGCCATGGAGTACATCGACTGGATCCGGCTCTTACGAGAGCCGCCACTGGTTGTCATATTGGGCTCATGGAACGGAATCCGTCTGTGACGGGGTTTCGAGCTAGTTATCATTAAACATTTCACATGAGTAGATGCTCTTATGGTGAAAATTTCGTTTCAATCCGACAAGTGGTTGCAGGAGAAAACACTCATGTTCTGTGCAGATAAACAACAAAACAAACCAACAAGCAGTCATAGACTGGTACTTACGAAATCGTCAACTTGACCTCTGACCTTGTCTAATAAAAGCTGTCTCCAGAGAAGGTAGCGACGCAACCAGAAGTTTCTACGATGATTCTGTTACCAACCATCAAAAACGAATGTTTGACCTCACCGTGACCTTGACCATTGACCGAAATTAATCAGCACCAGCCATCACCCTCCTGAATCACGTGGTGTAATTTGACATTGGTAGCTTCTTCCGCTTTCTCGTGTTATCTGTACCAAACCATCAAAAATCGAATATTTGACTCACTGTGACCTTGACCTTTGACCGATTTTGACCAAAATCTAATCAGCACTAGCCATCACCCTCCTGAATCACGTGATGTAATTTGACACTGGTAGCTTCTTCTTTCTCGAGTTATCGTGCCTACAACAAAACAAACAAACAACAAAACAAGCAGTCATAGACTGGTACTTACGAAATCGTCAACTTGACCTCTGACCTTGTCTAATAAAGAGCTGTCTCTAGAGAAGGTAGCGACGCAAACCAGAAGTTTCTACGATGATTCTGTACCAAACCATCAAAAATCGAATGTTTGACCTCACCGTGACCTTGACCGTTGACCGTTTTGACCAAATCTAATCAGTACTAGCCATCACCTCCTGAATCACGTGGTGTAATTTGACATTGGTAGCTTCTTCCGTTCTCGAGTTATCTGTACCAAAACCATCAAAAATCGAATGTTTGACCTCACCGTGACCTTGACGCGTTGACCGATTTTGACCAAAATCTAATCAGCACTAGCCATCACCCTCCTGAATCACGTGGTGTAATTTGACATCGGTAGCTTCTCCGTTCTCGAGTTATCGTGCTACAAACAACAAACAAACAACAAACAAGCAGTCATAGACTGGTACTTACGAAATCGTCAACTTGACTCTGACCTTGTCTAATAAAAGCTCTCTTAGAGAAGTAGCGACGCAAACCAGAAGTTTCTACGATGATTCTGTACCAACCATCAAAATCGAATGTTTGACCTCACCGTGACCTTGCCGTTGACCGATTTTGACCAAAAAATATCAGCACTAGCCATCACCCTCCTGAATCACGTGGTGTAATGACATTGGTAGCTTCTTCCGTTCTCGAGTTATCTGTACCAAACCATCAAAATCGAATGTTTGACCTCACCGTGACCTTGACCGTGACCGATTTGACCAAAATCTATCAGCACTAGCCATCAGCCTCCTGAATCAGGTGTGTATTTGACATTGGTAGTTCTCCGTTCTCGAGTTATCTGTACCAAACCATCAAAATCGATGTTTGACCTCACCGTGACTGACCGTTGACGATTTGACCAAAATCTAATCAGCACTAGCCATCACCCTCCTGAATCACGTGGTGTAATTTGACATTGGTAGCTTCTTCCGTTCTCGAGTTATCGTGCCTACAAACAAAAACAAACAAACAACAAACATAACAAACAACAAACAACACAGAAACGGAAGTCATCAATATACTTACGAAATCTTTAGATTTCTGTAAGTAACAAACAAACAAACATAAACAAACAAACAACAGAAACGGTTAGGCATCAATATACTTACAAAATCTTTAGATTTCGTAGTAACAAACATACAAACAAACAAACAAACAGAAACGGAAGGCATTCAAATACTTACGAAATCTTTAGATTTCGTAAGTAAAAACAAACAAACATACCAAACAAACAAACAAACAGAAACGGAGTCACAATATACTTACAAATCTTTAGATTTCGTAAGTAACAAACATACAAACAAACAAACAAACAGAAACGGAAGGCATCAATATACTTGAAATCTTTAGATTTCGTAAGTAACAAACAGACCCAAATTCATTGAACAAACTTCCCCAGTTGCCAACATTGAGAGAAGAAAAAGCAGAAGGATTGAAAGTATCCGTGGTGGGGGAGAGTCAGGGATATGATTTTTCACGCAGCATCGAGAACCTCCCAAGGCTGACAGAAACATGGTCACAACATACAAGTCCATCAAAAACTTTGATGAGATATATATTTTGTAAAGCGGTATTTTTGCCTATAAAAGTGGTAGGCTGCTAAAGTGAACATAAAAACAAACAGACAAACAAAAAGACAAGCGGTAGGCGGCGATGGGTCGCAGAGCATGGAAACTAATATATATAGAGCAAAATGGATGTCATATAGCGGATAGGAATCACCTTAAGATTATGCATATCAAATGTCATCCAGTTCCATCTACTGATAACTACTCGGTATCCATTTGAATGAAAAGTACCGAAAATGCGGTTTGAAATCCGAAATCCCCAAAGTTTGAGGGGGTGCTGTGGGTGAACAAAGATCTAAATCGAAAATCCGGCTCGATATTTGTGCACAATGTATTCCAGACGATTAGTGTGAATTTTCTGACCACGACCATAACCCTAGGAGGAGTAGCATTTGGCATGAAGGCACCTCCAGCTCTCGCATATTATCGATTTTTGCACTAATTGACCTTTGACCCTGACCTAAGCGAAAGCAGTCAATATGTCCTGAGGCAAAGTTGTAGTACTCATTGAGTACCATGAACCTGCAAATTTCATTCGTATCGATGCACTCACCTGGTCGCTAGGGGCCTTCAATTTCCGCCAATTTTCGTGCATACCCTAATTGTAGGGGGCGCTGCGCATAAAGTATTCCATATATCACAAAAACCGGAATATATTTGAGAGAGCATCACCTGTACATCATTCGTGCCAAATTTCATAACCCTATGTGGGATAATGTCTTTCGGAATTGATTGTTTGTAACGGTACCGATTTTGAAGGTTTTTCGGTGTTGCTAGGGAACCAAAGCGTCCCTAGCAAATCACAATTTCCAAAGCACTTGGTCATAAGATGTACCTACACACCGAGTTTGGTCAAAATCCGCCCATGTTTACTTACCAATTTGCTGATGACAAACGAACAAACATCCAAACAAAATGATCCAGACATTTACTGACCAATAGCGTGTCACCGACAATAAGGGTCACCTATTTCGGCGACCCAACAAAGAAACAGACAGACAGGGTTGAAAACATAACCTCCTTCCACATTTGGTGGTGGAGGTAAACATCGAATTGAAAGTTTACCGCAATTGCTGCACCATCTTTTACAGCACCTTATTTAACACATTAAATGAGTTATTCGTATCTGTTTGTCTTTGATGACATCCCTAAAACAGTAAGTTTCCTGTTTAAAATGGTTTTCAATTTTGTTTGACTGCCAGACAGACAGGCAGACTGAAGCTCTTGGGCCGAGATGCCGTGCAATTTGCCAAATTCAGGCAAAGTATTGCTAAATGACAGGTTCATGTTCCGATTTGTGTTTTACAATGTTCAAAATATACAATTCAATTGAAATTAAGTAGTTCCTCAATCACAGACTGACAGACAGACAGTGAACCAACTGCTTAACCACGCTTTGCGCTATGCATGCGGGGTAATGACTATGGCAAGGGATCAGGGATCAGGCTGCATATACTAGGGCTGTACCGAAAGTCATGAGCACATTATTGTCCCGGAAAAACAAAGGTACATGAAAGAAAATTAATATTGTCAATAGGAACTGGACATACCACATTACTTTTCTACAAAATCTCCAGAAAGATTCAGATTTCTGCCAGCGCTGCACGAGCTTAAAAACCCCACTGCCGTAGAAGTCCATTCAAACACTTCACAACCAGCTATGCACAGCTACTGTATCTGGACTGCCATTCCATTTTCATAATGCTGTACTCTCATGTGATCTTTCAAGGGCCTGAACAGATAGTAGTCAGAGAGGTTCAAGTCCGCACCACCGTATTTTCTGGTATATAAACCGCACTTTTTTATAGGCAAAAAAAGGTAAAAGTTGGAGGTGCGGTTAATACACGGGTACAGAAAAAAATCAGTCTTAAAAACGATCAGTGCTGAATTTCAATTATATTCCAAATGAACACTTTTGTAGCAGTGGAACTGCTGTTAAGCTCAATTCCACTGTTTAAATTTTGAAAATCGGTTCAGGTTAAGAGTTTGTACAGAGTTTTATTAACTGTGTGCGGAAATTCAATAAGTCCGCTCGGAAATGTGCAGAGACACCCGGAGTTTAGGTGCAAGGCGTATATAGAGCCTCGTGGCTCTGAAAACGCCATTAAACACAAAATAAGAAGAACAACACCTGGTGTCGCATCAAAAGAAGAATTATTCACAAAAGCTAGAGTCCAATAATGGAGCACCCACCCCAAATAAGCTTGTGTGGCAAGCTTCCCTCGTATGTCGTGTTCAAAAGGAAGACAGTGCCCAAAGACAAGTTTCCAGCTGGCGTCATTGTTCGTCCAGAGCAGAAGGGGTGGATAGCCGAGGGACTTGTGGTGGTGACCATATTTTTACATTCATCATTTTCTACATGAAAATCCGGTGCAGGCAGAATTAATCCACCAAGCCAAGCATGTTCCTTACATGCTGACGCTATGCCAGCAAATGCTGGATAAGGGGTTTGGTTTAAAACTCGGAACATCCAATCAACCCTGAGTACTTTTCTATATGAGGACAGGAAATGGATTCCCGTGGATTACTCTCGACCACCAGACAAACTTTCTTACTTCACAGGCCTTTGTATTCGACCCAGGTTTCGAGGAACATTAGCTGCATCCCGGTGGAACCACCACAGACAAACTTTCCTATTTCCCGGACTTGGTATTTTCATCAATTGAAAATCAACATTTCGTGGCGTGTTTCCCACCGGGATGTTTGACCTGGATTCCGAGGAGCATTGGCCACATGCTTCTTGGTTGAATTTTCACCATTACACTTGTCACTACATTGGCTGAGCATTATGTTGAGTGCAGACAGTGGGCCAAGCATCCAAAATGTGTCTTGTTTTTGACTTTCATGACCCACCTCTGGTATCTACCTGAAATTTTGCATAGATTTAGATTTTAAAAAATCACTTAGAAAGAATTCACAACTCGTCAGTGCAAAAAATTGCAATTAATTAGTTATGCTAATTAGCAACACCTATATCGCCATCTTGTGTCCATTCTGAGATAGCTGTGTATTACTCTGGGAATTCTGATGTCTATGTATTCATAGGGAGACGACATGAGTGTGGGTGATATGGGTCCCTTCCTCTCTCTCACACACTCACACATGAGCGTGTGCGTGCACACACACACACACACACAGTAATATGCAAAAACAGTAATTGTAGATAGTAATGCCACCAATTGTTGCTCTACAGACCTCATTAATCGGCAGAGAAGCTGAACATACAAGTCAGGAAGACATGCACTGTACTGGCATACCAAAACCAAACACAGTGTATCATAATATCATCCATCAGCAAACTAATCATCAGTCATTCTTCGTTCAATCATTGATACATAAATCTATCACACACCAAAGCTGAAATTATTTACACAAAACTTTTTTTTCATTAATATTGTTACGCATTTCAGAATCGGATGCGACGAATACATAACAACATCCAGGTCCTCAGATAGTTATTTCCCTAAATGCATGTCCAGGATAGACCCATCCCTATATCTGGTGGGATTCTAAATGTGATGCGTTGAGAAGGGTAAAGAATAGATCCCCTCTCTTATGGGAAGCTTTTTCTCTTGACGACAGACACATTCATGCATGGCGTTTCTTTCACGGACGCCGACGCCCGCCTTTTTCCATCAACGTTGACCCACATTTCTTTCACGGACGCCAAGACCCGCCATTTTCCATCGACGTTCGACAACCCGTCCAGCAGTTCTATGGACGCTAACTGGCTTCTTTTCATGTCGAGCTGAACAGTGAGGTAATAATTGTTGTTGACAGTTTTATGAGCGTTTCACATTTGTGCTCGGTAATTGTGACAAATGGCTGGTTTTTTTTTGCTCACCCAGCACCACAGACATGGCCTTGTAAGCGAGGAATAACCTGCGGGCCGTGCGGGTTGTCACGGTAACAGTGCGCAAGTGGGGCGGGGTGAATTTGGGGGGAGTCTGTGCCGCCGAGACGAGGCCGCCTATAAAAAGAAGGAGAGGTCCGTTCTTGGCGAGACGAGAGATGAGTGAGCGACTTTCGTGCGGGTCAGTCGACAACGAGTCAGTTTGTCAGTCAGTTGGCGATAGCTGGTTGCGGTTCTGACAGCTTCGAGAGTAAGTTGGCGATAGCTGGTTGCGGTTTTGACCGCTTTGAGAGCGTTTCGTCAGTTCCTGTCAGACGGCTGCTTTCATCGTTCCAGTCAGACGGTTTGCTTCATCCGTGGCAATCAGAAGGTTGTGCACGCCGTGCCAGTCAGACGGTTGGTTGCTTCATCGTTCCAGTCAGACGGTCACCCTTGACATACCTGTTTCTTGGGGGTGACGTCGACTGGCGTTCAAGGCTGTTGGCGAGTGGGTGCACGGTATGGGTTTGGTGCTGGCTACGGACAAGGCATGCTCACACATTTCAGGATGTTTTTATTTGACGGACGACTTCTCTTTGATTATTAGCGAGACAATTCTTCTTCCCCCCGAATGATCTGCTGGTACCTTTGTCTGTGTTTAATTGTTAAGCAAGTCAATCCCCATAAGCATCTGCTCGCTGTCTCTTTTTTCTATCATTTTGATTGATTTTCCCGATTAATTATTTATTTGCTTGTGATCATTTTGATTGATTTGGAATTTATTTTTACCGTCACGGAAATAAAAAGTTCTTTTTATTTATTTATGTTCTTATTAATAAATTGCTTGTTGATGTTTCAACCTGTCCGTGCTTGTCCTTTCCTTCCATTGATCCAGCATTGTCCTAACTAGATAGACTGGGAGGTAAATAAATGACCACAGACTTGACCAATAATAGTCGGCATGCACCAGCGGTTAAACGCTCGCCGCCCTAATTAAGATCTAATTAAGATAAGATTGGTGCTTTGCGGAGGGCACGCTCCCCATTCAGGTAACCATGTGACCTAGTTAAACGGCATAATTAGAAGATGGACACTGGAACTCGGTGTTAACTGGGTGGCGTTTGTGGTTCTAAAACAACCCACCGTACACACAACGTTAATTGTGAGCGGTGGCCCCAAGTCCGGCTCTTCCGAGGACAACCGGGGATTAAACCCGAGTAACAAACTGGTGTCTCGGTACCCGTGGCCGTAACAATATGTAAATAATATCTCCATTATATATTTTAAGGAGGGCAAGATCATTTCAATTTCCCACATTTCTGTGAAGTCCAATTTAGTAAACATTTTTCTTTGCAATGTGCATGTAATTTGCATATGCCATGCTCATCTATGTTTGTTTGTGAATTGAAAATCTGAGGGGACATGCATGAATCCTCACATAATTAATGACAATGATTGATAGTATGAATCATATAAAATTATTCATTGCATACAGACGACAGTGGCTCGGTGATTAATACTGAGATTAGTTTTTCCTTAAATTCACACCATAGAAAAATATTCTAAAGGACTCTAAAAATGTCATTAAAAAACTGTAGACACTATCTTGGTGGAGCCAAGGACTACCATGCCACTGGCGTACAAGTCGTAACTTTGCTCGTGTTTGTTGTGGCCAGCAGAATTCACTACAAAATTACACCAGCGGCATGAATCCAGTCAGAGTCATGACAGTTACTGTAGATTCTATAGTATATTAATCACTGGGTATTGATTTTGACCATTCTGTCAAAATTAGTTAACGGTAGAAAGGAGATCCTACCTTCCAGATCCGTCACATTCATCATCATCATCATTACCGGCCGCGGCATCGGCGGCTACAGCAGCTGCAATCCCCACACCGAGCCTGTGCTGGCTGTGGTGTACTTGTAGCGCCTTGATAGCAACCTTACTTAGGCCTTCCTTCCACTCAATCCACTTAGCAGCGCATTCCTGAAATTTTAATGTTTTTCTCACGAAATGGAATTACTTTGCTGTGGGTGTTGATGACATGCATAAAACAGAACCCCGAAGAACTGCCGACAGAATCTTCGGCAGCACGAGCATCAGACGACATGTACGCCACCATGACAGCTAGTGAGTTTACAGCTTTCCTGAAACGAAGCACGTGATTGATTGATGAGCGTGGGTGATGCATGTCAAAAGCACGTGATTGGATGATGTTGATAAGAAAATTGTCACAATTTCGGGTGTTTTTTCCATATTTTGAAAAAATGTGCAAGTTTTGTGCTTGACGAGTTTCAGATATGATTTCTATATTTTTTTCATACAACATATAAATACAGGTAGATACACGAGGTGGGTCACAAAATAAAAAATCGGAGCTCTGTCCACGGTCTAGTGGGAGAGTGCCGGCGTTCACTAACCACCGTATGACCAAGTGACTGGAAATTCACACACACATGATTTCAACAGACTGGTCCAGGACTGGGTGCACACGGTCTGGAGTAGTAACCAGATGACTGTTCTCCCGATGACGGAGCATGCTAGTCCTGGATGCGTTCAGTTGTCACAAGACCGCGCGACACAAAGTGCTGCTCCGTCGGACCAACACCAATGTTGTCATCGTCCAGGTGGGATGACATTGCTCCGCAGCCCCTCAATGTGCCCATCAACAAGCCGTTCAAGAACGGACTACATCGCTGCTGGTCCGACTGGAATATGAGTGGGGAAAGACCTACACCAAGAGCGGGATGACGTGAAAGGTCGACCTTCCGATGATCTGCGGCTGGATCGTCAAGGTGTAGGAGGAGATTCCGTCGGACATCATCAGTGAGCATTTCTGAAATGCTGCATCTCCAACAACATGGATGGCACAGATGACGACATCATTTGGAGGAGGAGGCTGCAAATGACGGTGACAACGATGTGGACAGTGGCAAGGACTTGCTCTACCCTGATTTGGACAAAGAGTTATGTGCCGTCTTCGACGAGGAAAGCATTGAAGGATTTCCTCGAGTTTAGCTGAAAGCTTCATCAAACCCAAACGGCCTTTTTAGGGCCACAAATCCACAAAAAATATGTATGATACCGGTATGAATCCCTTTCTTTCCTTTTTGTAGTCACAAAAAAATCCTCTTTATAATATTAAAAAAATAAGAAAGAAAATTAAACTTTTTGGTATCCTCTCCTCTCAAACTTTTTGAAAATGAGAATAAGACTGTTAGACAAAAATAAGCGGACATGGGAGTAAGCATGTTGATACCTTCGTCACTTTGTTCCGTACAAAGTTAATGTACAAACGTATTTAGATTTAGATCAGAAGATAAAATGATCAATATATTCATTTCTTTTTGTGGTGAAAAAATGGCTGCAGATAATACACCGGAAAAGTTTTTTTGTTGTTGAGGGTGAAAAACAGGGGTGCAGTTAATACACGGCTGTGGTTTATACACAGGAAAATATGGTATACGGGGGTGGGGGGAGCACTTCCCAGCCATTCTTTGAGATTTCCAAATGCCAGATGCACAGTGTGAAGTCTGGAATTGTTGAAACATCTTTCTTCATCGGGCACTTTTGCTGAAGTGCACGTTTCAGTTTCTTGAGCATTTGAATGTAGCAAGCAGCGCTGATGGTTTCCCTTTAGGCAGGAAATGAACCGGTATGCATCCTCAGCATCCAGAATGTTTCCATAACTTTGCCGGCAGAGGGTACTATTTTGGTCTTCCTTTTTGGAGATGTGAGTGATGCCATCCTAGGCTTTGCTGCTTGGTTTCTGGGTCGAAACAGAGAAACCAGCTTTCATCACCAGTCACGATATGGAACAGGAAGTCATCGCCATCGACAGCATGTTGTTGAAGCAACTGTGATGACACATGAGTGATTTGTGTTCCTCCATAAGCAAACGGGAATCAACTGGAAAAAAACTTTCCAATATCCAAGGTCGCTATCATCTCCTCTACGGCATGGTGTCCTCTGCCAAGCTGCGCTGTGATCTCCATAACCATCACCCTTCGGCTCTCACTGATGAGCACAATACACTTCTGCTCGTTGCGTTCAGCCGTGGCGCTTCTCGGCGATGTCCGTGTTTCTGTTTTTGAAGCGTTTCACCCACCTTCTGACACTGCTAGTGCCCATGCAGGCATCTCCATACACCTGACTCAATCGCCACAGATATCTGATAATTTAAGGGGTGCACCCCTTTTGAAGATAATTTAGGGGGTGCTCATCACGAACACCAAGAAGCCTTACAAATGGTGGTGCGCCATCTTGGCCAGTCCTCAATCAGCTCACTGGAGTCTCGAACCACCATTATTTTGGCCCACTCAACAATGCTTCGTCTTGGAACAGGCCACGGTTTAATGATAAAAAAATTTATTCACGTTCCTTACTTCTATCATCGATTGCTGATCATCATACCTCCGAATCACTGGAGACATTGCGATGCTTATAAAAACCTGGAGACACCAGCGTCCAGAGCTTTATTTCATTTCCACACATGCCATTATCTCTAGAATCACTTAATCGAGCCGAATTTCAAAATATAAACTTCTTTCTTGACTTCAGGAGTAGTTCGACTGCTATTCAGCAGTAGTTCGACTGCTAAAAAAAAAAAGTGTTTATTATCAAATTCAGACATCGCTTGACATTTCGGGTGTCTCTCGGTGCATGATGTTTATATAAAGGATCGGCGATCACTATAATCAATTGCCAAGCCAGGCGTTCCTTATCACCCTTTTGATGGACTGCTTGCTTGAGTGGTGAAGGCAATTGGTGAGTGCTCTTAAAGCTTCGATAGCGGGACGGCAGCTTGGTTCTCCATGGGGACATTTCCGGAGAAAGGAAGGCAAAATAAACTAGAAGGGCACTCGGTGAGCGCATACTCCGCAACGTAATGCCTGATCCATGAGAACATATTGGGCCAATACATTTTGAAATATCATGCTATACAGTGCTATATCGTTTTTGGTCCTATTTCTCAATGGTGAAGAATCACTTTTAAAATTCTAGTAGTTGGATCCTGATCCGGATCTTCACCAAAATCTAATTAGTTCATTCTCGTCACACACCAACCTACCACCAAATTTAATTTGGAGAGAAGAAGAGATAGAGATAGAGATAGAGATAGAGATAGAGATAGAGATAGAGATAGAGATAGAGAAGAGATAGAGATAGAGATAGAGATAGAGATAGAGATAGAGATAGAGATAGAATAGAGATAGAGAGAGAGAGAGAGAGAGAAGAGAGAGAGGAAGAGAGAGAGAGAGAGAGAGAACTTAACCTCCTTTACCTTCGGTGGCGGAGGTAATTAGGTGATTACAATGAGTAAATAAAAAATGTTTTAGTTGCTACAAAGCAATCAATCTCCACATCACGGAAGGACAGCCGAGAGGTATGCTCGAAGCTGTCCAGCCTGGGTTCGAATCTCGACCCAGCTATAAACTGTCATCCCCGTGTTTCACAGGCAGGGTGATTCATGAATGTGCGTGCCATCTCTCGAATGGACGTTAAACTGGACGTCACTTCTGCCAGAATTCTCACTCTCCTCTCCCCCACATCTCCCCTCTGTTAAGGAAACTGTTACGGACTGATGGATTCGTTTTGAATTTATAACTGCTTCCCATAGTGTATCATATATGCATCAGATTCGGAGTGAGCCGAGCGGAGGGGTGCAAAAATCCCTGCATGTGTGAGCATCATGCAGTAGGCAGGCAGGCAGGCCTTTGCTTATAGCATTGTTTTAAATCTCCACTGGTTTCCCTCCCTCATCTGCCACCTGTAACTGCATTACGGCAACATGACTTCGTTGCCGGTTTCTCATAGCATTCTGTATATAGCTGCTTGCTCACTGCCTCAAGCTGCCAGCTCAGCGTCAGGGCCCCGTGTGACACTGCCCGCCGACCATCACACGTACTTACGTATCACTCACTTGTGTCCCCCTGAAGTCTCCACCTACGCTGCACAGCCACTGCCTTCGACTGCCAGCTCCACCATATCTTCCTCCCAACCCATGCTGCCATCCCGCATTCTCAATCATTCTGATTGACTGAAAATGCCTTCCTTCCTTCCTCATGTTTACCTCCTCCCAAAGCCCCTCCACCCTCCACAGCCCTCTCTGGGCGGTGGTCGTGCATTGTATGACCCATTTGAACGTGCTGTTTTAACGTACCCAATTTCGTTCAATCCTGCTTTCCGTCAAGTCCACCTATCGAATGCATGTCCAGAACACCACCTTCCCCTCACTATCCCTCTCTCCTCCATCCTCCTCACTCCCCCCTGGAGTGTATATTGACGTGTGGTGAGGCCTTCAATCACCCCCCCCCCCAACCTTCTCGCTCTCCACCCTCCCTTCCTTCTGTCCTCCCATTCTTCACTCGCCCCCACTTCCGAGCTCCCCTTTCCTCGCTCCCCCAACCTTCCTCACTCCCTCTCCTCCAAGTCTTAATATTCCAATCAGCGAAGCGACGGGTTGTATTTGCTATTATAATATAATTTAAAGGATGTGCTGCAAATGATGTTAATTTCACAACATCCTATTATCAACTTCATTTAAATTGTAAACCACAAAACATTGTTCCCTCACCTAAAGTAAGAACCTTAACTGGAAGCAATAGAATGGTTTCCACCACATGGATCATCAGCTGGGCACCGTTCTTCCTCGAGGTTTCGATCCTTTCAGCTGAGAACCTCTCCAAACGGCAGATCCACAAACTCGGGTCACAGATCCACAACCTCAGTTGCATCCAGGCAATCAGTCAGCCCATCAATGCAACATCGCTAATCAGTCTCTACTCGCTGGAGGATTCAAGGTGTACACTGCCTGCTCCTGCTAGAAACCGAAACCTACCTGGGTTTTTATGAAGGTTCGGGGTCCAGAAAAAATGGCGAATACACAAATTTACCTCTTTAAATGTAATGCTAAAATTATTCTGATCAAACTTCCTGATGCTTTAATGTTGGCATTACACACACACACTTTAGAATGAAATTCCCTTTCTTGTAAACACAACACTAATGGACACTTCTGCTTTGATTAATTAATTTCAAAATAAATAAAAATAAATTTTAATCCACATTATTTTTTACAGCAGATACCCGTCTGTGACGGTATGGGGACAGGACGGATCACAATACTCGTTACGGTA
The DNA here is from genome assembly GCA_035128595.1 of Eptatretus atami. Taxonomy (NCBI): domain Eukaryota; kingdom Metazoa; phylum Chordata; class Myxini; order Myxiniformes; family Myxinidae; genus Eptatretus; species Eptatretus atami. Next base: position 124,763,635 of record CM068955.1, read on the forward strand.
GTTCTTTGGATGTTTTGCGCCGCATTCAACAGCTAAGTTCATATTGGTGGCGTGTCTGGGTGCCCATGGTAGCGTTTGAGACGGGTTGCTTTAGATTGCTAGCCTTGACACGTCGTGCCGGATGAGTAACACGAATGATTTGACACATTCATCGTTTCTATATTACCTCCATCAAACAGATTAACAACATGGCAGGATAAAAGTCGTAAATGCTGAGTTGAACAATTGTCCTGAACTCATGGACTTAGTTAAGTAAAGCATGTTGTCTGGGCCCGGCTGTCGGTTTGCCGCCGACACTGCTGATTGTGACGTCATCGATTCCCTCTGAAAATTCTATCTATATTCGATTTTTTGAATCTGCTATCACCTGCGTAAATACACGGAACACATAATGTGAAGATTTCGAAGTATGATAGAATATGTTCGGAGAAAAGTGTGTTTAGAAGCATACCTGCCAACCTTTTTTGAAAGAAAAGTGAGTGGTAGGCTAGCGTCGCACGCGTCCCTAGGGGGGTCCGGGGGCATGCTCCCCCGGAAATTTTTCAAAAAAATGAAGCAAAATGGTGCAATCTCCTGCATTTTGAGACCACAGTTAGCTGAATATATCAACATATTTTTGAGTGAAAAAGAGAAACTTAACATGGTTGATCTACTCACCAATCTTTATTTTTCTAAGACATCATGATCATCAGTCACGTTTCCATAAATTACTGACTGTCAAGCTCCACATGTATGTGCCCATACGTGTACACAAGAGTTTACATAACTCACTGATACATCTTTATGAATGAAATGACTGGCCACTCCGATTTCATAACATATTTACAGTTTACCTTACGCGAAGCCTTGATACACTTGAACTCTGTTGTCCAACTTGGCTTAAACTTGTTGACCCAGGTGGGGGTGGTTTTTTCTTTTCTGGTGTTGCATTGTTGTCGTGCACTGAAGCGATGAGTACAAAGATCGTAAAGCAGAGCAAGATAGCCCACTCCGTGCGCAACACGCGTTCAATTCGGTGAAGTACGCAACGGAGCAGAACGGCGGCCATTTTAGAAGCAAGCGAGCTGCTTTCTTGGTTGTAGTTCGACCGCTGTATCGATCGCGGAGTAGGAGGCAGGAGAGGGGCGGGAAAGAGACTAAGGCGATGATACATTAGCCATGTACAAGACAGTTTTCTTTTATCACAAGTGAAATTACACAAAATAAGAAAGAGATGAGATAGAAGAAAGGGAGAGAAAGAAAGAAATTAGGACGGAGAAATACAGAAGAAGAGAAGCTAACAGCTAAAAAAGGAAAAGGCAAATTGAGAGAGGAAAGGATAAAAATCAAAGCCCAGACACACCAGAAAGTATATTATTCTTACCTGGAGACATACAGTATATATATATATAATATATATATATATATATATATATATTATCAACAAAAGAAGTCATGCAACATATAGGCTAGTGGCCAAATTAAAAAAGGGGCCTAAAATTGTGAGAAACCCTACCCACGGTAGAACAAGTCACAACTATTTTTTCTTGAAGAGGGATGTTTGGGGAGTTAGAAAATCATGGTTGTGAATCTGAGATTATTGCACAACATTTTGAAAATCACGTTTACATATGTACCACTGCAGACTGCAAAAATGGATTTAATCGCCACAGATATTGGCTCATATATTTGTTAATACTGGTGCTACAACACAAATTTGGTACCAAAATGTGCGGAATGATGACAATATATACTGTAAAAAACCATTTGTGATGTAACAAAGGCTTTTGTGTGACCTACAGGCAAAATAGTGGAATTTTACTCAACAAATCAGCTTCGGGTTTACCAATAAATATCAACAAAAACATTAATTACTTCAAAAATATTGCACTTGCAGTCATACTTGTTACATCAACATAATCCAAGTTTATTTACCCTTTGAAAATATATCTAATGATATAATTGTCACTGAAATGATATAGTTATAACTGAAATCATATGTCGCCCCACTAATGCACTGGACGATTAGAAATCCCGAAGCGATATGCCACAATGAAGGAATTGACTTAAGATTCTGACACAATTAGTGAAAGTAGACTTTTATAGCAATCATGTTGAATAAAGCTATTTCCACATATGATATAAGAATTCATAAACATGGGCAACTGTAACTATGTACATCTATTACGATGAAGTTAATACATGTAGGTACATTTAACAAGTTCGTCACGCTCTTCAACAGTGCTGTCATCAAAGAACAACAGAATCATCAACAATTGGACAAATCGTCTCGCATACACGAGCAGAATTCAGTGCAGTCAGTCCGCAGAGATACAATGACATGTTCTGCTCTGCCTACAGCATCGTCGGTTGCAGCGTAGGTTTGAAGAACTTTGGGGATGTAAATATCCTCGAGGCAGCTTGATCAACAAGCCACAGACGTGAGGAAACGTCCTCACTCATCAAATGAGGACACACAGTGTCCTAATTCTTGAAGCATGTCAATGGATGCTTGCTCCCAATTCATGATGCACCTGCAAGGCTAAACCAAGCGTTATTGTGGAGTAACACTCGACAAGCTTCTGTGATATTACTATGTGACAAATGGCGATCGTCCTCAGGTTGTTCTTCATAACAACTTCATCACTACTAGTTGTTACATTCGTGTGGTGAGTTCTCACCTGTGGACCACTGAATAAAGTCGGTAGAGTGTTTAGGAACAAATTCTGCACAGTGCTGATATATCTGTTTCCTCGACAGGTGCATACATATTTCCAACATGCTCGATATCAGCCATGTGCTTCTAAGGAACCGCTGCAGCATGCAAAGTATGCATTTCAGCTATCTGTGGCTGAATTTTTTTTGTTTGTGTGTGTGCTTGTTTGTTTTTTTTTTTTGGGTCGCTTTTTGTTTTTTATTTTTTATTTTGTGTTGTTTTTGTTGTTTGGTACATCAGAAATGGCATTGTTCTTCATATTCTGGTTATCAGTCTATGCTCTGGCAGAAAGTGGCTTTTCTCAAGGGCATCACCAGAAGAAGAGCATATGATGTCAGTGTGGCATCCAAATGTTACACAGACTATTGGTCACCATAATATTTAGTTAATCGCTCCTTCGACTTCCAAGTTATTTATACTGTTCTGCATTCATGGTAACCCAGTGAAACGCAAATATCTCACGTATTATCTGTTCAGATGAACGAGGGTGTCACTGTCTAGTTTTGGAGAACACAGTTTGTTCAGATAACATTTCAGTTCATCAAAAGCTTCATTATGTAATGTGCCCATTGTTTCCTTCTCTGATTTACGAATTGCAGGCAGTGATGTTCCTTTCTGAAATATAGTGTGAATAGCATAAACCTGTGGTACTGGATATAGGCTACCAAATCTGGAAAGGCAAGCATGCGCTGTGTTATTTATTGTCTTGTCTTTTGTCAGCTGCTGCAGAACTTTTTTCTCTGTGGACTGTCCAGTTCCTGTGGAATACCGGTGTAAGCTTGTTTCTGGAAGTGTTGGATTTCCACAAATGAAGCAGTTAGTCCTGATGTTCAAACCCAGCTTGTTTCATTTCTCTGATTCTTTGGTGTGTTTTCTGTTGCCGCAGACGGTGCATGGTTGCTGGTCACTCTACTGGGGTTGGATGTGGAGATATTTGACTTGCTGTATACTTGGCCGCGACACGATTTGTGGAATGATACTTTCCAATCAGACTCATATGTCTTGTTGCAAAAGGCCAGAGTACTTTCGTAAACGTAGCTTTTCTGATTTGACTTGCTTGAAGATTGCACGTCAAACATTAAATGTTGGGTTCTTACAACTTCTTTGCTTTTTAGGGTTGAGGGGTTTAAAAGCATATGATGCAGTGGTCAGTGTCAATTTTACGACGCTTCACAACAGGTGGTTCAATCCATAATTGCAGATCAATTGTCAGCACAAGCAATCTGAAATGAAATAATTAAAAATAAGTATAATAATCAGTAGTTTTAGAAAAAGGCAAATCCAAGCTCAAAAATTGATTTTTCTGCAACTGGGTTAAAAATCATTATTGTTTGGTTAATGCATATACATGTATTATAAATTAATCATGTCGATACTTTCAAGGGGGGTGACATTGGTTCGTAATAACTCAGTTAATTCAACTGATTTATCTTTTGATTATTTTCTAAAAAGAGATAGAGGGTTATTTTGATGTAATATGTAGTATACACTAATAGTTTATTGAAGAAATAATTGTTAGTTGATATTTATTGGTAAACCCGAAGCTGATTTGTTGAGTAAAATTACCACTATTTTTGACTGTAGGTCAACAAAGCCTTTGTTACATCACAATGGTTTTTCAGATATATATATATATATATGTCATCATTCTCAGATTTTTGGTACCAAAGTTGTGTTTTGTAGCACCAGTATTAACAAATAATAGAGGCCAAATCTGTGGCGATTAATCCTTTTTGGCAGTCTGCAGTGGTACATATGTAAACGTGATTTCAATGTTGTGCAATGATCTCAGGTTTCCAGACATGATTTTCTAACTCCCAACATCCCTCTCAAGAAAAATAGGTTGTGACTTGGTTTCTACCTTGGGGTAGGTATGCCACCAAAAACCTCTTTGGCCACTAGCCTAAATCTTGTAATGATAAATATACCTTCCAAGCAAGTATCCTTTGAA
>CM068955.1:124772390-124792474 GCA_035128595.1 Eptatretus atami
GCAGCCCCTCAATGTGCCCATCAACAAGCCGTTCAAGAACGGACTACATCGCTGCTGGTCCGACTGGATAATGAGTGGGGAAAGACCTACACCAAGAGCGGGATGACGTGAAAGGTCGACCTTCCGATGATCTGCGGCTGGATCGTCAAGGTGTAGGAGGAGATTCCGTCGGACATCATCAAGTGAGCATTTCTGAAATGCTGCATCTCCAACAACATGGATGGCACAGATGACGACATCATTTGGGAGGAGGAGGCTGCAAATGACGGTGACAACGATGTGGACAGTGGCAAGGACTTGCTCTACCCTGATTTGGACAAAGAGTTATGTGCCGTCTTCGACGAGGAAAGCATTGATGAGGATTTCCTCGAGTTTAGCTGAAAAGCTTCATCAAACCCAAACGGCCCTTTTTAGGGCCACAAATCCACAAAAAATATGTATGATACCGGTATGAATCCCTTTCTTTCCTTTTTGTAGTCACAAAAAAAATCCTCTTTATAATATTAAAAAAATAAGAAAGAAAATTTAAAACTTTTTGGTATCCTCTCCTCTCAAACTTTTTGAAAATGAGAATAAGACTGTTAGACAAAAATAAGCGGACATGGGAGTAAGCATGTTGATACCTTCGTCACTTTGTTCCGTACAAAGTTAATGTACAAACGTATTTAGATTTAGATCAGAAGATAAAATGATCAATATATTCATTTCTTTTGTGGGTGAAAAACATGGCTGCAGATAATACACCGGAAAAGTTTTTTTGTTGTTGAGGGTGAAAAACAGGGGTGCAGTTAATACACGGCTGTGGTTTATACACAGGAAAATATGGTATACGGGGGTGGGGGAGCACTTCCCAGCCATTCTTTGAGATTTCCAAAATGCCAGATGCACAGTGTGAAGTCTGGAATTGTTGAAACATCTTTCTTCATCGGGCACTTTTGCTGAAGTGCACGTTTCAGTTTCTTGAGCATTTGAATGTAGCAAGCAGCGCTGATGGTTTCCCCTTTAGGCAGGAAATGAACCGGTATGCATCCCTCAGCATCCCAGAATGTTTCCATAACTTTGCCGGCAGAGGGTACTATTTTGGTCTTCCTTTTTGGAGATGTGGAGTGATGCCATCCTAGGCTTTGCTGCTTGGTTTCTGGGTCGAAACAGAGAAACCAGCTTTCATCACCAGTCACGATATGGAACAGGAAGTCATCGCCATCGACAGCATGTTGTTGAAGCAACTGTGATGACACATGAGTGATTTTGTGTTCCTCCATAAGCAAACGGGGAACTCAACTGGAAAAAAAACTTTCCAATATCCCAAGGTCGCTATCATCTCCTCTACGGCATGGTGTCCTCTGCCAAGCTGCGCTGTGATCTCCATAACCATCACCCTTCGGCTCTCACTGATGAGCACATACACTTTCTGCTCGTTGCGTTCAGCCGTGGCGCTTCTCGGCGATGTCCGTGTTTCTGTTTTTGAAGCGTTTCACCCACCTTCTGACACTGCTAGTGCCCATGCAGGCATCTCCATACACCTGACTCAATCGGCCACAGATATCTGATAATTTAAGGGGTGCACCCCTTTTGAAGATAATTTAGGGGGTGCTCATCACGAACAACCAAAGAAGCCTTACAAAGATGGTGGTGCGCCATCTTGGCCAGTCCTCAATCAGCTCACTGGAGTCTCGAACCACCATTATTTTTGGCCCACTCAACAATGCTTCGTCTTGGAACAGGCCACAACGGTTTAATGATAAAAAAAATTTATTCACGTTCCTTACTTCTATCATCGATTGCTGATCATCATACCTCCGAATCACTGGAGACATTGCGATGCTTATAAACACCTGGAGACACCAGCGTCCAGAGCTTTATTTCATTTCCACACATGCCATTATCTCTAGAATCACTTAATCCGAGCCGAATTTCAAAATATAAACTTCTTTCTTGACTTCAGGAGTAGTTCCGACTGCTATTCAGCAGTAGTTCCGACTGCTAAAAAAAAAAAAAAAGTGTTTATTTATCAAATTCAGACATCGCTTGACATTTCGGGTGTCTCTCGGTGCATGATGTTTATATAAAGGATCGGCGATCACTATAATCAATTGCCAAGCCAGGCGTTCCTTATCAACCCTTTTGATGGACTGCTTGCTTGAGTGGTGAAGGCAATTGGTGAGTGCTCTTAAAGCTTCGATAGCGGGACGGCAGCTTGGTTCTCCATGGGGACATTTCCGGAGAAAGGAAGGCAAAATAAACTAGAAGGGCACTCGGTGGAGCGCATACCTCCGCAACGTAATGCCTGATCCATGAGAACATATTGGGCCCAATACATTTTTGAAATATCATGCTATACAGTGCTATATCGTTTTTGGTCCTATTTCTCAATGGTGAAGAATCACTTTTAAAATTCTAGTAGTTGGATCCTGATCCGGATCTTCACCAAAATCTAATTAGTTCATTCTCGTCACACACCCAACCTACCCACCAAATTTAATTTGGAAAAGAAGAGAGAGAGAGAGAGAGAGATGAGAGAGAGAGAGGAAGAGAGAGAGAGAGAGAGAGAGAGAAAATTAACCTCCTTTACCTTCGGTGGCGGAGGTAATTAGGTGATTACAATGAGTAAATAAAAAATGTTTTAGTTGCTACAAAGCAATCAATCTCCACATCACGGAAGGACAGCCGAGAGGTATGCTCGAAGCTGTCCAGCCTGGGTTCGAATCTCGACCCAGCTATAAACTGTCATCCCCGTGTTTCACAGGCAGGGTGATTCATGAATGTGCGTGCCATCTCTCGAATGGACGTTAAACTGGACGTCACTTCTGCCAGAATTCTCACTCTCCTCTCCCCTCCCACATCTCCCCCTCTGTTAAGGAAACTGTTATGGACTGATGGATTTGTTTTGAATTTATAACTGCTTCGCCATAGTGTATCATATATGCATCAGATTCGGAGTGAGCCGAGCGGAGGGGTGCAAAAATCCCTGCATGTGTGAGGCATTCATGCAGGGCAGGCAGGCAGGCAGGCTTTGCCATGTACATAGCGTTTGTTTTTAAATGCTCCCCACTGGTTTCCCTCCCTCATGCTGCCTCCCCCTGTAACACTGTCTCCCCCAACCTCACACTGCCTTCTGCCCCTTACGCAGCTCCCCCTGCTCACACTTCCTTCCCACCTCACGCTTCCTCCCCACCCTCACACTACCTTCCTTCCCCTTCCCTCTCCCCCAACTGCCTTCTGCTCCCCCCCCCCATGCTGCCTCCCCATTCCTCCCCCATGCTGCCTCCCATTCTCAATCATTCTGATTGACTGAAAATGCCCCCTTCCTTCCCTCATGTTTATCCTCCAAGCCCCACCCTCCCAGCCTCTCTGGGCGGTGGTGTGCATGTGATGCATTGACGTGCTGTTTAAACGTACCGGCATTTCAGTTAAATTCTGCACCCATCCTGTTTTCCGGTCAAGTCCACCTTGAATGCATGTCAGAAACACACATTCCCTACACGTATCCCCTCTCCTCCATCCTCTATCCCTTGGAGTGTATATCGAGGTGGTGAGGCTTCAACACCCCCCCCCAACTTACTCGCTCTCCTCCACTTCCTTTGCTGTTCCATTTTCACTCGCCCCCACATTCGAAGCCTCCTTACTCGCTTCCCAACTTCCTCACTCCTCTCACCCAAGTCTTTAATATTCAATCAGCAAAGCGCGGGTGTATTTGCTATTATAATATAATTTAAAGGATTGCTGCAAATGATGTTAATTTCACAACATCCTATTATCAACTTCATTTAAATTGTAAACCACAAAACATTGTTCCCTCACCTAAAGTAAGAACCTTAACCTGGAAGCAATAGAATGGTTTCCCAACCACATGGATCATCAGCTGGGCACCGTTCTTCCTCGAGGTTTCGATCCTTTCAGCTGAGAACCTCTCCAAACGGCAGATCCACAAACTCGGGTCACAGATCCACAACCTCAGTTGCATCCAGGCAATCAGTCAGCCCATCAATGCAACATCGCTAATCAGTCTCTACTCGCTGGAGGATTCAAGGTGTACACTGCCTGCTCCTGCTAGAAACCGAAACCTACCTGGGTTTTTATGAAGGTTCGGGGTCCAGAAAAAAATGGCGAATACACAAATTTACCTCTTTAAATGTAATGCTAAAATTATTCCTGATCAAACTTCCTGATGCTTTAATGTTGGCATTACACACACACACTTTAGAATGAAATTCCCTTTCTTGTAAACAAACACTAATGGCACACTTCTGCTTTGATTAATTAATTTCAAAATAAATAAATAAATAAATTTTAATCCACATTATTTTTTACAAGCAGATACCCGTCTGTGACGGGTTATGGGGACAGACGGATCACAATACTCGGTTACGGATAGTTTCTTTGGATGTTTTGCGCCGCATTCAACAGCTAAGTTCATATGGTGCGTGTCTGGTGCCCATGGTAGCGTTTGAGACCCGGTTGCTTTAGATTGCTAGCCTTGACACGTCGTGCCGGATGAGTAACACGAATGATTTGACACATTCATCGTTTCTATTACCTCCATCAACAGATAACAACTATGCAGGATAAAAGTCGTAAATGCTGAGTTGAACAATTGTCCTGAACTCTGGACTTAGTTAAGTAAAGCATGTTGTCTGGGACCCGGCTGTCGGTTTGCCGCCGAACACTGCTGATTGTGACGTCATCGATTCCCTCTGAAAATTCTATCTATATTCGATTTTTGAATGCTGATCACCTGCGTAAATACACGGAACACATAATGTGAAGATTTCGGAAGTATGATCAGAATATGTTCGGAGAAAAGTGTGTTTAGAAGCATACCTGCCAACCTTTTTGAAAGAAAGTAGTGGTAGGCTAGCGTCGCACGCGTCCCTAGGGGTCCGGGGGCATGCTCCCCCGGAAATTTTTCAAAAAAATGAAGCAAAATGTGCAATCTCCTGCATTTTGAGACCACAGTTAGCTGAAATATATCAAACATATTTTTAGAGTGAAAAAGAGAAAACTTAACATGGTTGATCTACTCACCAATCTTTATTTTTCTAAGACATCATGATCATCAGTCACGTTTCCATAAATTACTGACTGTCCAAGCTCCACATGTATGTGCCCATACGTGACACAAGAGTTTACATAACTCACTGATACATCTTTATGAATGAAATGACTGGCCACTCCGATTTCATAACATATTTACAGTTACCTTACGCGAAGCCTTATACACTTGAACTCTGTTGTCCAACTTGCTTAAAACTTGTTGACCCAGTGTGGGGGTGGTTTTTTCTTTTCTGGTGTTGCATTTGGTTGTCGTGCACTGAAGCGATGATACCAAGATCGTAAAGCAGAGCAAGATAGCCCCTGTCCGTGCAACAGCGTTCAATTCGGTGAAGTACGCAACGGAGCAGAACGGCGGCCATTTAGCAAGCAAGCGAGCTGCTTTCTTGGTTTTAGTTCGACCGCTGTATCGATCGCGAGAGTAGGAGGCAGGAGAGGGGCGGGAAAGAGACTAAGGCGATGATACATTAGCCATGTACAAGACAGTTTCTTTTATCACAAGTGAATTACACAAAATAAGAAGAGATGAGATAGAAGAAAGGGAGAGAAAGAAAGAAATTAGGACGGAGAAATACAGAAGAAGAGAAGCTAACAGCTAAAAAAGGAAAAGGCAAATTGAGAGAGGAAAGGATAAAAATCAAAGCCCAGACACACACAGAAAGTATATTATTCTTACCTGGAGACATACAGTTATATATATATATATAATTATATATATATATATAATATATCATCACAAAAGAAGTCATGCAACATATAGGCTAGGGCCAAATTAAAAAAGGGGCCTAAAATTGTGAGAAACCCCTACCCACGGTAGAACAAGTCACAACCTATTTTTTCTTGAAGAGGGATTGTTTGGGGAGTTAGAAAATCATGGTTGTGGAATCTGAGATTATTGCACAACATTTTTGAAAATCACGTTACATATGTACCACTGCAGACTGCAAAAAAGATTTAATCGCCACAGATATTGGCTCATATATTTGTTAATACTGTGCTACAAACACAAATTGTGTACCAAAATGTGCGGAATGATGACATATATATCTGTAAAAACCATTTGTGATGTAACAAAGGCTTTTGTGTGACCTACAGGCAAAAATAGTGGAATTTACTCAACAAATCAGCTTCGGGTTTACCAATAAATATCAACAAAAACATTAATTACTTCAAAAATATTGCACTTGCAGTCATACTTGTTACATCAACATAATCCAAGTTTATTTACCCTTTGAAAAATATATCTAATGATATATTGTCATTGAAATGATATAGTTATAACTGAAATCATATGTCGCCCCACTAATGCTGACCGATAAGAAATCCCGAAGCAGATATGCAACATGAAGAATTGACTTAAGATTCTGACCACAATTGTGAAAGTGACTTTTATAGCAATATGTTGATATAAGCTATTTCACATATGATGATAATGAATTCATAACATGCACTGTAACTTATGTACATCTATTACATTGAAGTAATACATGTAGTACATTTAAAAGTTCAGTCACGCTCTTCATCAGTGCTGTCATCAAAGACAACAGAATCATCAACAATTGGACAATCGTCTGCACTACACGAGCAGAATTCAGTGCAGGTCAGTCCTGCAGAGATACAATGACATGTTCTGCTCTGCCTACAGTCATCGTCGGTGCAGCGTAGGTTTTGAAGAACTTTGGGATGTAAATATCCTCCGAGGCAGCTTGATCAACAGCCACAGACGTGAGGAAACGTCTCACCTCATCATAGGACACACAGTGTCCTAATTCTTGAAGCATGTCAATGAGATGCTTGCTTCCCAATTCATGATGCACCTGCAAGGCTAAACCAAGCGTTATTGTGGAGTACACTCGACAGCTCTGTGATATTATATTGTGACAAATGGCGATCGTCCTCAGGTTGTTCTTCATAACAACTTCATCACTACAGCTGGTTACATTCGTGTGTGATTTCTCACTGGTGCACCACTGAATAAAGTCGTAGAGTGATTAGGAACAAATTCTGCACCAGTGCTGAATATCTGTTTCCTCGACAGGTGCATACATATTTCCAACATGCTCGATATCAGCCATGTGCTTCCTCAGGATACCAGCTCAGCATGCAAAGTATGCATTTCACTATTCTGTGGCTGATGGTACATCAGATGGGATGTCTTCATATTCTGTGTCATCCAGTCATGCTCTGCAGAATCGTGTGCTTTCTCAGGCACACAGAAGAAGAGCATATGATGTCAGTGTGGCCATCAAATGTTACACAGACTATTTGGTCACCATAATATTTAGTTAATCGCTCCTTCAACTTCCAAGTTATATACGTTTCTGCATTCATGGTACCCAGTGAAACCAAATATCCAACGTATTCATCTTTCAGATGAACGAGGGTTGTCACTGTCTTAGTTTTGGAGAACACAGTTGTTCCAGATAACATTTCAGTTCATCAAAAGCTTCATCATGTAATGTGCCATTGTTTCCTCTCCTGATTTACGAATTGCAGCAGTGATGTTCCTTTCTGAAATATAGTGTGAATAGCGCATAACCTTGGTACTTGGCATCATAGGCTAACAAATCTGGAAAGGCAAGCATGCGCATGTGTTATTTTATTGTCTTGTCTTTGTCAGCTGCTGCCAGAACTTTTTCTCTGGTGGACTGTCCAGTTCCTGTGGATACCGGTGTAAGCTTGTTTCTGGAATGTGTGGATTTTCCACAATGAAGCAGTTAGTCCTGATGTCAAACCCAGCTGTTCATTTCTGCTGATTCTTGTGTGTTCTGTTGCCGCAGACGTGCATGGTTGCTGGTCACTCACTGGGGTTGGATGTGGAGATATTTGACTTGCTGGTATACTTGGCCCGACACGATTTTGTGAATGATACTTTCAAATCAAGACTCAATATGTCTTGTTGCAAAGGCCAGATACTTTCGTAAACGTCAGCTTTCTTTGATTTGACTTGCTTGAAGATTGCACTCAAACCATTAAATGTTGGGTTCTTACAACTTCTTGCTTTTTAGGGTTGAGGGTTAAAGCATATGATGCAGTGGTCAGTGTCAATTTTACGACGCTTCACAACAGGTGGTTCCAGATCCATAATTGCAGATCAATGTCAGCACAAGCATCTGAAATGAAATAATTAAAGAAATATATATCAGTAGTTTTAGAAAAAGGCAATCAAGCTCAAAATTGATTTTCTGCAACTGGATTTAAAATCATTCTTGTTTGGTTAATGCATATACATGTATTATAAATTAATCAATGTCGATACTTTTAGGGGGGTGACAATTGTTTCGGTAATAACTCTATTAATTCAACTGATTTATCTTTATGAGTTATATTTCTAAAAAGGAGATGAGGGTTATTTTGATTAATATGTAGTAATACAACTCAAATAGTTATGAAGAAATTAATTGTTTAGTTGATATTTAGTGTAAACCCGAAGCTGATTTGTTGAGTAAAATTCCACTATTTTTGCCTGTAGGTCACAAAAAGCCTTTGTTACATCACAAATGGTTTTACAATATATTATATAATATATGTCATCATTCCTCACATTTTGGTACCAAATTTGTGTTTTAGCACCAGTATTAACAAATATACGAGCCAAAATCTGTGGCGATTAAATCCATTTTGCAGTCTGCAGTGGTACATATGTAAACGTGATTTTCAAAATGTTGTGCAATGATCTCAGGTTCACAACCATGATTTTCTAACTCCCCAAACATCCCTCTTCAAGAAAAATAGGTTGTGACTTGTTCTACCTTGGGTAGGTATGCCACCAAAAACCTCATTTGGCCACTAGCCTAATAATCTGTATGATAAATTCACCTTCCAAATATCCTTTGAAGTAACTATTTAGGCATGGGGAAATCCGGGGAGGGGAGGCAAGGGTCACACACACACACACACCACACACACACACTTAATGGGTATTGAATGTTCTCCCAAATGCCCCATCAATGGTTGGTGAAGACCTTTTTTTTGCTTCTCACGTTCGAGTGTCACCATCCCCCCCCCCCCCCCCATCTATTTTTATTTTTGCTTACACATCTTTATGCCTCCTTTTTATGCGATTTACGCCAATGCATTCAGCCGTGGCAAAAATGGTTAAAGTATATGTATTATTTATTGTAAAGCGCCTGATTCTAAGTGCTATTCAGATGTAATTTAAGTGTTATTTGTAGTTTTAAATGGTACATTTACATGTACGGTATGTCAATTTATGAACATAAATATAATGGTGTAAGAGTTTTGCACCTGGCAGTCAACTGAGGTGGAAACTGAGTAATAGCTTTCTGCCATTGACTAGCAAATTGAACAATAGTTTTGTTCTACTTTGCCTTCAAAGTATGACCTTCTTTTCAGCAGACCCAGTGCCATACACCATTACACACACACACACACACACACACACACACACACACACACACACACACACACACTGCAAACAGCAAACAGCAAACATTCAAATGCAATAACCTGTTACAATATCAAAATGATTGCCGTTCACATAAGTATGGAAGAAATTCATTTATACTTCATAACTTTACAATATATTACAAATGCCTTTGTATTCCAAGTACAGTATTTCTTTCTTTTCCTTTACAAGTCTGCATTTTCCAAGTCTTCATTCATGCAGATGGATTTACTTCACTAGAAAAAAAAGAAAATTATGTGTCATTCGCAAATGTACTTTTAAACGCTTACCTGCAATGATTTTTCACACATTTTACAGGTGGACATGAAACTTCAGTTACCCATGCTGAACATTGCATCATCTCCTGACAATTAATAAAAGATAAAATATTTTCAATTAAATATTTGCACTACATCAAGTCGGTATTAGATCAAAATATTAGATGCACAGGTGTCCATTTAAACATTCCAGTGTTCAAATACCTTTCCCTGTTCTTAGGTAATCTGAAGAAAGACAAATCAGGTCGTTTGGATTGACGGTTTGAGCAGTTTATTGCTGAGCAGTGATTCTGAATGAGGAACGAGACGCCATTGCTTTGTACCTTCTGGAACATACTGTGTGTGTTGTGAACAGCTTCCGGGTTGTTGACGAGCGCAAGCTCGCTCTGCCTGCTAAAATGGCCGCCGAGGGCCCATTGGATACTTCACTGTTTCGCACGAGTGGGCTGTCTTGCTCTGCTTTACGATCTTTGATGAGTCCTCTCTGTTTACTGCAGTCTTTGATCATGAATGGAAAATGCCAATGGCGCGTTGTCTGGAAATGAATGCCCGCTGTTTCCTGTCGTCCCATTTGATTGGTCATGCTTAGTTTGGAAGCAATAACCAATCGCTGACGAGATAACAAATCAAGGTCAGGCACGAGTTTTGTACAATGTAGAAGCAGCCGCGTGTGATACGATCTTGGCAGTGAGAAACGAACGCAAAACTGAAAAAACAACTAATTTTTTTTTCCAATAACAATTTCCAAATGCGGTTTGTCTGACTAACAAAATCGGTTTGTCTGACTAACAAAATGGGTTTGTCTGACTAACAAAATGGGTTTGTCTGACTAACAAAATGGGTTGTCTGACTAACAAAATGGGTTGTCTGACTACAAATGGTTTGTCTGACTAACAAAATGGGTTTGTCTGACTAACAAAATGGGTGTCTGACTAACAAAATGGTTTGTCTGACTAACAAAATCGGTTTGTCTGACTAACAAAATCGGTATGTCTGACTAATAAAATCGGTATGTCTGACTAACAAAATCGGTATGTCGACTAACAAAATCGGTTTGTCTGACTAACAAAATCGGTTTGTCTGACTAACAAAATCGGTTTGTCTGACTAACAAAATCGGTTTGTCTGACTAAAAAATCGGTTTGTCTGACTAACAAAATCGGTTTGTCTGACACAATACTAACAAAATCGGTTTGTCTGACTAACAAAATCGGTTTGTCTGACTAACAAAATCGGTTTGTCTGACTAACAAAATCGGTAGGCTACCGCGCGAATCGGGTGGTTGGTAGGTATGCAAAGTTCCAGGCTTTCGCCCATTATATCATGATTCATATTCTTTCACACAACTTCCAATGTTACGGGAATCTGTTCACACGAAAACCAACCGAACTTAAACAAGAGATTAAAATGCCGTCGATAAACATTCTACAAGCCATTCGCCGCGTCTCACCGCATCGAGAGAATATTCTCCTCACAGACTCCCCCAAAACCGCTTCGAACGGGTTTCTCACGAACGCCTATCGCGCCAAAACAGGAAGCTGCGGAGGCTCCTCCCATGGACGGTGAGAGGTGAGGCTTGGGTGAAGGGGAGGAGCCTCCTCCAGGGGAGGTTCTATAAAAAGTAAAAACACCGAGTGGAGAACCTCTTACACAGAAGAGGAGAAAGACTGGGAGAGTCGCACACTTGGGAATTCGGAGCTTGAGAGGATTTACAGACTCTGTTAGGCTTCTTCTTCTTCTTCGCATTCTCATTAGGGTCCTTTGCGTTCTTCTCTCTATCCTTCCTTTCGCCTCGCTCACTCGTTCCCTTTTCTTCCTTTCGGGCTTTTTGGGACGCTTTTTAGGTCATTTCCAATGACCTAATAATATTGGTGAGAGAAAGGGTAATATGGGTCCGTCCGTCCGTCCGTTCACAATGAAGTTGAAGCGGGAGATCTGGTCATTAGTGATCCTGATAGAGGTCGATGAGACGTACACGATGGTATGACTTTCAAGGTCACCGAAGGTCAAGGTCAAGGTCACGAGGCCTTTGAAGTTGCGAAAATGACGATTTTCAAAATCTATCTCCTCCTACATTTCTCAAGCGATCTTGAATTTGATTGTGGCATATATGGGACAATATCTAAATTTTGTCGGGCTGGATTTTCGATATTCGCTTTCGTGTCACGTGACTTCAAAGTTGGCAAAAAATGCGAAAATGACGATTTTCAAAATCTATCTCCTACATTTCTCAAACAATCTTGAATTTGATTGTGGCATATGAATCTATGGGACAATATCTAAATTTGGTCGGGACGGATTTTCGAATTTTGCTTTCGTTTTCGCGTCACGTGACTTCAAAGTTTGCAAAAACTGCCCTACTTTCAGGAGGCTATATATTTTCTCGCAGAGATGACCGTCACTCCCGCACGGGTGTAATTTTTATTATTATCTTTAGAGCGACTCGATAGCCACGTTCTCTGGCAGCACAACTCCGACCTGAAGCGTTTCTTTCTGTCACTTTCCTTTGTGGTTGATCTGTTCATTTTTCGCCACTATGTTTGCGTCAAAATTTGTTCATTCTTTCCTCCACCTTCCTGTCTCTGTCCTTTCACAATCTTCCCTACTTATTTGCATTGTGCCCTTTTGCACCTTCACAAACCCACGTCGCTGGACCCTCCATGTCATCGATTTCACAAAGGGTTCCGGATGAAGTCAGGACGTGGGAGCCAGAATCAACAAGTGACACCGGCCCCACCGGACTGGCGCAAGGTGTGCAGGTGTTCATACTGTCCCCCAACTATCTTTTGGTCATCTCATCTTACTTCACAATCACCGCACTCACCTCTCTCTTGTGCCAGCCTACTGTCGAGTGATAAATCACTGTTAAAGGTTCCGAAGGTGGATATCTCACGAAGGAGATAATTAAAAGTGGAGTGTCCAGTGTGGCAGACGCTGCTCACTCATGCCGACCTCACACCTGAAACGGTTGCAGGAGTTGAGCACGTGCTAAGGGGAAAACCGTCACATTACGCTGGATGAAGTGGTCTCCCAATTGAACATCAGCCATGGTTCAGCACACCACATCATTCACAACTTGCTGGGGTTCCACAAAGTGTCTGCGAGGTGGGTGCCCAGACAACTCACACCCGAACTGAAAGAACTCCACTTTTAAACTTCCTGTCCCAGTCGTACACCTGCTGCAGCGTTAAACATGCGTCACCATATTGCATCTTCATTCTGCGATGGATTTCACTGGGATTCACACCCTCACTTCCCAAGAAACGGATGACAGAACGTTGTTCTTCCCTGATGCATGCTTCTAAGGGAGCCGCCATCTTGGAACTGCTCTACTGACATCATACTCCCAATGTTGCCAGATCTAAAACAGGCAAAACACGACTCTAACCCACAGACACAACATATGTCGTCTACAATTACACAAATTACATCCTCGAATTTATATCACCATTTTAAGGTCACTTGTTGACTGGCCCTTGTACATAGTTTTAATCAAAAATGACAAATCAATATCAACTAAAGGCAGATGTATGTCTTACAGAGAGCAAATGCAACAGAATACATGAATAATTATGTTTACAATGGAATCCTCTCAACTGCAGCATTTTCACCTGAGTTCAATGAATATTTTGTGAGTAAGAAACAGTCTTTATTCATTCACACCGATTACAAATGCTTAAAGAGTAAATCAACTTTGACACCATGAACAAACTTTAGTACATCATGGGTGATGAAGGTTGTGGTCAAGTTCCATCGATCAGAGAAGATCCAAGTGTTTACACATACAGAATCGCTGACTGACTGACTGGCGGAGAGCATGATGCCAACACCTCACCTGAACAATTTGCTCCAGCTGAACTAAAATATTCAGATTATTAAACAAAGTCCTCACTGCAGTCTGTTACCACAGGCTGGTCTATTTAATTAGCTCGTCCCCTGCAGGGTTTTACAATAACTTATGTGTGTGTGTGTGTGTCCGGTCCGTAAGTTTTTACCCTCACCAGAGGAGAGGGTATTGCAGTTGGGTTCATTTGTCTGTCTGTTTGCACAGAACATGAGTTTTTCTCTGCAACTGCTTGTCAGATTGAGATGAAATTTTCACCTAAGGAGTAACGACTCATGTAGAATGTTTTAATGATAATTACGACATCGAAGGTCACATGGTGTGTCAGCCATGTTGAAGAAAGGAAAAATTTTGGACCTCTATCTCTGAAACTGCACCAAGGAAAAAATTGAAACTTGGCACGTAGCAAGAACTCCATATGGAGAATGTGATTTTAATTTTTTTTTAATGATGTCAAGGGTGCCTTCGTTATGACATCACAATTGCATACATAAAACGCTACATCCGATCAGTATAAAATTTTGAGGGTCATCTAGGGATAAATTGGTCTCAGATTCGGCAGCCATATTGTTTAAAAAAACCAAAAAAACCTTCAACAATCTACTTTTCTGAAACCGCTGAACAGATCGAAGTGAAACTTTACAGGTATGACTGCCTATCCATGGGGAAAAAAACGGTCACACACATGATGTCATAAGTCACATGGTTTGGCATCTATATTCGATTTATGCTAAAACCAATTTAAAAAATCTTCTTCTCCAGAACAGCTGGACAGATCAAGAGTAAACTTCACACAAATGTTTGCAAATCCTTGGGGATACCAGGGTATTCATGAATAATTGATAGGTGGTCTGGCAGCCATATTGGATTGAGCGAAAATTAGAAAAAATTATTTCTCTTGAACTGCTTCATCAATCTGTGAAACTTCACAATTATGATCTCGTAGTGATAAGGAATTTTTTTTATTGTTCTTTTTATTTGAATAAGGCTCATTTGGCTGTGCCTGGATGGGTTTGAGGGTAGAGGAGTAGCAGTTGAAACCCGAGTCCTCTCCAGGTTCCTCCTGATGACTTGATCTTTGCTTTTTGGTTGTTTGGGTTCCTTTTGATGACTCCAATGCAGGACTGTACCTATTTTTTGGTCCTCCATTTGATTTGAATTCAATTAATTTTAATCCCATTCTGAATTCAATTGAATAACAATAAACATCATGGGTCAGGGTCAAGTGTCCGATTAAAGCAGGACGTCTTGGTCCCCGGTCGTCACTGCCAGCAGTTATAAAGTGGCTGTTCTAATTATGTCTTTAATTATGTAACACCAGTACACAAACACCACAAAAAACAAGTCCTGGCGAGGGTCTGCAACCTCTGATTGCTCTTTTTCTTGTTTACCATTTGAGCTTTTGTCATCAAATTTTCAACAAAGCTTCATTATGAGAATATGGAGACAAATAATTTGGTCAAAGGCCAGTGTCACAAAATCATCAATTTTCATGTAATTGACCTGAAATTTTAAGAATTTGCATGTTGGGTCACTAAATTAGGTCACCAATCAAAAGCTCTAAGCAGATATATATATATTTTTTTTTTAGAACAAAAGGTCAAATGTCAAGGTTGCATAAAATCATCAATTTTCATCCAATTGACCTGAAATATAAAGAATTTGCAGATTGAGTCATTGAGTTGGGTCACCAATCAAACGCTAGAAACCGATTGCTTTTTTAGAACAAAAGGTCAGTCACATAAAATCGTCAATTTTGATCCAATTGACCTGAAATTAAAAAAAATTGCATATTAGGTCACTGAATTGGTTCACTATTCAAAAGCTAGAAGCCGATTTTATTTATTTATTTATTTTTTCCGATCAAAAGGTCAAATATCAAGATTACATAAAATAGTCAATTTCCATACAATTGAGCTGAAATTTAAAGAATTTGCAGATTTTCACTGAATTGGGTCACCAATCAAAAGCTAGAAACCAATTGTTTTTTTTTCTTAGAACAAAAGGTCAAGGTTACATAAAATCGCCAATTTTCATCTGATTGACCTGAAATTAAAAAAATAGCATATTGGGTCACTGAATTGGGTCACCAATCAAAAGCTAGAAGCAGATTGTTTTTAGTTTTTTTCCGATCAAAAGGTCAAAGTTCGCAGCCTGATGAAGTACTGCTCTCCCCTCTGGGCTGGTGCTCCTGCATCTCACCTTTCTCGGCTCCACGCTGTGAAATCCAAGGCATTTCGGATCATTGGTATCTCCCGCGATGAGGCTGAGTCTTTGGGCCTCTCATTCTCTCATCGCAGGCAAGTCGGTGGTCTTTCTGTCTTCCACCGTCTCCTCTCTGGTCTCGCCCCCCCCACTCTGTCTGCGATATGTCCCCACCATATTTCCGCAGGGCGCTCAAGGTCCGCCAACAACCCCCTTCTTGGTAAAACTACCAAAATCACGAATCACTGCTCACCTTCACTCTTTCATTCCTCTTTTTTCCTGCCTTTGGAATAAACTCCCTCACTGTTCAATCCCATTCTTCCCTCCAGGCCTTCAAAACAGCTGTTCACCACCACCTCTATCGTCCCCCATCCAAATCCTCGATCTTTTCTATCCCCGTTAATCCACCCAAACCCACCTCCTTCAAATTCCCTGCTTTCCTTCCTGAAAGTCCCTGTAATGTCCACTTTGTATACCCCAGGTTCCCCACTGTTTACTCCTTCCTACTCCCGCCCCTCTTGTCTCATGCCCCCCCCCCCTCGCTGTGCGTTGTGCGTTAGCTCATACGAGCCTCGACAAGGTATACAAAAAAAAAGTTGCATAAAATCGTGAATTTCCATCTGATTGACGTGAGATTAAAAAAATTTGCACATTCGGTCACTTAATTGGTTCATCATTCAAAAGCTAGAAGCCAATTGTTTGTGTTTTTTTTCGAACAAAAGGTCAAATGTGAAGATTACGTAAAAGTCAATTTTCATACAATTGACCTGAAATTTAAATAATTTGCATATTGGGTCACCAATCAAAAGCTAGAAGCAGATTGCTTTTATAGAACAAAAGATCAAGGTCACATAAAAGTCAATTTTCATCCAATTGACCTGAGATTTGAAAAATTTGCACATAAGGTCACTTAATTGGTCCACCATTCAAAAGCGAGAAGCCAATTGTTTTCTTTCTTTTTTTTTGATCAAAAGGTCAAGGTTGCATGAAATCATCAATTTTCATCCAGTTGACATGAAATTATAAAAATTTGCATATTGGGTCACTGAATTGGGTCACCAATCAAAAGCTAGGCCAAGGTCGCCTAAAATCGTTGATTTTATTTTTTAGCTGTTTGCGTCATGTTTAGCAGAAGAAGAATAAGAAGAAGTCTGAAAACAAAGTGGAGGCGGACAGCTTTGTATTTTCGGATGCTTTCTTGGTTATTCTTGGATCCAATCATCATTCGCATTTTCTGCCAAGCAGAGGTCGCACACAATTGTTTTCTTTAAAATTACGTTCTAGCTTCTGTTTATAATTTGCTTTGGACTTTGTAACCTGCATATCAATTTCTTTCTGAATAGCTTTCACTTGCAATCTATCTCCATCTGAAGAACGCGTCCTTTACTTGGAAATCCACAGCTTTCTTATTTGGCAACATTTTAACAACTTTATATGGGGATGACAGTATCAACACAAAACATCATGTACTCTGAGCTGTCACCATGCATCTCATAGAGACACTGACTCGGATGAATCCAGGAATACACTCCAATCTGTACAATCAAAACACGCTCGCAGCTACTTGGTGGTGTTGATGCTGCAAACATGCTGTTGCTCTCAGTGCCCGCTTTACACCTTTGTAACTGTTTAATATATAAGGAGGCAAAATAAAGTTATTGTTGTCGAGTTCCCCAGCTGATGACTTTTTCTGATAATAATCAAAGGCTAAAAAAAAAAGTGTAGCATTATTTTCTTAACATGGAACAATAATAGTTTTACCTATTTAGTTCTCGTCTCTGAACACCCCCTCACAATGTAGTGCAGGTGGTAGAACCCATGTGGTGATTTTTACAGTTTTATAGACTGTACCATTGCCATGCCGCAGTGGGGGGAGGTGTTTACGTGAATGGTTGTTCACGAGTTCGAACCTTGAACCGCTAACGCCATTTATGCGGAAAAATGGTGTTGGGTGAGAAGCAGAGAGATAATGGGGAGCGGGAAGATCTCGCAAGAGATGGGCAAGAGGAGAGAAAAGGGGATGGGGAGAGAGCAGCGAGCGACATGTATTTAGAGTTCGTCCTCGAAGGATGCAGACAGCGAAGTAACAGCAAGGTAGATTGTCTGTCGATATTCTTTCACCTCTGCGTGCCAATTCCTCTTAACTTTGTACATTGAGTGAAATACCGGCCATGTGATTGTACTTGTAAGCTTATATTATCACATTTCTCTTAAATAATAAAAGTGTTAAGTTTGTTATCTTTAACTACATTCATGCCTATCGATCACCCTTATCTGCTACTTCAACATCCTTAACCAATACGTTTAATCGCTTGTTCAATGATATAACGTATTATTTTGCAAAGTTTATTGGTGGTATGCACTTTTCTTCCTGCTACTTAAAGGACTCGTATACATGCATGCTGTAGAGTGTAGACTCAGGTACCATATAAGTGGGAAATACATACATACAATGCAATGCCTGGTGTTGGCTTAGTGGTTAGGGTGGTTGCCTTGGGATCCTAGGGTCCTGAGTTTGAGCCCTGTCTACCACTGAATTAACACAAGGTGGGTTGATTCAGCCTGTCATCCTTCTGAGGTCAGCAAAATGAGCACCAGTTTACTGGTAATAGGGGCACTGTATCAGTGGCACAGCTGTGTCCCTAACCAATGATGCAACCAGCAGCCTCAAGGCTGCATGCAAGAGTGTGTGTATATAATAGCTATTGGAAATTGGAACCAGTATTCTGTTTTTCTAATTCTCATATTAAAGGGTCGGACACAAATAAAATATTTAGTGACTTTTTTGACACTCCCTCCCACCCAGGGACGCCTGCTCAGTGATGCTTCACATGACTCCACCCACTTAAAAAAATACATGACTCCAACAAAATACCCCCATCCAGAATAGCCCTCCCTCTTACAATGACACAAAATGATACCTTAGCTCTTCTATGAGCCTTAACAATGTATACAAAAAAACCCCCCTCCGAAATGATTTCTTCAGTACGCAATCATGATATCAACATTTCACAATAGTTACAAACAATTGTGAAATGTTGACAATGCATAATATTTATTCCGAATGAAAGCTATTTTGAACTATAAATATGGTGAACAAAATAGTGATAAAGTACAGTTTCGGGATGTTTGAAGAAAAATTGGAAGTTAAAAAAGAAGATATCGTAATTTCCAATAGGATTGATCGTCTGAATCTGTCCATAACTTTTTGAGATGTGCTATTTATAATTTTTGTCCCTATCTCTCAATGGTGAAGAACCACTTAAATTCTCGTATCCGAATCCAGATGTCCTTGTCACACATCGAACCTGTCCACCAAATTTCGTCCGAATCCATCCACAACTTTTTGAGATGTCCTGCTCACAGACAGACAGACAGACAGGGTGAAAACATAACCTCCGTCCACAGAGGCATAACCTCCGTGGCAGAGGTAACAAGCAGAATCCACCACGAAACCAAGCGTATTTAATAAAACAAAATGGCACAGGGGAAGTATTACACGAAGCAATAAAAATGAAGCAATCAAAATAACAACTAAAAATGAATTAACAACAAAACCCCTTACCCGCTACTGAATAAGCGCCCTCGAATGGACCAAAGCAAATGAATGGCAGATTTTATCCTACTAGCTTATAAAAGCCTTCATGCGCACCACAGGGGACAAACATAGGGTTTGACAAGAGTTGGTCAGGCAAATGCAGAGTTGGAGCTGTGCAGGAATCCTGAAGGCAGTTCAATCCAAGGCAGGGCAATTCCTGGACTTTCGATGGAGTATCTTGCATCGAAGTGCGGTATTGGAACCTCGAGCCAAATAAACTTCCTCAGTAACCCCGTGCACCTAACGCCAGGAGGACAAACAAACAAGCAAATTCTGTAAACCTTTTTTATTAGGACTGGGACCTTTAAATGCCTGTTGAGGTCATTCAATGTTTAACAAATTGCTAAACATTTTAATTTTGGCCTTTTGCATGTAAAGCTATTGGGAAAACATTTGTGCTCATTTGAGCTTGGTATTTTATGCTCCTTATACCGTCTCAAAACGAGAGGGAAGTGCATTAGCATTTCGAACTTGACCTTTAACTCAGAGGGGTATCCTCCTGTATTAAATATGGCATGCATTTGTATGTATGTATGTGTGTATGTATGTATGTATGTACCTCTGAAAAATCATAGACAAAAAACAGGGCTGGCCCGATCTCCACCAAATTATATATACGTGATGGTAGGTAGTAACCAGGGTCAGGTCGTGAGCACAAATAAAACAAAAAATCCCCCCCCACAACCACCTTTTGGGAGGG
>CM068955.1:124794745-124817459 GCA_035128595.1 Eptatretus atami
GTGATCCAATGCCTTTACAAAGTTTTTCATAAGGATTAGGGTTAGTTAAAAAAAATGTAATGCCACATGGAAAATTTTACTTAAAAATTCATAGCCTGGTCAGTTTTCATCCATGTTTAATAATTTATAGTGCATTCTGAAGCTCTTTTTATGAGAAATAATATTCTCAAACAGTTGTATTGCTACAATTGAAATAAAAAATACAAAAGAAAAATTAATGATCACTCAAAATGACCCACCAGGACATGTGTATAACTCAAAATCCTGACGTACTAAGAAAATTCTGACTTCAGATTCAGAATCGGCATAATTGATTTAGTCTAGAACATATGTTTCTACCCCAGTACCAAAATCTTTGTTGTCCAGTGTTATCTACGTTTGAGCCTGAGGAGTAACTGCTGAAATATATCTGTCCAGGTTCTTCCTGACATCTTTGTTCCTTTCACATTTCTTTCTTTCTTTATATTAATTTTTTTCCACAATTCTCTTTATTCATTCTAATTCTTGCTTATTCTCTTTCATCTCTTTCACTCTGTTCTTCTCTTTTGTTATCCATCTCTCTTAGGAGAAGTGAATTCTTGCAGAAAATTTTCTGTAAGGCTCACTTGGCTGCACCTGGATGGTTTTGAGGGTTGGGGAGTAGCGGCTGAAACCCGAATCCTATCCAGGTTCCTCCTGATGACTCTATCTTTGCTCTTTACTTCTTCGGGTTCTTTCTTGGTCTTCCGTTTCATTAGGGTTAGATTAGAATGACCCATCATGTGTTTCATCAATGTGTGCGCCATCCCTCAGAGGGAATTAAGGACTTCCTATCTGCCAGCATTAGTTGGTGGACATTAAAGATCGCGAAAATCTTTAATGAGTATTTGAGTCATCACGAAGAATATTTGAGTTATCGCCGGCATCTGACCAAATTTCTAATTCCAGATTCCTGCCCTAACTTCTTGCGTCAGAGTAGTAACCCATCCAGGGTTGTCACCCTAGCCAAGAAACTGCTTTGGCAGAACCGATGCTCTGTACAGAGCATGGTACACGATGATGAATGATGATCGCATGGGTTAACATCTTTATGACATCACAAATGGATTGTTAAAGTAAAATAGTTAATGGGATATTAATCTGTCCTTTATGTTCTGTAAATGAAATGCCAAAACTGCTTAGATATCAAACAGCCATGTTGGTGGATAGTCAAGTCAGATGGCCAACTAGTTGCTCCCTGTTATCTACATTTTAAAGATTACCTTTCCCAAATCATTCACAAGAATGTCAGTCATTGTTAAATGTTCTCCAGTTATTGTGAGATGCTCTTAAATGTGCCTGTTCTTTAAATACTTTGTGAATCTGTTTTTTGCTTTTGTGAAACTTGAAAAATTCCTCCCTCCACATATGATTCATTCATTCCCCTTCCCTTACTCATCTTCTCCCAAGCTCTTTCCCATTTTTTTCTCATCTCCTCTACCCTCCTTTTCCTCCCCCATCTTCCATTTTTTGTCCAGTGATATAAGGCTTACAGAAGAGTTGAAGATATAATTGAAGAGAAGAGTAAGGGGCAGGGTGAGGGTGGGGGGGGGGGGGAGAAGACTCAGAAAGAGGTGATTGGGGAGAGCTAATGGCGTAGGAAAGATCATGGATATGGATGGCGGATGACCTGAGCTAGTGGTAAACAGCTTTATTGAAGCCCTAAAGGGAAGAATGACATTGAAGAGACTGAGGAAGTTGGTTCCACAGGTGGGGGGGGGGGAACAAATGAATGGAGGTGAGCAGTGAGTGATTTTGTAATTCCACTAAAGGTTACTGGCAGACTGTATGCACCCTGCAGAAAAAACTGGGAGAGGGAAGGGGGCAAGAGAGCACAGAAAGGGAAGAGGGTGCAAGCCAAGAAATGAGGCGGTAGAAGACATAGAGACCATGGTCCTGTCTGCAATGTGAACATGAGAACCCCAGAAAGTGAGCTTCTTGGCAGGAGATTCCAATGATCTTGAAGGCCTTGGTTTCCACAGCATCAAGCTGAGCAAGGTGTGAGGCAGAGGCACCAGCCCAGAGGGTACTCCATAAAGCTGTGGATGAAGGCCTTTTCTGTAGAATCTACAGTGTAGATAAAAGTTCATATGTACCAAGGAAAGACTTCACATGACTGAGGATGTGCAGTCAGAGACTGGCTTTGGAGGCCAACTTAGATAAGTGGTTTGCCCAAGAAAGATCATGGGTGAAGGTTTTTACAGGGACATGAAGCAATGGACAATCAACAAAGTATATCCTATTTCAACCTTCACCCCTCCCCCCACCCTGAGTACAACCACCAGTTTTTAAACTCATTCCATCTTGTGGTTCAGGAATGCTGCATAGAAGACAAACATACAAACAAACACACAAACAAACAAACACTTCTCAAATTTAGTAGGATTTAATTTCATTCTTCAAATTCCAGTTAATTTTCATTCATTTCCATTCCTAATACTGCTTTTTTTTCCATTTTATTTCTCGTACAACTTTCACCTTTATCTCACCTTGCCCAGTTTACTTGTTCCAATAGTTACACATGCTTCTCTTTTTCCATAGACGTATGTTCGTGCCCTGTTTGACTACAGTGGTAGCAAAGAGGGTGGAAAGAAGGAAAATGAAGAGGAATGGGAGTGTTGTGAGCCACATGGATTGCCTTCTCCACCTGGGCGTGGGTTGCGGCTTTGTGCAGGCAATGTGGTTAAAGTAGCAGCACGTCGTGACTATGACTGGTGGTTGGGAGAAAATGAATTGGGAGAAAAGGGTCTTATCCCTTCTCCAGAGCTCATCGAGAGGTTCATACATTTACTACCTCTTTGCCTTACTGTAATGTTACGATGGGCATACACTAGCCATCATTCAAAGACAACTTGCATACATTAATAGACTTTACAAAAACTTCTCCTCTGAACTCTAACACAGCTGAGCTCGACCCCTTATACCTTTACTCACGGGTCAATGGTGTTTATGGTATTTACACATTGGCCAACGATGCTGAAATGCACCATGGTGAAATGGAATCTATTTAATTTCCCCCATGACACAACACATGTACATAACCTGTAAGATGGTGTACACTGACCGACTCTCTCACGTGACACAAAAGCACGTTTTGTAAAACATGGGGAAAAGTTGGATAATGTCTGCCCACCTTTACTTTTATCTTAAGCAAGCTATCAACACCTTCCTCAGTCATAGAATAATTTACTCTGTTTTCCCACTTAAAAAAAACAAAAATGTGTGTTAATGTTTTGATGTAAACATGTTTCAAAATTTGTCACAGATCCACACTGGCTAGACATAGCTGCCTACACAGTAATTACTGGAAAATTAATCAAAATATAGCATTTTTCCTCACAAGGATGGAACAGGAACAATTTCATAATGATCATATATAATAATTTTTCATGTTTGAAATTTCAATTGAGCTTTGAGTTGAAGTTTTTTTTTTAAATGAATTAAAAAAAATTGATTTTTAAGTGAAATTCTGGAAAGCATAAAAAAAGCCATATTTTTCATTGTTGGTTGTTAATTTCACAAGATTGTACTGCACATGATAGAGGTAGTGCACTCATCTTTGAGCGGTGTAGTCTGGGTTTGATTTCCGATGCCACCATAAATTGTTACTCTGCAGGTGTGCGCTTGCATACATTTACGTGTCATCTGTTGGATGGAATGTTAAACGGGGTGTCCCTGTCACATTTGGAAGTATTTGATGGTGCATCTAGTCCAGGAGCCAAGTTAACTAATCGTATACCCTGTGGAACAATGTCATTTACACATCTAATTCTTATCCTACTCAGGTTATTATTTTCATCTGTCATTTGTACATTATGTGCAAAGGACCAAAATAACATCTGAAAAGATTGATAACTGCAGTTTTTCGATATCTTGATGGGTAATGGAAAGAAGCTGCATTATCTTTTTTTATTTTTGAACAAATCTGGCTAACTCATATATCAAATTTAAATTGACAGCTGTAGGGTAACATGGAGTACAGCTCATGGATTTCAGGTGGATCACATGGCTTTATGCGGTTGACTCGAACTGTAAAAAAAAGGAACAAAAAACAACGAAAACTACCAAATAATTGATATCTATCTATAATTCCAGCAATCTCTGTGTGTGTGTGTCTGTATGTGTGTCTGCGACCGCCGTTTCTCGACAACCACTGGTCCGATCTGATTGAAACTTGCCAGGTATATTGCCGGGGACCCGCGGATGTGCCTTTTCAAGGTTTGATATTAATCGGACGAGCGGTTCCCAAGTTACGGCCATTTATCTGTCAACCAATGACAGGACACGGTGCTATGACATCACGAATGATGTCACAATGCTTCCTCTTTTTTTTTTTTGATATGATGTCACAATTGATGCTGGGACCTGAGTATGTGCCTTTTCAAAGTTTGATATCGTTCTTCTTCATCCGTTTCAGCTGCTTCCCAAGTGTTTCCCAAGTTATGGCCATTTATGATACGGTTGGTCTGATATAATTGAAACAATGCCCCAATCCAGTTTTTTTTTTTTTTTTGCACGTACGGCAACGCACCTACGGGCACGCACCTACGGGCCCGCACTAGTAATAATAATAATAATACGTGTGTGTGTGTAACATTCCATTCTACCCATTGGTTGGACAGTTTGCCCGACTCCACCCACATTTTCAATTTTAAACAAGAAAAACAGCAATAAGATTTTGCGGACGCTTGCCAGGACTTGTTTTGTGTGGTGTTTGTGTAGTTTTGTGGTGTATTTTGTATGGCATTTGTATACTGGTGTTTTACGTAATAAATAAGAGACATAATTAGAATTGCCACTATATAACTGCTGGCAGTGATGACGAGGTACCAAGACGTCCCACTTTGATTGGACACCTGACCCTGACCCATGACGTTTTTCATTATTATTCAATTGAATTTAGAAAGGGATTAAAATAAATTGAATTCAAATCAAATGGAAGACAAGATAGGTGCAGTCCTGCATTGGAGTAATCAGGACCCCAAACAAGCAAAAACGAAAGATGAAGTCACCAGGAGGAACTTTGATAGGATTCACATTTCAGCTGCTTCTCTCTCCCCTTAAACCCATCCAGGCACAGCCAAGTGAGCCTTATTCAAAAAAAAAAAAAAAAACAGAACCCAGATCAAAAAAAGGTAAATATTTCTGACTGCCAGACCATGTGTCCAATAAAGTTGAAATATAAAACATGTATTCCCCATCAAGACTCGATCATAATTGTAAAGTTTCATGTCGATTGAGTAAGCGGTTCCAGAGAAAACATTATTTAATATTTTCTTCCATCCAATATGGCTGCCAAACCATGTGACCTTTCAATTATTCCTTAAACTTGTACACTCATGGCTTGGGGAACATTTGTGTGAAGTTTCCCCTTGATCTTTCCAACCATTAAGGAGAAGATTTTTTATAGGTTTTATGGTAAATCCAATATATCTGCCAAACCAATGTGACCGATGACATCACATATGTGAACCCTTTCTTCCTCATGGATAAGCGGTCATATGTGTAAAGTTTTGCCTCGATCTGTTCAGCCACTTCAGAGAAAAAGATTTTTGAAGGTTCTTTTAAAAAAAAACAATATGGTTGCCGAATCACATGACCGATGACGTCATCATATTTTTTCTGTGAACCATTTTATCCCCAGATGACCCTCAAAAATTTTCATACTGATCAGATGTAATGTTCTACATAAGCAATTATGATGTCATAACGAAAGCACCTATGATGTAAAAAAACAAAACAAATTCCCCATGTACTTACCATGTACATGGTAAGTACGAGTCACGTACTTACCATGTGCCAAGTTTCAACTTTTTCCTTGGTGCGGTTTCAGAAATACAGAGGTCCAAAGTTTTTCCATTTTTCCAACATGGCTGCCAAACCAATTGACCTATGATGTCATAATTATCATCAAAACATTCTACATGAGTCGACGCTCCGATGGTGAAAATTTCCTCTCAATTCGACCAAGGGTTGCGGAGAAAAACACTAAAGTTCTGTGCGGACAGACAGACAGACAAACAAACAAGAAAAAGACGTCGTGCAGAGCATGATACTTGCAAATTCCGCCACCCTCTCCAAAGGTTGCCATGGATACATCAAATTGTCCATTTCATTAAGATTAAAATTGACATTTTAATCAAAGCTCAGGTCAATCGGATGAAAACTGATTATTTTTCAGATTGAAATTGATGATTTTAGAAGTTTGACCTTGAGTTGACCTTTTACTTCTTGATCTCAAAAATAGGTGGTTTCCCATTTTATTGATGTACTATGCAATTGCTGCTAAATTTTCAAGTCAATCGGATGAAAATTGATGATTTTAGAAGTTTGACCTTGAGTTGACCTTTGATCTCAAAAAAACAGTTGGTTTCCCAATCCAGTGATGTAAGATGCAAATCTTCTTGTTCAAATTTCAAGTCAATCGAATGAAAAATAACGATTTTAGAAATTTGACCTCAAGATGACCTTTGACCTCATGATCAATAGGCTTCTCAGTTGAGATTACCTCTACAACTTGGTAAAGTTTCACAATGATCGGTTTAGAATTGTGACCTGTAGGCGATAGACAGACAAACAAACAAACAAACGGAACGACATTCGGTAGAGCGTATACCTCCGCCAGGCTGAACAGTATAAATTTTGTATCCCACCGATCGGTCGATTCTGAATCTGGACCTTAGCCAAAATCGAATCGGCTTATTCTGGTCACCTAAGCAACTCATCCACCTAGTTTTGTCATAACTCGTCCACAACTTTTAGAGATATCAGAATGCTATACATAGTTTTTGGCCCCATCTCTCAATGGTGAAGAATCACTTTAAAAAAAAAAATTCTAGTATCCGGTTCCGGATTGGAATCTTCACAAAAATTGAATCAATTCTTCATAGTGGCATTCCCAACCTGTCCACCAAGTTTTGTGTGAATCAATCCATAACCTTTTGAGATATTGTGCTATATATCGTTTTTGGCCCAATCTCTCAAAGGTGAATAATCACTTTAAAAATTCTCAGATCTGGATCCGGATTCTCAGATCTCAGCTGTCCTTGGCCGGTCACCTACACACAAAAAAATTGCAGAACGATTGCTTGAAAACTGTGGCCAAAAATCGTGTGACAAAGACAAACGCTACAGACCAACCTACTTGGCAAAAACTTTTTTTCACCAAGTAATAACAAAATCGACTGACCAATGTACTTGAAGAATCTTCGATTTAGCAAGTAACAAACAAACAAACGGACCCAAATGCAATACCCTCTCCTCCTGGTAAAAAATCATGCAGTCGCCATGTCGGTGCTTACTGTTATACTGTTACGAATCTGGCAGCCATGAGCACTCAACATTCAGGTCCCCATAGCTCAGTTATTTCATTAAGTAAATGTGGATAGATAGCTCCCTTTCCCCTATGTCGAATGGGAATTAAGTGTACGTGCGCTACGAAGTTATTTTATAGATAGGATTTTTATTCCCCAACAACAACACCAACAATAACAGCATCCTCCCTGGCGTCCTTCCACCATCGGCCTTTCTGACGCGCATACGTGTCAAGCGCCTGTGGGCCAGAGCTTCATTGGCAACGACGCATTGGCCCGCTCCAGGGTCGAGCAAGACGTGTTGCCTTCAGCGAATGGGCAAAGCGCGAGGCACGTACGCCGCGTTCGGCCAATGCGGAGGTAGGTCGCCCGAGAGGAGGAGTGCTCTCAGGGGGACGGCCCGGGGATGCTCGCCACGCCCCCACCCCCCCCTGGATAAATCATGAACGGCGAGCGGATCGCCTGAGTGGAGCCGGCCAATACGGAGGCGAGTGGCACAGAGAGAGTGAAGAGAAGGCGAGGTGTGCGCGAGGAGGTCCTGTTTTTCCCTTAGCCTGTCGCGCGGAGGATCGCCTGCCTGCGAGTTGTCCCGCGGAGGATCGCTTGCCTGTCTCTCCTCTGCTGGCGCTCGCTGTCTCGGCGCGTGCTGGAGCCCGACGCTGCCCTCCGTACCTGGTGTTGCAGCGGCATCGAGTTGCGGGTTCGAGTCCCGCCGAGCCGGATCCTCAAGGGCCGCACGAGGCGGGAAGGTCCAACTAGCCCTTACCTCCAGCTCACCTTCCCTCCAAGCTGGGGTATCAATAAAGGCCGCGGCCATCATTTCTTTTGGGGGGGTGTGTGTCTGTGTGTGGGCCCGTCTTCAAGTAGGATTGATCAAGTGCTTTCTTTTGCTCATTGTACATTACATTTCTTATTCGGATAACTCTGCTCTTTGTGGCTTCCCTTCCCCCCATTGTAAAGAAATCCCCTTTTGTTGAATGTCCCAGCTCGTCCTTGTCCTTTCTATCATTGGTTTGGCGCTGCGAACGGGAATTAGGAGCCTCATTGTTGCTGCAATCGTGCAATTGCGCCAGCAGGGTTCTGGTACTCTCCGCTCGGGTACGACTCGGATCCGGCTCGGTAACGGCCCGGATTGCGCAGATCCTGCCGAGGGTGAATTTCCCGGTAGTTTGACGACGTGGGTAATTAGTAAATTGAATTGGCAATGACCCTATCCACGTGGTCGACCTATTGGCGATCTTCGGTCCGATAAGGACCCGTGACCTTTCGGATTTATCTGAAAGGTATGACCTAAATTCCGGGTGTTCGGTGGAGCCGACTCTACTACTCCCCCTAGCGGTCGTGCTTCGCCACCGAGGCCCAGGCCCCCACAACAATACGAAGTCAAAGACATCTTCAGAGCTGTCATATTCACATTTGCCATGCCCTCCCAATAAGTTTTCCCTTCATTTTAAAAGGACCAAAGTGACAGTTAAAAGGATTGAGCTAATAGTCATCACGGACCTTGTGAAGATTGGCCTCAATGATCGAGGCAGCGGTCTGTTGTCTATACACTCCCCAAATAACGCATTCTTTCAAAGTAGAGCTTAAACCCATGCCATTATAAAAGGTCTTAGTCTGAGGTCATTAATTACTTTTAACCATGTGTATATATGCATCAGGAAGAAGACCATTAGTTTTGGGTCGTTTATTGGCACAATTAACCTGCTCATGGTCACATAAGTCTTCCACATATCTAATGGGACTACGAGTTAGACAGAAGACTGTGATAAGCTGTGATATGTAGGACTGTTTCAATTGCTTTTTTCTGTGGAGTTGATGATAGGGGGGGGGAAAGCGTTAAATATTCTAGTTTTGATGTGGGAGTCACGTTTACTTTTATGAGGCGGAGGAGCGGAGGAGGTGGGAGGGGAGGACAGTTGGGTTGGGGGGGGGCAAAGATGGGCAGAGTTAGGAGGTTTGAGGTCTTTTGGTGGGATGGAGTCGGGATAGTGGTGGTGGGTGGAGTGGGCTTGAGGCTTGAAGTGGGGATGGGATTGATACCTCATATGTTTGGGAGGGGAGGTTGAGATTCACCTTGATACAACAAAAGAAAGCTATTTCCTCACCAGGAATGTAACAGTGCTTAAGCCTCAATTCCATATCTAATTCCCCTTCCCCTCTACTCCCGACTCCCATGAACGCAGCAATACTTTCATAAATTATGCAAAATAATGGCAGGGGCAGCTTAACATAAGGGTATGTTTTGTAGCCTTCTTTTGATGTGAGACTTGCATGTCGTGAAATCTTTCTATCTGCCCTCTCTTGTGAGTTGCTCAGATTGTCTGCAAGCTAAATACCACCTGCTGTTGAAATTTAATGATATAGTGCACCATGAGAAATACATGATGGTGTTGTAGAGGCTTTTGCATTGCTTGAAGTAGACTTCAAATAAGTACTCTATTCAAGGCTGTCTTGTTAATTTGAGAACTCAAAATGTTTTTCACCGTCGTCATCTCATCCACCTCTCTTTACCCCCTCACTACCCTCCACCCCCCCCTCCTCCCCACCCAATGATGATTTGTATTCCACATTCTCTTCATACATTCTGCATTACTAATGGCACTTCCTAGTATTTATCTGCTGCAAAGTAAATTCTGGCTGCCCTGTTTGGAACCAATGGCCTTTTGTTTACCTCATGAAATATGGTTGGAATATTATTAATCACCTGACTGCCATTCCATCGAAGGAACATGCCGTCAAGTCTGGAGTTGTCAACTCGATGGGACTGATAACTTTCTCGAAAACTTTTAGCAAATTAGATATTACAGTTTTACTCTGCATTCCATCCACCGTTTCATGGCACTCTTGTTCATACAAAAGCCTATTATACCTTAGACTTTTGTATTTTTTATCTAATTTAAGAGTCCCCTTAATGGCCATGTCAACCAGGACTTGCTCCAAACCATTCCATATATGCAATGCTTTAAAGCAAAATCTCCTGGCACAACATTCCTCATTTGCTGTGTGACATACAACCTCGTGCATCACAATTCTGATGAACCTATCTTGATTCTGAGCTTACACTATATTGTGTGTTTTGGCAAAGATGACTTGGTCAATGACAATCATGACACCCTTCTGCTTCACCTTGTCTGCCATCAGCTGTGATTGTACTCGTATACTGAGGGGGTTTCTCTGGGTGATGCAATCAATCACTGGATGCCGTATGGCCATATTCATCGGCGTGGTTCACTGTGTCTGCACATATTGTGCTCTTTACAATCAGGTATTGGAAGTCATGTTGCCTTTTTTGCATGATATTCCAAAACCTCGATAAGCTTTGCCCATGTTGAGTGCTCTTTTTTGTATTGTTTTTTGTTGTTGTTGTTGTTGTTGTCAAGACAGGCTATTTCTCTTGACTAGTTGTTCCTGTGTTCTTTTCCTGGTCTCTCCGGACTTGACACCGTATCACATTACCATTTGTACAGTGAGCGGTGGCTGAGCAGACATTTCTTCCAGAATATCATTATCTTAGTATAGCATTTGGGCAATTCCACAACGTTATGGAGTGACACTTTGAGTCACTTTTTGTGAACTTTGATTGCTCTAGCACAGCGATAAAGCCACTATACCTACTCTCTATATATCAAATGGCAAAGGAAGAGTTGCACTTTACAGGATATTATGTATTCCTGTAAGTTGGACCATTGTCAAGTAATTAATATTCAAAAACTGTGTTACGGAGTGACACTGTCTTTGTCATTTATTAAACAATAAAAACATTTATTGAAAACTCTGCTCTCCACAATATTATAAAATTGTAATGAAATACTAGGAAGATACACTAATAGTTGTACCTTCAGTACAGGGGTTTCAAAATTCCAGACATGACCGTATTACTCTGAAATAATTACAATAGTCCCGTTACGGAGTGACGAAAAATCCCGTTCTGGAGTGACAAGTCAATTTTGAGATTTCTCCCAAAGCAACAAATCATTTCTACATTACGCCAGACTTTCAGTCTGAACCCAGCTGACTTGTGCTGGCATGACCTCTGAACGTTTCAACATTACACACATTAGAAAATAATAAAAATTAAAAATCTGAACTGAGAAAATATACAATAACATATACAAAAGTCAAGAATAGACTAAAGAATTGAGAACAATTTACGAGTGGATGACCAGAAACAAAACAAAGTTTGGAATTAATCAGTTGGCCCATCACAAAACTTCACAGTACTGTCCTGCAAAGGTTCGTTCCAAAGGACATTCAGCAAAGACATAATGATTGCGATGGTCAGGGATGGCTGAAGAAGGAATCTGACGACTTGGTTGGAATTCAATCCAGGATTATCTTCCACGCCTGGGAATGTATATGCCAAGTCAGATAGGCCCGCTTTTTGCAAAAATGATACTTCAACAACCATCATCTACGATCTGAGCACACCTGGCCAACAAACATTCTTAGATTTTTTTGTGACATACTGCACAGTCACAAAGTCACCAGGTGCACTGGGGTTGACTGTCTAACCTGGGGCGCCAGCAGGTGCTGACTAGCAGTGTTTTGACATTCCAAGGATGATAACATGGCACTCGGGTGAAGACTAACCAATTCAAATGTTCCGCTGTTTGAGTACATAGAAGGCTCACAACATATTTCGTCACAGGTTTCATCACAGTGTGTTTGGTGTCTTTTGGAAGCGACGTCACTAACTGCCACGTGCTCGTCCAATTGCGACTGGCACTTCTGAATGTCCTCTGCTGCCATGAATAAACTTCGATCTTTTGCACTGTGCCGCTGCTACGCGGAAAGGATTCTGCATCAGATACAGGCATCCCCAGCCATTTGCCAAACCAAACTCTCCTCTTTACTCACCTCCTATCGCATCAACAGCGCCCTTACCGTGAGATGTGGCAAAGAAATTCCAGGATATTGAATCTTGAACAATTCTTGAAGGAAGTTAGATTGGAAACAATTTCTGTTTAAATTGGACTGGCTGCCCCATCTGAAAAAAAAGTCAATCGCCAATCTGGGGTGGCGTGATATCAGTGTGGGATGATATTGGACAGGAAGGTATGAACAGCATATTTGCCATGCTGGAGTCATCGCTAACCCAATAACGAAAGACTCGTAACATTAATCAATCCAGGCGCACACTGTGAATAGAGTGACTGGACGTGCTCCAATGACGCCGTCTGGATCTCATTCTGTTTTACTCGCAGCCATAGTTCTCCGCAAAATCGCCCTGGACGACAATCGCGATCACCATCAACTGCTTCTTCTCATCTGTCAAAGAAGTAGCTCTGTCCTCTCTTGATGAATGAGTGCATCTGAAGTATGGAAGTTGTTTGCATATCTCATGCAGGGCATCCCTGCACGTCCCATCTTTAGCTACTTTTGTGGCCCGCTGCTCAATTGTCTGCACTGAACCCATTTCAGCGGCAGGTTAGCTGTTTCGTCGTCGACAGAATACACTGTGGCAACTTGGTATGGCATTCTCTGAATTTTCCTGTCATCGCAGTTGTCGAATCCCTGATCACTACAATGCTTCCAAGGAATTCACGAAAGTTGGTCGAAAGTCAGGTACATGAGATGACAAGGCCTCCAATTAAGAGGCGCATGTTTTCATGATTATCTGCAGAGCGCAGACATTGTGCGGAAACTTTGAATTGAGGCATACATTGCTGGACGAAGTGCCCGCGAATTTGGAGTACCGATCTTGATGTTGTATATTCTCTCACAAAAAAAACTGTATGCTCTCGTATTGTCACCATTAGGAAACTCTTTTGAACCTTGTCCTATTCTGTTTCCCAGTCTTAATGATCACAAGGCCCTTCTTCCCTGCGACACTCCAATGAAATATCGGACTGCTCATACTAAATTTCTTAACAGCATCACTCCACATCGGCAGAACTTTGTGCTCAGGAGCATACTTGCTTTCCGTGTAACTTCATGTCGGGTAGGGTTCGTTTCCGACAGCAAGCCGTCTGATAACAGCTTTGCGCTTCCTCGGTGATTTCGGGAGGCCTCTCGAGCTCGTTTAACAGCCTTGCCTATGCTGGAGCTGTCTTGTAGGCAGGAGACCGAGAAGTTGGAAACAGGACTCACAGTGTTTTTTGCCCTTCGCCCGACATCTCAGCTGACACGCACCGTTTACTTTCTTGCCTTGGCAACATTAGCAGCACGTGCCTCTCTCTTGCGTTCACATCCAGCTCCCTGCATTTTTCTTTGTGCCTGCTCTCAAAAACGCTTTTGTCGCTCGGCAGCAGTCAATGGCATCCTTTCTGTAATATGAATGCATGACAAATTATCCATATGAATTGCACCGTACCTTCTATGAATCATCTAAAAGATCAATGAAATGTTTGGCCACAAAACTGACAGTAGAGGTTGTAAGCGGCTTTCACTGGCTTGTCCACTGCAAAGTTGGCGGTCCGCGGTGGCACAGTGATTTGTCTAGTTTGTCTCTTACAACGCGTATCCGCAGGTGACAACAGAGGTGTCATTTTGTACTCACGATTTTCTGATGTAAACCGATTTTCAAAACCACTCAAGATGACACAGCGTAAACTTGAAACTTGTCATACGGAAGTAAATCGGCACGCAATGAATTCTGGGACCGCTACTCTGCCACCATCTTTTTTCAGGTGAGTTAACATTGTTTGACAGAATGAGTCACTCGTAACGTTACGGAGTGACAAGTTTCTTTTAATTTATTTTTTGTACATTAAAACAAAAACATTATACTGCACAATGATTGGGTGGTATTGTTTATAGATTTGACGGCACTTAACGACGCGCCGTCTCAGGGGTTATAATGCGGCTAGTTCGGCACAGGTCTCGGTCACGTGCTCAGATCACGATACCAAAGTACACGGGGCCGTACCAGTTGGGATATAGACCCGGCACAGACTGGGTTTGTCAGTGACCGAGCGACAGTCTGCAGTCCGTAGCCCGTTTTGGTTTTATATACAAATCGAGCGAATTGTCCTCCAGCGCGGCACGAATAGAAATTTGAGGCGGCACTTTTCATATGAAACAGCCAGTTTTTGGGGACAGCAGTCGGGAAAACGACACCAGCAACGCCATTCAACCTGAACGTTATCACTTCATCCTATAACCCGCTTTACGAGGAGCTATCGGACACGGTTTCGAAGGGAGCCTAGCCGAAATAACTTAGGCCTGTCATGCAGACAGTACACGGAGTCTTGGTGGTGCCCTCATGGGACGAGAGGAAAAGTGTTCGAAGGACGATGGGCTCGTGACAAGCCGATGGTGTCGTTTGAGCGCCCAGCTCGAGCACCCCCCGGCCGGTGGCAGCAAGTGGAGCGAACGTCCTTTTGCACACCGCTCGACCACCGCAGCTCGGCGCGTCCAGCCGCCGTAAGGTCGACGGCACAGGCGAGGAGGAAAAGAATCTATGATGTGTTCAGCTGGTTGTTCTCACTAAGTCCAGTAATGCGAATCAGGCCATGGCTGTACACCAGACTAGGCACAATCGGGTGTTGGGCCCGCCGGCGGATCGTGGAGTGAAAGACGCTGGTGAGCCGTGCAGGAGTCAGGACAGTCAGAGGCTCGTACTGATCTCAGGATGAACCTGTGGATGACCAGGCTGGATCCTAACCGAGGAGGAACAGCCGAACCAAACACTGCTCATGAAGCAGATCGCAGACTCACACAGTCGTCCTTCCTTTGCTTTCGGAGTCCGCCTCTCCGGTCCGCTCCGGGACCGTGATTGGTCCATCGTTCAGAGTTTGCGAACAGCTCTCCGCAATGTTGTTGCTGACACGTCTTCGTTGACTGACTGTCAGGGGCTGGTGGGGAGTTAGGAGGGGGGAGGAAGCAAGTAGAGACGTTCCTCTCGGTACACACACACTGTATGACAATGGACAGCCTGCTCACCTCCCGAGCCACATGTAACGTCGATTTACCAACCAGCCTGGCTTAGAACATGCATTTAAGGGTAGGTGATCTGGGCTTAATCTCTATTTTAATAACCACAAGGGCTTTCCGCAACAGTATAATGTTTAACTGACCCTGGATTTATTTGGTTTTCATCCAACCAGTTAAGAGAAAAGTAAACAAATGTCAATTTTTCGTTATGGAGTGGACTAAGTCATGGAGTGACATGCTGATCTCAATTGAGTGTTATTAAGCATAGAAAGCATCATTATTTTCAATGGTTTCTGAAATAATCTTTCATACGGTGAGCTTCTGATGATACGCATTGTTGACTTCGTACCAATGAATGAGAGACTATGAATTAATAGTTCTTTTGCTTATCGAGGCCATTTACTACGGTGCTTTTTCAGTAGAATGACTTCATTAATTAAACGAGTGATGTCAGGAGCCAACGAAAAAAGAAAGAGAAAAAAAAAAGGAAAGGAAAATAAAAAGAAAAGCCAGAGACTGAACTCAGCCATCTTGATATTATCTGAAAGTAGCATGTTTCACAGCTTTCATTTGTACATAACATGAACCTTTTCAAGTCAATTGTTAAAATTTGACGCTATGCGGACCGTTTGCTCGTGGAATTGCCCATTTCATTGAAGAAAAAAGAATGCATTTTGATTGATGGCGAGCTGGTAACGTGTACAAGTACTCTCCCTTGCTTCACTGGACTCTTTACTGCTATGGTTGTCTCCACTCTCCCTGCATATTTATTTGACACTTCCATCACAATTTGTTGAGAGTGAAATAAGGAATTGTTCGAGGGCGTGTCAGTGAAATAGAGCAGCATGTTTTGGTGAGCTTTGTTCTGTCCCAACTGTTGAATAGATAGAATTTTGTTGCAATCTTGAACCATTTGCAAATTTGTGTTGCTTCCGAGTTTCGAATTCAGCTTCTTCGGAAGTCAATTTGCCCACCAGACAGGCAAGTCTGGCAGAAAGCTTGTAGCAATTTATTGGGATGATAGTGTGAGGCCTTTTCTCAGTCCATATTTGCTTGGACATTGCTTTTCAGTAGCAATAGTCCGATTGCAAGTACTACTACTTTTTTTGTATGCAAAGCTGAGGCTCGTCGTGACTTAGAATTACAACGGATCAGACGTAAATAACAAAAGAAATAGTGAAAGAGAGGGGGACACTAACAGTATGGCTGAGGCAAAATAGATGGAGACTTGGAGAAGATAAGAGATGTGGGGTTAGGATATGGGATGGATGAAGATGGATTAGAAGTAAACTCTCAGGAAGGAAAACTGAAACTGTGAATAGCAGGTCGGTGGGGAGGGTTAGACGGGTAGAAAGATCAGTGATTTTGGATGGGGGTGAACAAGCTGTTTTGAAGATGAGGGAAAAATGAGATTGAGATGTGGAGTTGGTTCCACAGCGTGGAAAATGTGAAACAAATTGAGTGGAGGTAACAGTCCATTCTGGAATTTGAAGTTTCACCAGAGAGGAGTTGCTGGTGGAC
The DNA here is from genome assembly GCA_035128595.1 of Eptatretus atami. NCBI lineage: Eukaryota > Metazoa > Chordata > Myxini > Myxiniformes > Myxinidae > Eptatretus > Eptatretus atami. The sequence goes on from CM068955.1 coordinate 124,811,476, forward strand.
AGCATACACACCTGCAGACCTTGGGAATGGGGTAGGGGTGGACAATACAGAAACAGCTGCTCGGGTGCAAGACCAGAGAAAGTATAGTTGAAAAGACAGAGATGATTAGCGGACTCATCTGCGATCTGAAAGCATTTGAAGACAGCTGCCGAGATGTTTTGTAGAAAGTCCGACTTGTTTTTATCATCTTCAGTCATAATTCTGTTGATGCAGTTGACATATTGTTACTTTTAGTTGGGGGGTAGGATAGATATTACCTTAGATAGATACGAAATGTAGAGGTAGTATAGTCCGTGTTACGAGTAGTAGCCATCTCTATGTGTTAAGTAGGCAAACATGCTCAAGAATTTGTCGTTGAAGGTGGCACCATATATGGATGGTGCTTGGGCGGGTAAATAATTGTAGAGGGATTAAGATCAAGACCAATCGTACGTGCAACCCCTAGTAATGTCCCACGGAACGAAGGCACCTGAGGTGAGGCCGAGCATAAGAGAGAAGGGCGGAGCTTGGGTCGTCTTGAAGCGAGGGGAAGGCTTTTGATCACCTCCCGACAGATCAGAGTTCTTCGGGACCTTTCACAAGGAGCCGGAAGTGGGAGTCGTGAATCACAAGGAGGAGAGCAGGATTAGGCGCGAACGGAGGAGAGTGGAGTCATCTTCCTGAGGAGAATGGAGATTACGCAGAGCTTGAGAAACAGTTGGTGTGTGGACCTCAATGGAGAGTGCCATTTGCTGTGGTCCATGCTCTGTTTTGTGGTACCTCGTCTCACATTGTGACACCATTCCCTGCGTTATTTGCGTCAGGAAATAGAACCTCGTTGGTTTGAAAGGAGCTATTGTTCTCATGTCTCTCCTCGGTTCTCACGTGCGGAAACCCACATTAATGAACCAGCCTGAGGGACGTTAAAGGCGTTCGGGTCCATCCATGTCCAGTGTTAGTGTTAATTTGCTGGAACACGATAATATTTATTTTGCTTGGCTACTGTGTGTCTTATTTTCATCATAGCACCTGATCGATTCAGCTTGATACTGCTTGTGTCAATGAAAGCAAAGCTTGGTGCGTAAGTGGCAAAACGTTTTAAATTAAACAGGGTGTTTCAAAAAGACCTGGACACTTTGGTTTTATATATTTAGTACACAATGAAACAGAACTCTTTGGTTTTATATGATACAGAAACCACATAGTTTCTTTATTTGCAGGTCTGGGTGGTTTTAATGTAAACGAGAAATGGCGGATCCACGGAGAAGAGCTTCAGTGCGGCGAATTGGTTATCCGAGGACGAGATCTGTGACATGGCGAAGTTCAGTGTAGATATTCGTAGAAGGTTTGGAGAATCTACCATCGGCGAAACTGGTATGAGGGAGGTGTACAGGGGTTTAAGGAGAAATGTGTGCTGAGATTGTTTTGAAATGAACCACGCCGTCGTTCAAACATTTGCTGCCTTGTGCTTGGGCCGACCGGTACTTTTCTGTATCTGACAACTTGAGCTTCTAAAAATAAATTTGAATGCGCATCCAGAGAAACTAGGATACAACCACACTGTCAAACAGGATTTTGCCAATAAAAAGATTAAAGCTTTATGCTTATAAGGTGCACTATTCTCAGGAACTCAAACTAAATGACGGACAGAATGCAAGGTGTTTGCCTTGGAAATGCTCAGTTCGTCGCATGAGGATGAGGAAATACCTCAAAAGGTCATCTTCAAGCACGAAGCTTGCTTATGTATTGGGGAGGTCGACCAGCACAATGTGAGATCTGGGGCTCTGAAAACCCCCACTAGTCATTGCACACATATGCACAATCCCAAAGGTCAATGTTGGTGGGGCCTTCTCCGATGAACGGCGTGTGGTGGGTCCAGTTTTGTCTTGGCAGTAGGATAGTTGAACTCAACATTTAGCATGGAACATGGTTGGGGAGGATTAGGCCTTGCGCACAGATTGGAAGCCATGCAACCAGTATGAATTTGTTCAAGCAGGACAGGTGCTACTCCTCATTGGTCCTTTGTCATTGGAGCCGATCCTGAATCAAATTCAAGGTGCATGATTGGCCGAGACGGACAGACAGGCTTGCCAACGATCACCAGACAAAACCCCGCCTTGATTTTTTTCTGTGTGGGTTTTGTCAACAGATGTTGTCTGTGCCTTGATGACCTTAGTTTTTAAATGTTTAATAATTAATTCAGGCTCATAGTGGAGCTTGTACAGCAATCCCATGGTGGACAAAGACAATATTTAATGTGAACTTGCAGATATTTAGCAGACAATGGCAAAGCATGTGTATTGTTTGTGTGCCAGGGGTTCGGACGACCGCTAGACCGGAGCAGTTGGGCCGTCTCCCCTCCGAACACACTGATTGACAGTCGTCACTCGGATAATCCGAAGTCGCGGGTCGCTTAATGGACGCGTGGATGGCAATATTTCGACCGCCGCGGTTAGCGTCTTTTTGTCTGATTCCAATTTACCGAAGTACGCGTGGTCTGCTACCGGGGAAAACCAACCCTCGCCGGCTGTCCGACACGCGGGTAGCTGCTACCGACTCGATCCGGCGTAACCGAGCGGGAATACCAAAGCCACGCGCCGCAAATGCATTTATGGAACAATCACTCCCTATTCTCAGCCCGAACCATGCTGAGGTCATGAAAAGAAGCACAGACAACGACACTGGAACAGTTTAATCGTTATTTTTTACAAGGTAATAGGGAGGGGAAACACAGATACAGCAGACTGAACACACGAATATAGAATGTAGGCAATGTACAATGTGCAATCACTTAAAACGATTCTACTTATCAGACTGGCACAGACAGACACACACACACCAAAAGAAAATGGACCCTCGTGGGTTTATTCGGCCCTTCCGCTCGGGATGGAGGCGAGCTGGGTCAATGTCTGGCGGGTACGCTGCGCGCCTCGTGCGGTTTTTACGGATCTCGCACTTGTGGAGCTCGGAGTCCGTGTACGGGAACGGGATCCCAGCTCGAGCGTCAAACAACACCCACCACGGGGGACTTGACCCACGACCCGAATCCACAAGCGCAGCAGATCCAGCTACGATCCGGATAGCCACGAAGACTATTGACGATAACGAGGCACACGAACACCTCGCATGACCACACCACCACCGAGCACCAACACGACACACGACCACCAAGACCCGCAAAAAGACGCCGCTGAGACGCTCGCCACCTTCTTATCCTCCTGGCGGGTGGAGGGATCGCTCTGAGTAACTTCCTCCGGCTTGGTCGGGGGGCGCGGGCGATCGTGTCTCCTACATTGAGAGGCGAACATTCCATCTGGCTGGGCGGGTCGGCAACTGAGGTGTCTCACCCCCGATTGGGACGAGGGGAACAATTCACGACTTGCTGGGCGGAGATCGGCCCTGAGTGATCTCCCCCCGCTATGTCGTGGCTCAACAGTGTGTAATGGCGCTGAGGAGTGGAGGGGGATTTAATCAGCAGAGATAACTAGAAAGAACTCGCAGCGCACAACAGAAATTAACATTAGACTGGGGGATAGATTCTAACTATCCCATATACTTAACGAAATAACTAAAGCTTTGGGTCAACTGTAATGTGTGAGGCGAATGTTCCAGATTCGTAACAGTATAATGCGGGATTTGAACCTAGCTTCCCTTACTCATAACCCGGGACTCATTTGTGAACACCAAACAGCGCAACCTAACTTTAATAACGTTTCCCATCCTGGACCAAATGACTCGCTTCTTAGCTAACCAAAAATATCTGAGTAGTTTTGCAATGGATTCTAATATTATGAAAAGTCATTTAAAAAAAAATGGGTAATGACTGCTTACGTATCAATAACACAAGCAATGATCGGTATTAAATGTTTTTGGGTGCCGGTTAATTTGAGTCAAACGAAAGGCGAGGTAACTCAAGGATCCACATCAAATATGATACCTCAGCCATGGCTTAAATTTTATACACAAGGTGACTGAGTGTTAAATTACCGAGTTAAAGCACACCACACATTTCTTGTAGGGCATATCACAGGTTTTAACAAATATTTCACTTTGACAATTAGACCCAATTTGTTTTTGTACTTTTGCCGTGCTGAACAATGAAAGTGAAAAAACATCACCATGCCGGCCAGGATAATAACAAATATTCTGCATTTACAAGTTGTCCCACCGGTTGTACCACAAGAGTTCATGTCAAGGTGTTTTCTACGCATCGAGCTCTGGACGCAATCACCATATGTGACTTCTTCCATCTCTGTGTTCTTTCATCTATTCCCCTTCACAAGGTGTGCACCTAGAACCTCGCCCTCCTCCTGAACCCATTTCTCCCCGATGTTTTCCCTCTCTCATTCAACCCGGCGTAGGAAACGGAACACTACTTAGCAAACACAATGCGGGTGAGTTGTAGGGTTTTGTCAATTGTTTCGCAATGCATTCACTCGATAGGCTTTCATTTAAAAGGTTTTGTACAGTGCAATAAAGATTGACTTGTGGTTTTAATGCTGTAGCAACTGATGACAACGGTTTGCAGGTCACCATTTATATACATTGGTCCTGCAGTGAACTTTATCCTTATATGTGAGGGAGTACAAAGTCTTTATAAGATACTCATCAGTAAAGCAGTGGTTTAATAAGAGCAAGGCAAAGTTTACCTCCAACACCGAAGTGATGGAGATATGGTTGTTCAGCCCATGTCTGTTTGTGAGCAGAATATCTCAAAAAGTTATGGACGGATTCGGACTAAAATTTGGTGGACAGGTTGGGTTGTGGACAAGGAAGATGATCGATTTTGGCGAAGATTGCGATCTGGATACACAACATCTAAGTCATGACCTTCAACTGTCCGCCTTCCTCAAAATCGGGTGGCATGAAATTAAGTGTTTCTGGTGTATGTCCCCCCTCTACTCTTCCCTGACTCAATGGCGCACAGCTGACTGCCACACGAAAAGATGAAATGCCTAAACTCTATGTTTGCTTCTAATACTTGCTCCCAACCATCGCTTTCTCTCCCCACTTATCCAATACCAGTGTTCCTGGACTTGTGTACTTTCTCCTGTACAAGGTGTGAGAGCTTGGCTTCAACTCAGATTTGTACCGATCACACAGCATCATACCCTCATGGTCTAAAACCCTGCTCTGCTGCTCTGCTCAACTCTCTCTCTCTTCGTTCGTATCCCCTCATATTACTCACGTCCATGCCACTCTTGGAAATCAGAAACATTACCGCTTCGCAAAAAAAGCGGTCAAAAAAGATCCCTGCAACTAAGACCAATCAGCTTCCTCACAACATCAGCAAGGTCATGGATTCCATCATCATTCTTGACATCAAATCTTCCTCTTCTCGAATGGCTCGATTTCCGACATCATTTGGATTGGACTAGGTCATTCACCCTGAATATGCTGCTCTGTTTTCCGAACATTTGATGGAGGTCCTAAATGCCAATATATGAGTCAGAGCCATCTCACAGACATATTTGTGAGCTTTCGATAGGGCTGGCATCCGCACTGTACAACCAAACCTCTTCTTATGGTATCCAATGCCAATCTCCACCAAGTCTTCCTCATCCTGTCACAATGAACCTGTGGTCTAATGGAATCTCTCATCCCCTTCTGTCCAGTAGCAGTTCTAAGGCAGTGTTTCTGGCCCTTTCTTTTTTCTGGTTTCATTAATGATCTTCCGACTCTCTGGAAAATCCTCATTATTTGTGATTTCCCACCTCTGCCGTACCATTCCCTCCTCTGACCTCACAGGCAGCAGCCCTTCACTCTCTGCAGACCTTATAAAACAAAACAACTGTCCACCACTTGGACCATGTCCTTCAATGCCTAAAATCTCACCTCACATGTCTCTCCAAGAGACAGTCTGAACCCCACTCACCCCTCCTCTATCCCTTTCAACATCCTTGAAGAAGTCCTTTCATTCAGGCTTTTGGACCTCACCATCTGCCACGAACTTTCCTGGAAGAGCCACATTCTAAGCTGGCCCTCCAAAGCCGTCCCGCTGAAAC
>CM068955.1:124823269-124848356 GCA_035128595.1 Eptatretus atami
CTCATTGGACGAGGCGAACATTCCATCTGGCTGGGCGGGGTCGGCACTGAGGTGATCTCACCCCCGATTGGACGAGGGGAACATTCCATCTTGCTGGGGCGGAGTCGGCCCTGAGGTGATCTCACCCCCGCCTATGTCCGTGGCCTCAAACACGTGTGTAATGGCGCTGAAGGAGTGGAGGGGGATTTAATGCAGAAGACTAACTAGAAAGAAACTCGCAGCGCACACATGAAATTCCATTAGACATGGGGAGAGATTCTAACTATCCACTAACGAAATAACTAAACTTTGGGTCAACTGTATGTGTGAAGGCGAATGGTTTCCAGATTCGTAACAGTATATGGGATTTGAACCTAGCTTCCTTACATCATGAACCAGGGACTCATTTGTGAACACAAACAGGCCAACCTAACCTTTATAACGTTTTCCCCATCCCTGGCCAAATGACTCGCTCTTAAGCTAACCACAAATATCTGAGTAGTTTTGCAATGAGCTCTAATTTATATGAAAGTCATTTAAAAAAAAAATGTGCAATGACTGCTTACGTATCAATAACACAATCAATGATGGTATTAAATGTTTTTGGGTGCTCGGTTGAATTTGAGTCAAACCGAAAAGGCGAGGTAACTCAAGGATCCACAATCAATATGATACCCCATAGCCATGGCTTAAATTTTATACACAAGGTGACTGAGTTGGTTAAGAATTACAAGTTAAAGCACACCACACATTTCTTGTAGCATATCACAGTTGTTAAAAAATATTTCACTCATTGACCAATTAGACCCAATTTGTTTTTGTACTTTGCACGTGCTATGAAAATGACAAGTGAAAAACATCACCATGCCGGCCATGGGATAATACACCAATATATTCTGCATTTACAAGTTGTCCCACCGGTTGTACCACAAGAGTTCATGTCAAGGTGTTTCTAGCATCGAGCTTCTGGACCAATCACCCATATGTGACTTCTTTCATCTCTGTCTTTCATCTATTCCCCTTCCACAGGTGTGCCCTGCAGAACCCTCGCCCTCCTCCTGAACCCCCATCTTCTCCCCGATGTTTCCCTCTCTCATTCACCCGGCGTAGGAAACAGGAAACCTACTTAGCCAAACACAATGCGGGTGAGTTGTAGGGTTTTGTTCAATTGTTTTCGGCAAATGCATTTCAACTCGTAATAGGCTTCATTTGAAAGGTTTTGTACAGTGCAATAAAGATTGACTCGTGTGTTTTAATGCTGTAGCAAACTGATGACAAACGGTTTGCAGGTCACATTTAGTACATGGTCCTGCAGTGAACTTTATCCACTTATATGTAGGGAGTACAAAGTGCTTTATAAAGAGTACTCATCAGTACAAAGTGGTTTAATAAAGAGCAAGGCAAAGTTTACCTCCACCACCGAAGGTGGATGGAGATTATGTTTTCACCCCTGTCTGTTTGTGAGCAGGATATCTCAAAAAGTTATGGACGGATACGGACAAAATTTGGTGGACAGGTTGGGTGTGTGACAAGGAAGAATTGAGTCGATTTTGGCGAAGATCTGGATCTGGATACAACAACATCTAAAGTCTGAACTCTCAAACCTGTCCACCTTCCTCAAAATCGTGGTGGCATCGAATTAAGTGTTTCTGGTGTATGTCCCCCCTCTATCTCTTCCCTGACCTCAAATGGCTGCACAGCTGACACTGCACACGAAAAGAATGAATGCCTAAACTCTATGTTTGCTTCTAAATCTTGTCTCCCAAACCCATCGCTTTCTCTCCCCACCTTATCCAATCACACCCAGCTGGTCCTGGACTCTGTGTCCTTTTCTCCTGACAAGGTGGAGAGCTTGCTTCAACTCAGATTCTGTAACCGATCCAACAGCATCATCCCTCATGGTCTAAAAACCTGCTCTGCTGCTCTTGCTCACACTCTCTCTCTGTTCTATCCACCCTCATATTTACTCAGTCCACTGCCATCTCCTTGGAAATCAGAAAACATTACCGCTCTGCAAAAAAAAGGTACAAAAACAGATCCCTGCAACTAAAGACCAATCAGCCTTCTCCCAATCATCAGCAAGGTCATGGACTCCATCATCACTTCTGACATCAAATCCTTCCTCTTCTCGAATGGCTCGATTTCCGACCATCAATTTGGATTTGGACTAGGTCATTCTACCCTGAATATGCTGCTTCTGTTTTCCCAACATTTGATGGAGGTCCTAAATGCCAAATATGAGCTCAGAGCCATCTCACTAGACATATTGTGAGCTTTCGATAGGGTCTGGCATGCCGCACTGTAAACCAAACTCTCTTCTTATGGTATCCAAGGCAATCTCCACTCAAGGTCTTCCTCTCCTGTCACAATGAACATGTGGCTCTTAATGGAATTCTCTCATCTCCCCTTCCTGTCCAGGCTAGAGTTCCTCAAGGCAGTGTTCTGGGCCCTGTTCTTTTTCTGGTTTTCATTAATGATCTCTCCGACTCTCTGGAAAATCCTCATTATTTTTTGCTGATAATTCCACCCTCTGCCGTACCATTCCTCATCCCTCTGATCAGCAGGCAGCAGCCTCTTCACTCTCTGCAGACCTGTATAAAATCACAAGCTGGTCCACCACTTGGAACATGTCCTTCAATCCTAACAAATCTCACACCCTCACCATGTCTCTCCAAAAGGACAGTCTTGAACCCCCACTCCCACCCCTCATCTACTTTCTCAACAATCCCCTTGAAGAAGTCCTTTCATTCAAGCTTTTGGACCTCACCATCTGCCACGATCTTTCCTGGGAAAGCCACATCTCTAAGCTGGCCTCCAAAGCCAGTCGCTGACTGGGCATCCTCCGTCGTGCAAAGTCCTTCCTTGGCACACCTGAGTTTCGAAGCACTTACAAAGCTTTCATCCGCAGTCTGATGGAGTACTACTCTCCTGTCTCGGGTGGTGCTCCTGCCTCACACCTAGCTCGACTTCATGGTTTAAAAACCAAGGCTTTTTGGATCATTGGTATCTCCCACGATGAATCCGAGTCTTTGGGTCTCTCACTCTCTCACCGAAGGCAGGTCGGTGGTTTGTCTGTCTTCTTCCATCTCCTCTCTGGCCTTGTCCCCCCTATTTCCACACGGTGCTCAAGGTCCACCAAAAAACCCCTTCTGGTGAAACTGCCCAAATCAACAATTACTGCTCACTTTCACCCTTTCATTCCTTTTTTCCCACTTCTGGAACAAGCTCCCACACTCTCTTCAATCCCACTCCTCCGTCCAGGTCTTCAAAACAGGTGCACCACCACCTCATATCTTCTCCATCCAAAATCTTGATATTTTTCTACCCCCGTTAATCCACTCCAAACCCACCTCCTTCAAATTCCCGGTTTTCCTTCTTGAAAGTTCCTGTAGTACCATCTTGTTTTCCCTGTGTACCCCACCCCATCCCTCTCCCTTCCACAAATCTCCTGTTGTCTCTTTTCCCCACATTTTGTGTTTTCCTCTCCTACCCTCGTTTCCTGCCTTGTTATGTGTACTATGTGTTAGCTCTTACAAGAACCTCGACATGGTATGCAAAAAAAAAAAGTTTAGGAATACGGATTAAGACAAACTTGCTGGACATGTTGAGTGTGTGACGAGGACAAACTGATTAGATTTTGGTGAAGATCTGGATCCGGAACTGACTATTTTTTGAAATTATCTACGCCACCGAAGGTGAAGGAGGTTATGTTTTCACCCTCTTTGTCTGTGTCTGTCTGTCTGTGTGCAGAATATCTCAAAAAGTTGTGGACGGATCCAGATGGAATTTTGTGGACAGGTTGGGTGTGTGTCAAGGACGAACTGCTTAGATTTTGGTGAAGACCTGGATCCAACTACTAGAATTTTTTTAAGTGATTCTTCACCATTGAGAGATTGGCTAAACTGATATAAAGCACGATATCTCGAAAAGTTGTAGATGGATTCGGATGAAACATGGTGGACAGGTTGGGTGTGTGGCAAGGACGAATTGATTCGATTTTGGTGAGGATCCAAATCCGGATATGAGAATTATTTTATTTCTAAAGTGATTCTTCACTTTTGAAAGAGTGGGCAAAACGATATATATATATATATATATATATATATATTAATATATTTATTATACTGAAACGCAAAAGAAACTTACCACTTGTTTGAAATGTAATAAAATGTAACAGTTCAAAATAAAACAAAACCAACAATTGCTAATTGAAACATTGGCATTTTATTGATGACATGTCAAGTTTTTGACCAAGATACACCATCTCATAAGTTTGTTCTACAGTACAGAACAGCACAGGGTGCAATGTCAGTCCCCTTTCAATTGCGTGTGGCCACCATTGTTTTGGATACAGGCAGTGCATCGTCGGCGCATACTGCCACCAGTCTTTGGATGGATTGCTGCTGGATTCTGTCCCATCAGTCCTCAATGTCTGAAGCCATCTGACTTAGGACCATCTGCCTGTCCTGCCTTGCAGTGGTGACTCTTGGCCTCCCTGATCGAGGTCTGTCATCTGCAGAGTTGTGGAGGGTGTCTCTGTCCACCAGGGCCGATATCGTCTGGCGTGAACAGCCAAGGCGACGTGCCACCTCACGGTAGCTCAATCCGCCTTGCAGTATGCCCAAGGCACACTACGTTGATCCCGACAATCGTGGCATGTTCATTGAAATGCCCATTTGCACTGGCCTTTTTAAAGCCAATATCAAGACATCACGTGCAGCTCATTAAAATCATCCCGTACCCCTTGGCTAATCACTGACAGTCAAAACGGCTGTTCAACAGCTGTGCTATGAAGTGACCATTGAAGGTTCAAGTGACCATCCGTGGAACTGTTTTTGTCTGACAGTGAGGACACCATTGTCCACAAATAAGTTCACACATTTACTACACGGTGTTATTGTTGTTATTTGGAGGTTTAAAAGGTGGTAAGTTTCTTTTGCGTTTCAGTATATATATATATATATATATCGCAGGATATTTCAAAAATGCATTGGGCCCGATATGTTCTCGTGGATCGGGCATTATGTGGCAGAGGTATGCGCTCTACCAAGTGTCGTTCTAGTTCATATTGTTTTGTTTTTAAAATCGCTCTGCAGTCGTTTGTAGAATATGATTTATACTGTAGTGACCTTCTTGGGAGATTGTAATACTGGGTGATCTTGTGTGCATATAGGTGCAAATTTAAAGTTGAGTATCACAAGTCACTGATGAGAAATTTAATCAAGGCAATTTTCAATATGCTCTTGATAGAATACATGCAATGCAGAAAGAACTAGAATGGCACTCGGTACCTCCACCACGTAATGCCTGATCCAGTGGAACATATCGAGTCCAATAACTTTTTGAACTAACATTCCATATATCGTTTGTAGGCCTATCTCTCAATGGTAAAGAACAACTTATTTTTAAGATATCGTGCTATATATCGGTTTCACCCTATCTCTCAATGGTGAAGAATCACTTTAAAAATTCTAGTGTTCGGATCCAGATCCGGATCTTCACCAGAATCTAAACAGTTCGTCCTTGTCACACTCTGAACCTGGCCACAAAATTTCATCCGGACCCGTCCACAAGTTTTTGAGATATCCTGGACACAGACAAACAAACAAACAGACAGACAGACAGAAAGAAAGGGGTGAAAACATAACCTCGTTCACCTTCGGTGGTGGAGGTAAAAAGTCTGACTTAATGCAATTTAATTCCAGGCTATAAAGAAACAGAAGGTGAAAATTTTGAAAGGGGGTGTAGACTTTCTGTAGGCACTGTAATTCAATTTCTTCACATAAATTTCAATATACAGTACATATAAAAATCAAATATGCATTCTGGCTCAGTTGTAGTCCATCAAGAATACAGAACTGCCCACTGCATAAAGCAATGTCAGCCGCTACACTATCAGTCAGCCTACAGAGGCTTTCATTGGCAAATCTCCAGCCTACCCCTTGGACAATGGAACAAAATCCACAGACGCATTTCTGGATCCTTGACCGTCATCTCTGTTGGGAGATGCCCTTTTTAATAGGAAAAAAAGGTGAAGAAAATCATAACAAAACTAAGCACATGTACTCTGGCTACAAGACCAAGCTTGTCAAACTAATAGTGAATGGAATCAACAAAACGTTGATTGAAGTATGCCAACCTCCACAGGAAGCAAGGAGAAGCTGACATTTTTGTCAAAGGAGTAGGTTAGGGGTGGGGGCACATTCTGTGTACAGGAAACCAACCCACACCAATAAAGTAGTCCTATTTTCTATAAAGGTAGTCTTACTCACACTTTAACATCCTGTATGGGGATGATTTCATAACCAAGTAGATAAAACAAGTACAGAATGCATTACATAATATCACAGGAGCTTACTCGCTGGATTTCAAAAACCTCGAGCTATACAGCCACTGGAAGTACATGAGCAGGGAAATACCTGCATAACCACTCTCGTATATCCATATAATATTAAGTCACACCAGTTATGATGAAGGAAGGAGCAGAACCCCAATAATGATGGCATGGCTTTATCCTGACACAAAAAAATTAAATGCTTTGGCACATGACTGGATACGAGTTGTGAATCTGATATAAAATGATTACGTGCTAGAGCTGGAGTACAGACTTGAGGAAGTTAGTGGTCCACAAATGAAATGTTGCCTGAGGCCAAGTTTGCTCTTTCTTAGTCATTTTAAAATTGCTAGAATAGAGCTTAGCTTTTGATGTTGGCAAGCTATGCTCTTTTTTTTGTTTGTTTTTAACTAAAAATGTAAAAAGAATTATTATTTACATATATATATATATATATATATATATATATACACACACATATATACATACATACATACACACATATACATGATATATGTACAGTATATGAAAAACGAAGACCCACCCACATCTCTCACCTGTGAATGGAAGGAATAACCAATTAACTCTCACCTAATCAACCAAACCCAGGTGGTTCGGATTGTATAAATAAATGACTCCTCCCATGCTCTTCCAGCTGAAGAAGCTGCATAATAAAACTATGAAAGGCTGCCCAAGGTAAGCCCTTTGCTGTTTCAAACCCTTCCCAGAGTTCCCACCACAGCTGTAAAGACGTTTACAAATAGTACATATATGAGAATCCCAATGCTACACACCCCCTCAGCTGCCGAAACGGTTTCATCGCTTGTTGGTGAATCATCAGCGACAGTACAGACAGACATGTATACCGATGAGGCTCCCAAGCACCCCTGGGAAGGGAAGGCAGTGTACCCGGAAGTTAACGGGGAAAAGGTGCTTTCAATCGTCGATTGCGAAAGCGAGCTTGTTGCTGTTGCAGACTTTGGTTTCTTTGAATCCATATTCTCAACTGTCACAAATAGCTACTCTCTCTGGTGTTTGGCGTTCAAATGTTTTTGCATATCGGACGTATTACAGTGATGAGCAAGGTCGTTTGAACAAAGTGAGCATGCAAATTTTGGACACGTCCGGAGACAAATACGGCCTGGCGATAAACACTGCCTGGACACGTCCGGAGACAAAAACTGTGCAGAGTATCAAATAATGTGTGAATACAACTCTGGACGTTTATGAGCATTACAGCTGAAATGTGATAACTTCTAGAATCTCTTCACCTGAGCCGAATTTCAAATTTTAAAATGTGGAATTGACCTTAGCAGCAGTTCCGATTACTGAAAAAATGTGCTCATTTGTCAAATTGGCACATTGTTTGACACTCCAGACGTCTCAGGTTATCTCTGGAATGATCAGAACCACTGCCCCGGCTGAAACTCTCGTCTGCGTTTGGTGCGGACCCGAAGAGCAAGGATACGGTCAATCGTTGACCTCTTTGGTATAAAGCCCGGCTGCTCTGGGCGCTGTTGCTCAAGCAGATGGTGGTGAACCCTATCAAGAATTATCCGACCAAAGACCTCGCCCGGCACTGAGAGCAGTGTTATCCCTCGGTAGTTGTTGCAGTCCTGGCGATCACCCTTCCCTTTCCAGAGAGGGACAACAAGGCCCCTCTTCCAGTCAGTTGGAGCAATGCCTGTGTTCCAGGCAGAGCACAGAACTGCATGCAACGACATGAGTACAGCATTTCCACCAGCCTTGAGAAGTTCAGCATGGATGCCACAGATCCCACGAGCTTTACCCCATTTGAAGTGGTTCACCGCAACCTGTGTTTCCACAAATGAAGGTGGATCACAGTTGATTGGAGGGTTAGCAATAGGGATAACAACACCCCTGACATCCAACTCAACAGCTGATGAATCAGCCTGTTGCAAAGTCAAGGAACTTAATGCTATTATGGTTCACAGTTCCAGACCTATGGGACCAACACGTCTCATAACCATCCCTATCAAGTTCTCGTCGAATGCATTGAAATCCCCCAAGACTAGAAGAGTATCTCGCCTGGGCACTGATCAACCACAGACTCGAGCGTGGCATAGAATGCGTCCTCACGGTGAGATCACTCGCCTCGGTTTGAGCATATTCAGAGACCAGGGAAGCGACATCCAAGGAGTGACAAATCCTTCGTCTCATAATACGCTCGTTGACCGGTGTTACCTCAATTATCATTGGAGTCAGCTTATTGGACACAGTTACAGCAACTCCTGGGCATGGTCACCATCGGAGCGACCAGACCAACAGTAGGTGTAACCACCCCGCATGATCTCGCCACTATCTGGTCCCCAACTTCAGAGAGTGCTGCATACTGATGTTCAAACGCTTTAGCTCAGATGATAACAGAGACAGGTCATCATCCTCTCTTAGGGATCAGACATTCCAGGCACCCACCCAAAGAAACCACCTCAGGTTAACCCAAGGAGACCGCCATCTGGTGGACGACACCTCGGCACCACCCCAATCCAACCTGTGAAGGTTACCCCATGTTTTTCCTCCCGTCATCAAAGAGTGGCAGTCCCGAAGGCTTTGCCACAATCCCATAACCCAGGATGAGCCTGAAAACCCCATCAAGTGCAAGGTGTGTCAGCATGCACCTGATAAAGGATATTGTTACGGCTGCTGGAAAATCGCAGAACATCATAAAGGTTCCTTAGTTCAGTTAGATCGATAAGTCTGTGTTCAGTTAGATTTCCCCACCGTTGTTAATGGGAATTATTCGTGTCACAGGGCTGTGATCCTTTGAGGTAGTGTTTTTCTTTTTCTATCGTTATTTTGGACCAACCACATTCAACACATTACAACCACCTTAACCACAACGCCAACCACGCCACCATCACAACAACCACGATCGCCTCAACCATCAACCACAACCGAACCACCACCACCAAGTCGCTCTCAACAACCGCTTCACAGCAACTCCACCACAACCCCCACCACAACCACACGCGCCTCTCCACAAACCACGCCATCCTCACCACTTTACCCCCAACCACCAACATGCCTCACCACCTTCTCCACCCCATCAATCACCTAACCACCTTCGCAACCACAACGCCAACCACCAGCCACGCCACAACTACAAGCAACCACACCACAATCCCACGCACCAACGAATAGCATCTGTGAAAGCCAGTGCAACGCGAAGGAAACCAGAGGAGTTCCGATGGGGCGCGGATTTTCCCGCCTGTTTTCCCCGCTTTGTGTGGGGGAAGTGCGATGCGGGTCAAAGGTCAGAGGTCATGTAAAGGAGGGCCTCTTTTTGGGGTGATTTCCTTGGACCTGAGCCAAGAATGATTTCTCTCGCCCCCGGTGGGCGCGCGGGGAGGGGGACGAGAGGGCACGCCCCTTTTCTAGAAGCTTCCGCAGGAGCTGGAGGGGGCGGAGCCAAAACGGGGAGGAGTCAGGCGTTGGAACCTGGGGAATAAAAGGGCGCATGAGACGCCAGGTTCGTTGGTTGTTGGTCGTCGAGTCGTATTGTCTCTTCGGGGAGCTTCGTCTCTTCGTGGCATTGGGGATTGCTGCTGCTCCGTGGTGTTCGAGATCCGGGTGCCTTCCTCTGGGTGCCAAGTCGTGAGGTTGTGTGCGGTGGTCCAGGGTCGAGGCGTGCATGAGAGGAGAGTGCCGGAGAGAGCTCGCCGACCGTCGCACACGAGGGTGCAGGTAACCAGCGTCGGTCTCGGGGACCCATTCGTCAGCCAAGTCCCACGCCATAAAGGCCACGGGCCCAGTCTGACCCCCCTGTCTGTGGGGGTGGTCTTTTCTCTTCTTTTGTGTGAATGATGTGGTGCCATGTCCATAAGTAAACCTGTTAAGTGCCTGTGAAATAATAATAATATTCGGTCGTAGTGCTTTCCCTTGCTTTTGTTTGCCTTGCTCGTGTCTTTGTCCCCGTCCGTGTATGCTTTTCTGTATACGTGCATGATTGTTCCATTGCATCATTGTATACGTGTTCATCTATCTATAATTCCAGCAATGTGTGTGTGTGTGTTGTGTGTGTGTGACCGCTGTTCTCGACAACCACTGGTCCGATCTAATTGAAACTTGCCAGGTATATTGCTGGGACCTGAGGATGTGCCTTTTCAAGGTTTGATATTAATCGGACAAGTGCTTCCCAAGTTATGGCCATTTATTTACACAAACCAATGGCAAGACACGTTGTTGCGTGGGCGTGGCCGATGGGGAAGGGAAGCACAGCCGCGCTCCCCATTACGGGTTACAATGTACGGGCTTCCGGAGAGTGATGACCGTATATTCTAATAATTCTCGATTTCTTATGCGCATTTATAGATAAACACAATGGCCAAGTTATGATCGTTTCATATTAGACGGTGTATAAATTTCGGTAACATCAGAGTGCTGGTATGCTCCGAACCAGGAAGTAAATTTTTTTTCTCTCTCTCTCTTCTCTTTTTGTTTTTCCTTGCCCACGACATTGCGAAAAGTAAAATACGTTGGCGCTAATTGAATAATTGGGTATTAAAACCTAAATGCGAATAATCGTAACTGCGATAATATCGAACATCCGGTCACACACGTACAGGCACGTGAGAGCGAAGAACGGCCTGTGTGGTTATTTATTATATTATTATTATTTTTTTTTTTCTACGGGCACGTACTAGTTATAATAAATGTGCTTGGTTCAAATGTACCCCGTTTGTCGCGTCCTCCTTTCACCACATTGAAATGCCATCTTGCATCGCGGAATAAATAGCTGGGTTTTAAACACCCGTTAAATAGAATCGGATCGGCGAGTCGGTGATAATACCGCTCGGTTATCACTGCAGAACGGAACGGACCGCTTAAGCGGTTCGTGTCCCAAGCCGACCTGCGTCGAGGTACGGCGCCCGGTCGGCTGCCCGCGCGGGTACTTAGGTATATCGAATTCGGCGAGTGACCCTATCTTGCGCGGGTCGACAATTGGCTCGGCCGTGGTGGGGTTGAAGACCCACCGTGACAGGGTTCCGGCGTTGCTCCGGAAGGTCACGACTGAATTGTCGTCCGCGTGGGCGAGCTGCTACTATTAGTGGAAAGCGGCAGTTCGCACGCCGGCGGGTGCGAATTCATAACAATATAATTAAATAGGCTGTCAAATATTTTCAAAGAGGGTGTTTTAATTAAGTCAAACAACCAATTTTCACTCATGCACTCCCTTGGAGTTCCCTTAGTGTGCATGCAAAGTTTCAAGCCACTAGGTTCATGGTTTTGAAGTTATGGACGGACAGATGCGTGCACGCACGCACGCACGCACGCACACACACACACTTTAAGTAGATAATAAAACCAGGTTGGAGCATGTAACAATCACAAAAGTATCGATCTGACAATGCCCTGCATGCATACGGGCTCACACTAGGCAGGCACCCTTGCTTACTTTCGTTCGGCTCACCCAGAACCGGGCCGTTTACCCTCTACAGCATGGGGAAACCGTTCTGAATCTATCGTTACGCAGTCCAACTCTGATGACTTCCCCAGTAGCCTACTCATGGTCCACATCCTTGCGCACTGATGCCACACTCACCCAGTTGCTCACAACACTCACACATGGGCACTCATCACCCTCACTTGCACGCTCGCCTGTCTGCCATGCATAGATCGCATGGTTCCGGTCTCGCAGCATGGCTGCTCACCACATGCCAAAACATACAGTTCGCAAACCTGCCATGCAATCTCTGAGTTTGGACGGCAAGCCTGTGGACAACACACACTGCACACACTCAACCAAACATGCAAGTACACACACCTCCCTGTGGAGAGTCCCCAAGCAACAGCCATTCTGCCAGTTTTGATCATTATTCTGTGTGTTTTCAAGCCTAGTGTTGGCTCAGCAGTCAGGGTGGCTGGCTTGGGATCTTAGGGTCCTGAGTTCGAGCCCCTGCACACTGTTGAATTAACACCAGGTGGGGTTGACTCAGCCTGTCATCCTGAGGTCGGTGAAATGAGTACCAGTGTACTGGTAATAGGGGAATTTCATCAGCGGCACAGCTGTCCCTTTAGGAAATGATGCTGCCTGCAGCCGTGTGCTGCATACCGGAGGAGGAGGAGGAGAAGGAGGAGGAGGTGTGTTGTGTTTTCCACATACCTGTTGTTGGCAGATGCTGGCTCCACCTCTCAATCAGCCCCCTTTGCCGGCTGCTCCGGCACAGATTCATGCACCGCCAACTCCCTTGAGGTCACGTTTGCCTGCCAATCAATTTCCTTCTTCAGGGCCTGCGCTATTTGTTCTTTTAACTATCTGTCTCATGCTAACACATCTTTTACCGTTTCGCCCCTGCCCTTTCTTTTAAATACCTCTTTTTCACGTTCCGGCTCTGCACACAATCCATCATCAAATGCCTATCACCTAATCTATTTTTTTTTAAAGGTTGGGTGTCCGGTAACATGCTGCTCAATGAATGGGGTAGGTAGGTGGGGATTCTTGGTTTTTGGACGTGTTTACATGGAAGCTGTACAGTGTTTCAGATTCTACATCTTTCCAACCAGTATGTGGATTTTGAGAGTTGAAAAGTTATGGAATCATGAACTTTAACATGTCCATCAGAAGATACCCAGTTATGGGTAAAACAGTATTGTGTATACAATTCAGACGATTAAATGACACCAATTTAGTATCTCTGTAAGGTTTGCCTTAAAAGGTCCCCTGACATGCAAAATAAACTTGTTATTTATAAATTAACTTGACCTTCCGAGTGAAGAAACCACCCATGTTTTTTTAAAAAATCAAAAATGGGATAATTACAGCAATATTTCAATCATTTCTGGAGCTATTCACAACTTGCTATGCCCCCCCAAAAAAAATGGACTTCAGCGAATCTCTGCGTGACGTCACATACAGTAACTCGCACAGAGTGGATTGACTCGAGTCGAGACGTCGCGCCGCTTATACAGTACCTACAAATGCATTTTGCACATGTTAGTGCAATCTCTGTGATCGTCTTAATTCCAGTGATTGTTTCACGAAAATTTTAAATAGTTTTAGCCGTACTTTCGAAAATGCCTGCAAGATGTATCGTAGCAGGATGCAGCAATACAAGCAAAGACGGTGTAAGCCTTCATGTATTCCCGAAAGATGATCATCGTCAGAGAATATGGACATCTAAAGTGAAGGTACTGCTTCCATTGGCATGCTATTCATTAACATTCAGTCAAAATGCTAGCCTGGTGTTGGCTCAGTGGTTAGGGGTGGCGGCTTGGGATCCTAGGGTCCTGAGTTCAAGCCCCGTCGGCCGCTGAATTAATACACCAGGGGGTTGACTCAGCCTGTCATCCTTCCGAGGTCGGCGAAATGAGTACCACGTTCCAGTGTGTGTACTGGTAGAGGGGCACTGCATCAGCGACACAGTCTCGCTTCAAGAAATGATAGCTACCCCGGCAGCTAAGCTGCCATACGACACCACCAGCAGCCAAAATGCTGTAATAAAAGAAAAGGGAAAAAAATGTTTGCACAACAATGAAAGACAAATGTATCTGTCCTATTACACGGCCTCATATCCTCGGGACTCTTACGCATTGACTTATACATTGTGTGCATGCTAATACAAGTTACTTGTCAACTCGAGATCTCTAGAGTCTAGACTAGTCCGATAAATCCGTCGGCCGTCTGACTAGGCCGATAAATCTGACGTGCTGTAGCTTTTATTTATTATTCTCTTTTTTCATTGTTTTCTACTGGTGCTACATGACGACAGTAGGAATAAAAATAAATAAAAATGCAACAAAACGTCAGATTTATCGGACTACTCTCGACAATTGTGTCGCAAGTGTGTTCTGCACACAAGTTTTCATCGTATCCGGACAGCGAGATTGCTTCGTTTTATGCGCGGAGAGACACGGCCGATGACATGCGCCAGCCTTGTTTTGTGATTAATTTGCTGCGGAGAAACATGTCCGCTGCGCTGTGCTGTTCACGTCACCTCACTAAAATATTTCTGATATCGAGCAGTATGCAAGTCGAATTTACATTATTGAATTACGAAGAGGATTTAGTCTAACCAGTTGTTATTTCCGAGTCTTCCTTCGATGTCCTCCCGATCATAATTAACTCCGGGAATTTCATCGCCATTTTCCTCTGCTTGTCCTGCTTCATGCTCGAACTGGTAAGGCCGTATTTCATTCCAGCTGCCTGAACTTCACCTCCCGCGACTACGTTATCCGACAATTCTCCATCTGATTCAGACCAAAATCCTTCATTTCTCCACACTCACTGTCGTTACCAGACAAGTGAAAGTCCACGTCATCCATTATTCAAAACCAAATGTTCGATTTTTTTAAAGCAGAAATGAACGAAGCGATTGAGTCGACCAATCAAATGTGGAAACACACAAGGAACCAATAGAATCACGTAGTCCACCAACCCGAGTAATTTACGTGCAGCCTTTGACATACTGTACGTGACGTCATGTGGGTTACGCCCCTTTCAGGAGAATTTTTAGGGCATTCCTGGAGGTTTGTTTTTTTAATTTACATTTTACAGAATGAGTATTGTGAAAAACATTGTCAGATCTGAAATCACGATGAAAAACTCCTATAGGACCATATATAAATGAAATTTCAGTACTTTGGCATGTCAGGGGACCTTTAAACAGTGAAGCTGATCTCAGCAGTGACAGACAGCATATCATTAATGTGGCTCAACAGGACAAATGAAGGAATTGAAGAACACTAATCTCCCATTCATTATCCCTGAAAATCTTTTATATTCATACATTAGATCCTTCCCAGTTCAGAAAAATCTGAGAATACCCACTTTGGGGGCATCCATGAAATAAATATATACTCTTCAACATAAGAAACTTTAATCCCCCCCACCTACTCCTCCACCCATAACTAATGCACCTGAAATTTAATCTGCATCATCTAGCAACAAAGCAATTGTTATACACCTCCCCTCCCCCAAACCCAGATACTCCCCTCTCACCGCTTCCCCCGCTTCTCCGCCTCCTCGTCGTCGTCGTCCTCTCCTCCGACCCCCCTCCTCCCCTGTATTCCAGTCAGCGGAGCAACAGGTGGTATTTGCTGGTATAAAAGAAAAGGTGTGCACTGTTCACAGGGTATAAGCAGGCCCCTCCCCCAACAAAGTACAGTCCTGTCTATTAAAGACACACACGAAACTGAGGTGACAAGATTGTGCAATTTTTTTTTTACTTTGTAACAAAAATGGCTTAAAATAATTTTCAAGAAAT
Organism: Eptatretus atami; assembly: GCA_035128595.1. Classification (NCBI taxonomy): domain Eukaryota; kingdom Metazoa; phylum Chordata; class Myxini; order Myxiniformes; family Myxinidae; genus Eptatretus; species Eptatretus atami. The sequence continues at coordinate 124,838,807 of CM068955.1, forward strand.
TCAGTTCTGTATTTTAAAATGTTCATTTACACTTCGTTTTCGATTTTACACCTATAGTATCTCTGTTCATAACAGGCTTCTTCTTCTTTACAACATACCTTTTAGTTTTTTTAGTTTTTTTGGTGGGAGCTGTTTTTTTTGCCAGATACAAGTATGTTAAATGCAGACCTCATGGGTCTGACATCTTGTGCGTCTTGGTGATCACATCAGCACTTTAAGTGAACAAAACGAACAACAAATGTCTGCACAGCAGCCATGATTTCTGTCAGTCGGGAATGCCTATCCGTCATCCATTTCCCCACTTTGATCAACACACCATTGATGTGTCCCAGGAGGGTTGTGCGATGTTTTTAAAATGTGGATAAAACTTTCTGACCCCTTAACTGAAATCAACAGCCACTGATTTTCAATGTCGAGACCAAAGCGGTCAACAATGGCACAAAGCAATGCCGTGTACAGCGGACATGAAATGTCCGCCCGGAATATCGACCTTCACGGACATAAAATGGCCGCCCGGAAATCGACCTCGTGGACATAAAATGGCGCCCGGAAATCGACCCTCGTGGACATAAAATGGCCGCCCGGAAATCACCTCGTGGAATAAAATGGCCGTCCGGAAATCAACCCTCGCAGACATAAATGGCCGCCCGGAAATGATCCTCGGGAATAAAATGGCCGCCCGGAAATTCGACCCTCGGGACATAAAATGGCCGCCCGGAAATCGACCCTCGTGGACATAAAATGGCCGCCCGGAAATTCGACCCTCGCTGACATAAAATGGCCGCCCGGAAATCGACCCTCGTGGACATAAAATGGCCGCCCGGAAATCGACCCTGTGGACAAAAATGGCCGCCCGGAAATCGACCTCGTGACATAAAATGGCCGCCCGGAAATCGACCCTCGCGGACATAAAAAAAGGCCGCCCGGAAATCGACCCTCGGGACATAAAATGGCCGCCCGGAAATTGACCCTCGCGACATAAAATGGCCGCCCGGAAATCGACCTCGCTGACATAAAATGGCCGCCGGGAATCGACCCTCGCAGACATAAAATGGCCGCCCGGAAATGACCCTCGCTGACATAAAATGGCCGCCCGGAATCGACCCTCGCTGACATAAAATGCCGCCCGGAAATCGACCCTCGCGACATAAAATGGCCGCCCGGAAATCGACCTCGCTGACATAAAATGCCGCCCGGAAATCGACCCTCGCTGACATAAAATGGCCGCCCGGAAATCGACCCTCGCTGACATAAAATGGCCGCCGGAAATCGACCTCCGGACATAAAATGGCCGCCCGGAAATTGACTCCGGACATAAAATGGCCGCCGGAAATCGACCCTCGCGACATAATGTCCGCCCGGAAATTGACCTCGTGGACATAAAATGGCCCCGGAAATCGACCCTCGCGAATAAAATGGCCGCCCGGAAATGATCCTCGCGACATAAAATGGCCGCCCGGAAATCGACCCTCGCGGACATAAAATGGCGCCCGGAAATCGACCCTCGCGACATAAAATGGCCGCCCGGAAATGACCTCCGACATAAAATGGCCGCCGGAAATCGACCCTCGCGACATAAAATGGCGCCCGGAAATCGACCTCCGGACATAAATGGCCGCCGGAAATCGACCCTCGCGACATAAAATGCCGCCCGGAAATGATCCTCGGGAATAAAATGCCGCCCGGAAATCGACCTCGCGGAATAAAATGGCCCCCGGAAATTGACCTCGCGGACATAAAATGGCCGCCCGGAAATCGACCCTCGCGGACATAAAATGGTCGCCCGGAAATCGACCCTTGTGGAAATAAAATGGCCGCCCGGAAATCGACCCCCGCGACATAAAAATGGCCGCCCGGAAATCGACCCTCGCGGACATAAAATGGCCGCCCGGAAATCGACCCGCGCGACATAAAAATGGCCGCCCGGAAATAAAATGGCCGCCGAAATCGACCCTCGCGGAAATAAAATGGCCGCCGGAAATCGACCCTCGCGAAATAAAATGGCCGTCCGCGAAATCGACCCTCGCGGAATAAAATGGCCGCCCGAAATCGACCCTCGCGGAAATAAAATGGCCGTCCGGAAATCGACCCTCGCTGACATAAAATGCCGCCCGGAAATTGATCCTCGCGGACATAAAATGGCCGCCCAGAAATCGACCCTCGCGGACATAAAATGGTCGCCCGGAAATCGACCTTCGCGGACATAAAATGGCCGCCCGGAAATCGACCCTTGTGAACATAAAATGGCCGCCCGAAATCGACCCTTGTGAACATAAAATGGCGCCCCGGAAATCGACCCTTGTGAACATAAAATGGCCGCCCAGAAATCGACCCTCCGGACATAAAATGGCGCCCGGAAATCGACCATCGCGGACATAAAATGGCCGCCCGAAACGACCATCGGACATAAAATGGTCGCCCGAAATCGACCTTCGGACATATAATGGCCACCCGGAAATCGACCCTTGTGGACATAAAATGGCCGCCCGGAAATCGACCTTCATGGACATAAAATGGCCGCCCTGAAGTCGACCCTCGCAATAAAAAAAGAAAAAAAACAATAATAATAATAATTGGGGTCGGTCGAGTTACTGGAAAATAAACTTTTTTTTCTTTTTTATATTTTTAGGCCTAACTCCGTCACCTGCTGTGGCTCACTTTTATCTCCATCCATCTGCCATGGTCCCGCTTTGCTCCTTCCCCTCAGTGGCTCTGTCTCCCATAATCTATTAGTTACCCGCTCTCTTCTCAACCCCCGAGCAAATCCTTCTATTTTATCCCTGGCCTGATGGACCGCCTTTTCACGCTGCACATGTGCCACATCATCCACCATTTGTCGCGACTTCCCAAAAACACGTCGTGTTTCCCGCCAAATTGAGCCCCGTCAGCCATAAGCTGTGTCAGCATGGCCATGAGATGCCGACCCGGTGTCCGACGGCGTCTGCTCCATTGGGTGCACCGGGCTAATTGGTAGGGGGTCAAAAAGGCTACCAAGCAGCGGTTTAGGTAGTGAGTGTTAGGAAGGAAACATCATCAGGTTTGAACTTTCCTTTCCATGATAAATACCAGGAAAAACTCTAAACCGCCATCCTGGTGCTTCACAGGCCGGGTGTTGGTTGAATCAATGAGCGTACCTTCCTCTGTAGGTGAAGGTAGGTCGCTTGGATCATTCTCATCATCATCATCTTCTTCATAATAATCATCTTCATCATCATCTTCTTCATCTTCTTCATCGTCATCATCATCCTCATCATCATCATCCTCATCAGCGAGTATTTTCTTGGGCAGCTTGAACAGCCCCTCGGATTCCTCCAACAAACTATACCACCAAGGTGTTCTGGTGGTGGGGTCCTCCATGGTAAATAAATAGTCATCTGATTTGGTGCAAACGAGAGTAAAGAGGATTCGAATGACGACGTGATGAGGTGCAAAATACAAGTGTCACAGGTGTACAAGTGGGAGGATAACATGGAGGGGATTCCCATAATTACAATTAATTACCAAACTCGATGGAGATTTGTACCTTGGGGGAGGGGGGGTGATAATTACCGGATATAGGATATACTATTGTTACATTCACTCGGGATTGTAAGATTATTATGAGTAATTATAATCAATAATAAAACGATAATATGAAGAATGAGTTTATTGTTCAAACCTTCATATCGAGGGAACGAATCATCGCTGAAGTCGAGCTCGCTGTTCCCTTTCACAACCGAATCTGAAACACAAACAAATCCATGAAAACGAAACTTCCAGGAATAACAAGTTCTCGGTCCGGAGGGAGCATCACATACCGTGTCCTAGACCGAACTCAGCCTCGGGTGAAGCGATCATGGTGTCGCGCTCTGAAGAACCTTCCATTATGATGGCGCCTTCTCCATGGGAACCATCCGGGGATGCCAGTATGTTCGCTCTGTGATCTTCACGGGACAGTTTTTGGCTCATGGTGTCCAGTCTGCTCCTGTGAGGTCGTGTGGTACCGTGTGGTAAACAAAGGTACGCGTGCGGAGGGAAAGAGACGACGCGCCAACAGAAACGAATGATGCGATGACAAACCTTGTGTGATCGATTTCTCGGTGGTAGATTCGCCACCATTCAATCACGTGACATAGCAAATAACCACTGAGGGGAAACGGAAAGCGATGCCGGGGGTGGGTGCAATTCCATTCCGGGCGACTTTCCAAGTTCGGATGATTTCCAGATGTTACATCACGTGACCTGTACCAGTGTGTATCCATGACGTCCATCTGCCTGTTGGTGACGTCGCAACATTAAAGCCGTTTTGTTACTCACACCACGATTTGTCAACATGACATGGCGGAGTTCATTTCGTGCCACCACGGACGTTTTCCTTGTCCTTGGTCAGTTTCTATGACCGATGGAGATGGATTTCCATGCCGGGACCGCCGCGTGTTCATTCCTCCCGCTGTTGCTGGGCGGCGTTGTCGTTGTGCGTTTTGACTCGTTTGACGATCTTCCTCGTTTTCCATGCTGACAAGAAGAAGCCCACAGGGGGCCGGCCTCACGTGAGGATATTTTCTCAGTGTTGGAAGTCATGAAGGACATGATTGCCTTACAAGTCGAGCAACAGCAGGCCCATGTGGAGAAAGCACGTGCTCTTCATGAGGCTCGTCAACTAATGTTCTTCTTCCTCTGCTTCCTCTTCTTCTTCTTTCTCTTCTTCTTCCTCTTCTTCTTCTCCGCTTCTTCCTCTTCTTCTTCTTCTTCTTCCTCTTCCTCCTCCTCCTCCTCCTCCTCCTCTTCTTCCTCCTTCTCCTCCTCACCCGAACTCGAGGTTTTAACCAAAGACGGAAAATATATTGATAAAATGGAAGTAAAAAAAAAAAATAGAAAGTAAAAATAATAATAATAATAATAATAATAATAATAATAACTTTATACTGTCCACCCCAGTTCCGTTTTGAATTTCCAGGCGAATTTAAAGAATCGTGGGTACATCTGGCTCGGTGAACAAAGTGTATCCGGTCCGCTTATTCAGGGAGTATGTTAAATCGATTGGGGCTTTTAAACCAGGTTTGTTAACTACCGAATGGATACCATCCAGTGTGGATGTAAGCTCCGCCACATGAGTGTTACCCCTCGTGTTAATCATTGGCAGATTTACATGAACCAGCAAGGGGAGTCCTGGGACTGCCTGGAGCCAGGCCCTCCGTGTTTATGGGTCGTTTGGTTGAATATTTTGTTGATCGCCTTGAAAGTAAACTACTTCAGTGATGAAGCCGATGAATCCCTCTTCAATAAAGGCCGTTACTTATGTTCAAAAGGGGTGGTTTAATGAACACAAACACTTAATTTTCACTCTTGCACTTCCTTGGAGTTTTCTTAGTATGCATGCAAAGTTTCAGCCTGCTAGGTTTCATGGTTTTGGAGGACACACACACACACACAACACACACACTGACATTTATTAGTATAGAAGATAGGCAGGGCTAAATGCATAGCTTAGAAGTATGCACACTGCTTAGCCTAGGTTGGAATCTTAAGCCTGCTTACAACTGTCACCTTGGTGTTTCGCATGAAGGGCGATGCATCAATGTGTGCTCCTTATATTTAAATGACGTAAAGACGGAGGACCCAACTGTCAGCACTGGTCATTGGTAAACATTAAAGATCCCACCAAGGCCTGGCCTTTCATTAGGAGTAGGCGAGTTATCATCAGCATCCTGGATCATTTAAATAGTTTTGTTACCTTAAGCCGAACATCAGACCGAGCCAGCTGGTGAGTTTAAGACTTGCATAAAAAAAACGTTCCATGCCAAAACCCACAAAAAGGTGGTAATACATTAAACAAGTAATTGTAGTCGTAGTCCTTAGCTGTTTATTTTTTTTTTGCTTGACCATCTAATTTCATGGAAAATGCAGATGAGATGTTTTGCTCTATGGTATTCAATTTGAGATTTAAAAAAAGTTCACAATCCTGACATGGTTTCTGAAATTTGTTGAACATCTTTGTCAAAACGATTGTGTCCTCTCCCCTCACTCTCCTCCTCCCCCAGAGAAGCTTACCAATCTATGCTTTACTATACAATAAATTTTGTGATACCCTGTGGACTGTGGTATAAAAAATATTGATGATGTTATATTTTTTTTGTGCAGTGTTTGATTCTCTTGACACGACATCGTACGAGCACGTGATCCGTCTCTCAGCCCACCCACCACGCACGCTTGTCCTTCTTGGTAAATCTCCACTTTACTCCTCTATCATGCAATTCTCTGATTTCCCGATCCCCCTTATCCCATACACCCTCCATACTTGATCACAAACACTCCTTTCTTTATTCAAGTTGAGATGGCTGCATGTCTTTTTTAATATCACACTTGCAGAGAATCAACTGAATTAATTAATGCTGAACCAAAAATAAATTGTTTCAGTGAAATACAAGAGCAGAAATTAATGAGGTAGACAAACAGAAAATATTGTAAATGTACAGATTGACTTGTTTTCCCAGTTGGTACAGACATATGAATTTCCAAATGTTGTTAGAACTATGCTAATTAATGATGAATTTGAATGTTAAATGGAGTTAAAATATGAATAGCTGTCGAACATATAAAATAGATAAATTTGGCACAACAGGATATTGGCCACCTTCCATGCAGATGGTAGATAACCACAGGGCACAGGGGAAAGACCTGCAGAAGAGCATGTATAGAGGAGAATCCGGTTTGGCAGAGCAGGTCTTGAGGATATGAGCACCATTGTTGTCATGCATAGTTTCAGATGAGTTGCTTTTCAGACCTCCACCTTGCAAGGGGATAAGTTCCAATTTGAGAGGGTACACTCTTTGAGGACATAGGCAAGTACTGATACAGACAGATTTGGGGTGCGAGCTATTATATGAAAACAGAGTTTAGGAATTAAGGCTTGTCCTGATATACATTTCACTTTTCTGATACAACCAAATGTCTGGCCTGATCAGCCAGTTTATGAAAGACATAAGCCAATTGTATTCCACAACCAACCCCACCAGAAGGTGGTAATAATTGGGCCGTTAGAAAGGTAATAGTAGTCGGAGTAGATGTGTATTACTCATTATATACCACTGCTCGTATGCAGTGTAGAGTACCTTTCACTACCTTTTGTGCATGTTTGTGTAGTTCATGGCTTTGTTAATTTTAATTAAGTTCATCTGTGGTTCACAGTTATGTACATTAATTTATTTCAGGAGCCCCTGGCGTTGGACGCAGCCATGTGACTCACGAGCTTCTTCGATGTTACTCCAAAGCATTTTCCCTTCCTGTGCGATGCAAGTACTGCACTTTTTACAATGCCTTCTAACAATGTCATTACTGTGTCCTATCACTCAGACTTGTCAGCCCTTATTGTAGTTTTATCAAGTTATACTTTACTTTGAGCATGCTACATATTCTTTTTTATGTGTCCTGATGACGTTAGTATTTAAATTTGAAGAGTGAAGGATAAAAAGAAATTTGAAAAAAAAAAACGAGCAAACATTTTTCTTTATTTTTCATTTACAAAGTCAAGGCTTGTAGAGATACATTAAGAAAATAAAAAAAACACCAACAAGCAAATGAGGAGAAAATGTGCCAACATTAATGGATGGCATATACCTTTGGTTTCCCTTACCATTGGTGACATTGACAATTACAGTAAAATTTCACAATGATGAATGGTACACATTCTTATGGACCATTCATTTTAAAGAATATTCATTTTAACCAGGATTGTGGGATGCAAGTTCATTCTTGCCCAATAGGATGGGTGCAGAGATGAAGTACCTTCAAACTACATAGTCTGAGTTTGAGCGCCTGCAGATATATTAGGGGGACAGAGTACAGACAGAACAGGGGGGACAAGGCTGGAGAGGAGACGGCAAAAGACAGAAAGACCACCGACATGCTTGCGGTGAGAAAGTCAGAGACCCAAAGGCCCAGCTTCATCGTTGGCAATACCAATGATCCTAAATGCCTTGGTTTCTACAGCGTGAACCCGAGAAAGGTGAGAGGCAGGAACACCAGCCCAGAGGAGAGAGAGCAGTACTCCATTAAGCTGTGGATGAAGGCCTTGTAGGTGGATAGGAGTTCAGGTGTACTAAGGAAGGACTGTATGATCGAGGAGGTCCAGTCAGCAGCTTGCTTTGGAGGCCAGCTTGGAAATGTTGTTTGCCCAAAAAAGATCATCGTGAAACCTGATGGTGAAACCCCAAAAAGCTTGAATGACTGAACTTCCTCAAGAGGATTGTTAAGTCAGTAAATGGGGTGTTTGCCAGACGGTCCTTTCGGAGAGGGATAGTGAGAGTGTGACATTTGTCAGGATTGAAAGACATTACAAGTGTTTGACCAGCTTGTGATTTTTGTCAAGGTCTGAAGAGAGAGAAGGTGCTGCAGCCTTCCTGTCTGAAGGATGAGAGATGTCACGGTAGTGGGTGGAGTCATCAGCAAATAGATCAAGAAGATTTTCCAGAGATTCGTTGAGATCATGTATGAAGATCATGAATAGGAATGGGCCCGGAACACTGCCTTGGGGCATTCCAGCCTTGACAGGGAGAACCAGAAAGCATGAGCCAACTCCTATCAGGATGTAAAAAAATTATGTCAGAACAGCTTTATACACAAAGGCACAGCAAAGTTTGTAGAGTAATCGACTGGCACATCTGCAAAAACTTCAATATCCCAGTTCCAGAAAACTCATGGAAACATTAACCAAAAGCAATAAAATTGAAAACAAGATAATAGCGCTCACGTATGACCTAATGATCCCATTGAGTGTAAACATAGAAAACAAAGCACTGTGACCGGGTATAGTACTTTGGTACAAAAAAAGAAAAGAAGGCATTGGTAATGGAGGTGTCACTACCCAACAATTTTGGCCTAAACAGTACAGAAATCAAGAAAGTGACCAGATACCAAGACCTCAAAAAGGAAGTGAAAAGACATTTTAAGCAGAAGAGCGCTAATATTGTACCAGTCATAATTATGGCAACAGGAATGACAAAAAAAAATGACCTCAAGGAAATCTTAAAAATCATCTCTGGGAATATTACAACAAACGAACTGCAGTTGGAAGCTGTCCAGGGCTCAATGACGATCCTGCAATGAACGTTGAGAACAATAAAACTTCACAGGTTGGCCCATGAATCTCGATCCCTCACCAAAACAGAGGTGGATAATTTGAGACCTGGGAGGACTCCGTTCCACCTTCTTAAACCCACATCTGAGGAAAACAACCAATAACATCACATAATACACAACACAATTAACCACAACTTATACCTTTAACAACCTTATTCATTGATCCAGGAATACCTTATTGTTTCTTTAATCCTGGTGTTGATCCCACTACTCCAGAATGTCCATGAGAAAATGTACAGGACCAAAACTCAATGCACAGGCCCTCTATTTATAATGAACATCCTGTTCTACTAATCTGGCACTTTCATCACACACTTTAATTTTGTGGAATGTGAATTTTATTTTATTTTATTTTTTAATACATTATGCAATGCAACGGGAACCTGTTTACATGGAAACCAACAAAACTTAAACAAGAGATTATGATGACGTC
>CM068955.1:124848366-124900830 GCA_035128595.1 Eptatretus atami
ACTTAATCTATTAGCCAAATATCCCCTCTCTAACATGGTGGAATATATCCTCTCAGCCAAAAGCAAAAAAATATCTTTTACCAAACAAATTCTTGCAAATCTAATGAGTTGAGATGAAAAAAAATCATTATAACATTGCTAGACCGAAAGGTATACAAGACTACTGGGAAACTAAAATGGTCCACTTTATGATATACATTTGTAATAAAACCATTCTGTCCAAATCTAACGAACACATCCAGATATACAGCTACACAACCATCACAACTACTCTTACCTGCTATCAACCTATCTGAGTGTATCCTTTAAATCAGCTTACCAAAGAACTTGTAGTTAACCACACAAATATCATCTATATAATGACATGTAGGAGATAACAGTTTAGCTAAGCCTAACTTCTCCTTCATCTGCTTCTGCATAAATGAAAACTCAGAGTAAAAATGGGAAATGTCCGCTAATAGGGTTCTCACCCATCCGCTAATAGGGTCCGTTATGCCTGCTAATAGGGAACCCACAGCTCCCACCCATCAGAATACCCTTCATTTGTTGCAAAATTATCCCACAAAAAGACTGTTAAACCAAATAAAACAATTATATAACAGCGTGATGTCACCGCACTGTAATTAACAGCATCCGTAAACATCTCTTGGTCAAAACAATTAAAATCTGTATATTTTTACTTAGAAACGAATGACCTATCAAACCTAATATTTTAAACCTATGAAAAGTTTTTTTTAATTGAACTTCACCCGAAACAAAGCTGACAGCCACTAAATGTTAAGGGCTACTGAGTAAAAGAAGAAGAAAAACTGGCAAAACCTTCACCTCGTCCTGAAACAAGGAAACCTCTTCACAGGACCACTATGCAGTCAAACCAAATTTATAAATAGGATCTAAAAATCAAAAACCTTAACTGACTTAATATTGAGGAATCTAATCTTATATATTATTTCCGAGTTTGTGGTTTCGTGTCCGCGCTATCTTCGACTTTGTTCTGCGCTCGAGTAACGTGATATTCGGCTTACATTATCTCAAAGACCATATGAGGTGCATGGTACAAAAAAAGTAAATAAATGGTTCTGAAACAGTGAAATCGTATTCCACTTACTGCATTAAAGTAAAATTACTACTGATACTCTGCATCAGTTCCTTTCTCAAACACACCATCCCAACATGTCGCGCAGAGCGCGGGTTATGCTAGTCCTATCTTAAGGGGGTCACACTTGACGTTTTAGCCAGCGTATGGCAAGGTATCAAAATGTATGTAAAACGCTGGGTACGCTGAACTATTGATGTTTTTTTTTAAGTTTTGGGCTATAATAACGTGTTGGACGTATGCATAACATATTAGTAACGTACACAGAACGTTTCAATCAACTAATAGATAACTTATACCAACGAATGCTGAGCGTGTTGTCGGCGTTCACAACTATGCCCAACGATAGTCTAACTTATGCATAGCGCGCGGCAGGTATGCCGAAGATCACATGGCGTAGGCTATTCATAGGCTGCGGCTCGACGTTCAAATCATAACCGCACTAGACATCGAAGTGTGAAGCCGCTGTCAACCTTGACGTTTTAGCCAGCGTATGCCGACGTATGAAAAATTTGCGAACCAAGCTGGCACACGTCGAATACGTTATGGGTAAGTTTTGTATAGTTAAGAGCAGCTGGCATACGTCGTAGTACGCTGGCAGACATGCGTAGTACCTGGCATACGTCGTCATACGCCGAGTATGTGGAGAAATTTTCAGCATGTTGAAAATTTCTCGACGTACTCGGCGTATGACACAGTTCCGCATACGCTGCATAAGTTGTAGCCACGTTACGTGATCGTTGACACACGTACACACGTTACTTGTACGTTACTCATAAGTCGAAACACGTCGAGGTAATGTTTAGCGTCAGTTTTCCAGACTCCCTGGTTTGTTTTTTTTTCTTTGGTATGACGGTGATGTTGACACTTCGATTTCTAGTGTGGTTATGATTTAAATCGTTGAGCGGCAGCCTATTAATTATATTATATCATAACCGCACTAGAAATCGAAGTGTCAACATCACCGTCACGCCGAAGAAAAGAAAAACAAAAAAAAACAGGAGTCTGGAACACTGACGCTACCATTACCTTGACGTGTTTCGACTTATGAGTAACTTACAAGTAACGTGTCGACGTGTGTCAACGATCGCGTAACGTGCCTACAAGTTATGGCCAGCGTATGCAGAACGTGTGAGTCATACGCTGGCATACGTCGAAAAATTTCAAGCATGGAAAATTTGTCTAACACCTCGGCGTACTACGACGTATGCCAGCGTACAAAGACTATGCCAGCGTACTACGACGTATGCCAGCGTACAAAGACGTATGCCAGCGTACTACGAAAAAACCAGCGTACTACGAAAAAGCCAGCGTACTACGACGTATGCCAGCGTGCTCTTAACGTATACAAACTTACCCATAACGTATTCGACGTGGCCAGCATTTTAGCCAAATTTTGCATACGTTTTAGGGCAACACCGGCTAAATCGTCAAGGTGTGACAGGGCCTTTAAGAACTTTAAAGTAGAACGAACATTCCAGAAATTGTTAATACGAGAATTCTTACAAATTGCTCAACAGTATATCCTAAATTGTTCCCTAACCACTTGTAAACCCGAGTTAACCATGAAACCGACAACTGTTTTGTAGTACATTGCAGAACACTCGTGATAAACATATACTTATATGGGTCCAGAAAAAACAGGAAATACATACATTTACCTCTTTACATTTAATGTTAAAATTATTACCTAAACCTTTCTGATGCTCATCTATAGAGTTTGAAACAAAAATAAGCATATCTTGAATGTTTTGATCAAGGGGAAAGTCGTTGCTCCCCCATCCAATCTATTGAGATTGGTACACTCAGGAGGCACCAACCTGACAAAGCATGGTGTTTCAAAATGTGACACCACTCCTTATCTTCTCAACAGATATGAGAATAGGGAAGAGGCTTAACCATCTTTGGTTTTAGATTTTGAGGAAAGAAAACATTTTCATTTTGGTGTTATGCAAATACGATGTTATGCTGAGGGTTACAAAAAAGTTCCTATTCTACAGCTTCCAAACAAGTCATACTGCATCTTCCAGGCAGACGTTTGCAACCTTAGTGTAACTGGAGTGGGCCCGACTCATTAACTGTACATGTGAAAATGATGCAACTCCCCATCTCTGCCTGTATGTTGACTGTTTATTGTGGACAGTTTGATCCCAATCAAACTTATTTCATATAAAGTACAGATTTTCTTTTTGTATACAATGTCGAGGCTCGTATGAGAGCTAACACAGAACGTACAACAAGGGGAGCAGGAGACAAGAGGGGTGGTTGAGGGAAGGACAAAACAGTGGGGAACAGAGACATGAGGAAATCTGTGGAAGGGAGAGGGATGGGGCAGGATACACAGGGTAAACAAGATGGACACCACAATGATTTTCAGGTCCTTGGACAGGGACTTTCAGGAAGGAAAGCAGGGAATTTGAAGGAGGTGGGTTTGGGGTGGATTAACGGGGGTAGAAAAGATTGTGGTTTTGAATGGGGGAAGATAAGAGATGGTGGTGAACAGCTGTTTTGAAGAGCTGGAGGGAAGAGTGGCATTGAAGAGTGTGTGGGAGTTTGTTCCAAAGGTGGGAAAAAAGAGGAATGAAAGAGTAATTCCTTTCATTGAATTCACAACAAAATAATGGAATTAAATTTGTTTTTGACCTTTTCATTGTTGATTTTAATAATAGTGGGGCAACTTAGCTAAATATAGCATAACAATTGTGCATTTTGTGAGGAAAGCACCAAATTTGGCACACTAGTAGCCTATCATATTATGAACAGATTTGGATATTGGGCCATCTCAAAATTTTTGATGGCAGTGGAAAATGGCTGCCACAGCCATCAGCGGCTGAATTTGAGATGGCCCAATATCCAAATCTGTTCATAATATGTTAGGCTACTCGTGTGCCAAATTTGGTGCTTTCCTCACAAAATGCACAATTGTTATGCTAAGTTGCCCCACTATAATGCTTAACTCGTTGCGAGTAGTGTATGTATTGGTATGCAATTATGTATTTAGGCCTTGTATACAATTTAAGATCTCTATACCTATTATCAGCTGGCAGGATGGCCTCGAAGTACGCACACTCGTCTTTAAGCTGTCTAGCCTGGGTTCGAATCTTGACCTAGCTATAAACTGTCATCCTGGTGTTTCACAGGCAGCGTGGTTCATCAATGTGTATGACGTCCCTCAGATGGGCGTTAAATGTGAATCCCGTCTGCCGGTGTTAGTTACTGGACATAAAGATCCCACAGTGTCCTTCATGAAGATTAGATGAGCTGTTGCTGGCACCATGAACAAATTTCCAAACTACTGCTGGGAAGGCAATGGCAAACCACCCAGTATAACCCTTGCCAAGAAACTGCTTTGGCAGCTCCGACACTCTGTAACAGAGTATGGTACATCACAATCAGAATCAGATTGCCTATTATCATCAAGAATGAACACTCTTCAAAAGCTCTGGTGGCATCTTTGTATACAATACCTGTTTCTCCATTTTCTTCTTCTTCGATTCCTTACCTTTTGAAAGTTTATCAAATGACCTTGCTAAAATCGAAGTTAAAAGTAATATTTGTGTATTTGTGTTTGTTCCTCTATTTTTGACCAGATACCACAAAGGCACTCGTTAATGAAGAAGAAGAAGACACAATGAATGAGGTAAAGGAGGTGAAGGGAAAAGATGAAGAAGAAAAAGAGGGAGAGAAAGACAACAAAGAAAACAAGAAAAGGGTCATAAAAGAGGCAGAGATGCTCAAGGAAAATAAAAGTGAGCGAAGACAAGTTGTCGATGGATTTATGCAAGTGGATGAACGTGACATCAGAGCAGCCCTGCAACGAGGAGAGCTGCTGGAAATGGGAACGTATGAAAAAGAGCTTTTTGCACTCTCTTTTTCTGCTATTTCAGACACACTTTCTTGTGGTCTGACACCAATCTTGGATATCAGCCCATCGGTAAGAGGGAAGGGAAGTGGTAAGGAGGGTGGAAAAGAAAAAAGGTGTTCCATTTTTGAATTTTTTTAGTGATCTCAGACTAATGGGAAGGCTTGTACGTGTATCACATGTAATACAAAGATATTATGAGACAGCGGTGTATTTTTACACAAATTACAAGTGCATCAGTAGATAATGTACATATAAAATACAGTACTGTCCCTCGTGTATGGCAATTGGAGCTGGAGCGCCAGCATCATGAGCCCTGGGCTCAGAAAAGAACACCAAGCAGGCCAACCGCTGCTTTTACTCAGAAATTTTATTTATCTAGTATTTGATTTATTGAATATTTAAATGGTGTTTTTTATTTTTCACCTGCAAGCCGATTTTGGGATTTTCATAAATAAAATGACACACTTTGAAGCAATGGCTTCCTTGAAAACCAATATGGCAGTGACTCCTTATCTTCCACTCTCCTCAACCATCATTTTTAAAGTTTAAAGTACAATGTTAGATTTATTGTCTTGCAGGGCTGCACAAATTGAAAATGTTATGTAACCTAATAATGGGTTACACAAAAAAGTTCAGGGAACTCATTCAAATTTGCATGACTCATTTTCTCAGGAAAAAAAAAACAAAAAGGAGAGAATAATTAATAAATTCATTCCAGTTCTTATTGCTCCAAACTGGGCAGTTTTATTTCCGTTAAAACTGAAAAATATACATGTACCATGCTTTTTCATTACTGGAGGTCACACACAATGCTGATTTGAACAATAAATGTATGAAAATTGTTCGTGGATAGAATATTAATGAATGATTATCTTATGAATAAGTCTCTCAGTCAGTCAAGTAAGTTTCATAAGTCTGTAACAGTCGTCGTAATTGATGGAAAAATGTTGGCTAAATGGCCATTTCTTAAACGTTTTCAAAGAAATCCTCTTCCCCCGTTTTACCAACACCATGACTGTCAAATACTCTTGCACACAAAACGAGTTTGGACTAGCATAACGACGACATGCTTCACACAATGTTCAGTAACCATTCGACAAGCCCGTAACAACCGCTTACTGAAACAAATTGTTTTGATCGGTAAAACATCAACAACAAATTACAGAGCACAGATCTATAATCTGTACCCGATTAAACACACTTTTAATTATAATCCAACATCAATTTCTTGGATGCATGAATACTTGAAATGTGATAATGAGATATTTTACTTGTTTGTTAGCCTGGTGTTGGCTTAGTGGTTAGGGTGGCGGCTTGGGATCCTAGGGTCCTGAGTTCAAGCCCCGTTGGGCCGCTGAATTAATACACCAGGAGGTTGACTCAGCCTGTCATCCTTCCGAGGTCGGCAAAATGAGTACCAGTGCACTGGTAAGGGGGACACTGCATCAGCGGCATAGCTGCGTCCCAACCAATGATGCAACCAGCAGCCACAGGCTGCTCTCGATAGAGAGAGACTTGTTTGTTTGTTCTCCGAAAATCTGATTGCGTAAGCCAAATTGATTATTATTTTTTGACAAACTTTTTTGGTGTTGCAAGAGTGACAATTAGGTTTTGTGGCACGCTGACTGCCTATCGCTGCCTCTGCATTGATGAAATGATCATTCACTTAATTTGTGCAGCCGTGCCTTATGATATAGCGGTCGTATATCAATGCTGTTTTATGTTTGTTGTGTTGTGAATGCTAATTATTTGCAGTGTCAGGGAAGCTAATCGGGCTGTTTTTTTTAAGACCAGTGATGCTTCTAATTTTCAATACCGAGATCCATGAAATTAGGATGCAACTGTCTATGTATGAGGGTGGTTCAAGGTTGAAGTGGACTTCTTTATTCTCGAAAATTAAAGGTAAATTTATGAAACTTCACCTATTCCTCAAGGTATTACCCTGTGATATGTAAACACTTATCTCATAGATGTGATAGCATGTTGAAACCATCTGCATAAAAGTCTTTGAGATGGGTGCACAGCCCTTTCAAGATGTGTGCTTTGACATCTTCATTATTCGTAAACTTACTGACACCCAGATGGTGTTTCAGTGGTCAAAATAGATAAAAATCACAAGGTGAACAGTCTGTAATCCACAGCCCATCCATCTCCACGAACGAGTATGATGCAGTCAGTAGTTTTGCGAGCTAGGAGAAATGGGTTGGAAAAATCTAAATCATCTCCATATGGTCGAGACTTGTCACCTTGTGATTTTCATCTCTTTGGAGCACTTAAAGAACATCTGTGTGGCATTATGTTTACCTGTTCTACAGTGCCCAGGTCTTTTTAATTTCTGGTAGATTATCGGTTGCAAACACATGGTTCGAACAACCCAAGTGCAGACTGTGCACATGAATTTCACTTGATGGGGAAAATAGAAATCAGATTGACTACATTCTAATCAATAGAAGATGGAGAAATGCTGTGCAATCTGCTGATCCTCTATCAGGTGCAGACTGCGGGATAAATGATTAAAAAAAATTTTTACTTAATAAATACAATACATGGACACAAAATACAAGTTTCACTCAATCTCTACATTTGTAAAAGATACTGAGAAATATGTTGAGGATGTAAAATTGAATAAAGATAAATGTAACAACTATCGGATAAAAACAATAATGACTGATAATATGACTTCTTCAATTTCCTTCAGTGGAAGGGTTTTTAGTATATCTGGAAGAACATCAATTAAAGTAGCTCTAACAAAAGTTTCTCCTCTTCTTTTAGCAATATATCCAAAACTGGAGAAGGCAATGAAACAAATTCAAATGAAAGGATCAAAAACTCTTATGGATGAAGCATTAGAAAGAGAAGATTCAACTCAGGAATAATCAAGGAGAAATTTATATATTTTTAACAACCCCAAAGATGTAAATCTTGATGAAATAAAGGATGTTAATATATCAGGTGAAATGACATTTCATTCAGCAATAGTTCAGGACCATTTTAAAATTATCTTTAATATAAAAAATGGAGTAGTTGAATCTGTTAATGAAAAAAAGTATATGAATATAGATGGTAATGTTCTTTCTACAAATTAAATACGAGTCATTATTCAAGTGAAGATTTGGAGGATTATGATAGTATCTCTGTTGGAACAGAAGACAGTTATGATACTGAGAGTTTGTGGTCAAATGATAATTATGAAAGTAGTTTTATAGATGATGATGATGATTATGAAAGCACCGATTATCGACAAGATTAATTTTATTTTAAGTGAAGTTATACTATATAAATATGAATAGTATCCCAGATATTCTGTCATCCTTCTGAGGTCGGCAAAATGAGTACCAGCTTTGCTGGGATGATTGAGCCATTCAAGTATCCTGTGTCAGAGTGGCAACCTGTCCAGGATTATGCCCAATATCCGAGGAAACTGCTAAGGTAGCACCAATGCTCTGCACAGAGAGCTTCAAGTTTCATTTGTTTCATTGCCACATCAAGTTCTGCTGATGAAAAATGCCAGCAGTTATGTTGGAGTTGACCTCTGTCAGTGCAATTTCTCTGAAATTAGTATAATGGGTTTGAGGGTGATAAAAACAATAATAAAATGTTTTTAAATCAAACTTCATATTAAAATAAACATATTAAATCTGAAATGGAAAATGTACTCAAATATGGTATGATTCTATGTGCTTGAACATGCATCCATTTTTAATTTTAATTAACATAATCATATCTTTCCTCTGTATTGAAAGATTATCGACCTGTCTAATAAAGATATGATAAGCAGGCCGACCTTTCAAAATGAATTACTTTACAAGATTATTAAGAGAAATGAATGTTAAGTATGAGGATGATATATAATACACCTTTTCTGACAAAAGAAGAGACTGAACAAATGTCAGTAATGTTTCATGGATTGATAATATATATTTTTCACGTTTGTCATTTTCAGGGAAATATCAACATAAGATATTGTTTAAATAAAATAATGGATTATCTTTAAATTAAACCTGAACTCAGCATAAAACAGAGTTTCTAAAAAAAGCCGATAAAAAAATTCAACAATTTATTTTCTAAATATATAAATGAATGATGTTTTTTACCCTTTTGGGAAAATATGGTAAAATTAAACAACCATAAAAATCTTCAAAATTCATTGAGATGTTTAATAGTTGGTTGAGGCGGATGTGGAAAAACCTGCTTGCTTTTGAAGATGCTCCTTACTCCCAACTTTTTAGATTCTGATAATTTAATAATTTTCACAAAGTCGTTTTCAACCCGAGTATCAACTACTCTAATAAGGTTTTAATGCGGGTCTTCAAAAAGAAGACATCATTGGTTTATTTAAACTTCAAAACAAACTAAATTATTGCAGCATTGAAGATATAATACAACTATTTTGTGATGCACAGAAATGCAAAAATAAATCAAAACCTATAGCTTGTATTCTTAGTGATAATATGGATGATATTAGCTTCACCCCATGATTTGGATAAATCAAAAAAGAATCTCGTCATCTTTGATGATTGTGTTCATGAGAGAAACCAAATGGTTATGGATAGCTACTACACAAGAGGGAGACATTCTTCTTGTGATTGTATTTAACTTAGTCAATCATACTTCCAACTTCCTCATCGCTCGATAAGAAATAATGCTAATACTTTTATTTTATTCAAGTTAAATTCAAGAGGTATAAATAATTTTTGGACAGACGATTGTTCTGTATTATGTAGTAAAAAGGAATTTGAGGAGTATATGAAACACACGACTGGAAGATATAAATATATTGTTGTGAAACAAGATGAGATACGAAAGGATGTTTTTCAATCAATAAATGGATGTGAAAGAGTGAGCAAGAAGGTTTAAGGAGCATCAAGAGTTGGTTTCAAAAGTTGGAAAGCAACAGGAAGACATAAAGAAGAAACGGACACAGAAACTAACGAGTGAAGAAGCATTTGAAAGAAAACAAGAGAAGTTTTTTTAACCACTTTTAAAAACTCCTCAACAACAATGATGGATGTTTCTACAGTTCCTATGATAGAATAAACTCCTAAAAACTTCAAATGATAAAAGATTTTAGTCAAATGACAGTGCAAGAACTCGAAGATATGGGAGAATTAGAATACGATTATGAAGGATTATTTCAACAACTGGGAAAGGTAAATCAACCTCCTGATTATGTTGTGAAGGCTATTCAGAACAATGAATATTCAACAGATTCAAAAATAATAACTGGTTTCATACTAACAGAAGAATCAGCACAGTTCTATGTAGTTAATGCAAAGGTATTGATATTTAATGATGAATTGATGTTCTTGAGTTCTGCTCGACCAAGCGTTAAACTAATTCCTAGATTAATGTTTCTTCTAACAAAAGATGATCTCCAAGGTTCAAGATATTTTGATGAACCGTTGGGCACAGTAAATGAGGATGATAGAGTGTATATTGATTTACTAGACTCACTTGATTATGGAGTTTCTGTTGCTGGTAAAAGTAAGAAGAATGAGAAGGAGAAACATATTATATATGCTTTAAGTAAGCTTAGTTCAGGTGTTAGTTTTCTTCCAAATGACCCATCACAATTGGTGAATAGACTGTTATTGCTGTTAGGAAGTAAGAAGGCTGGAAACAACAATTGTTTTAATGAAGCATCAGCCATTTTAGACCAGTTAATGAATATGAAAGTAATTAATAAATGTCAATACAAAGACATTTTAACCCATATTAAATAAGATGAGAAGCACAATCCTTAGTTTTAATTTCACGACGAGTGATCACACGGCTTCATTCCCATACCCACTACAAGTTGACCCCACAAAACTATATGAAGCATCTTTATTGTCTATGGAAACTTATAATACTCTGTTTAATATCACAGTGAAAAATGATGTTTAGTTATAACCCAGGAAGCAGATAAAAAACTATAACAGTTTCATGCGGAGCATACGAGATTTCCCAAATATCTTCCGAAATTGCTCGCCTTATGAAAGAACAGGGTGATGAACCAAAAAGTATTGTTATAGGTATTCAAAAACATACTTCAAAATCAATTATTAAACTTAAAAATAACTACAAGGTTAATTTCACAATTGATAATTCATTTAGAGAGTTATTGGGTTTCTCCTCAAAAAAGATTGAAACAAATTGACTTTTTTACAGTGATAATATCGTTCAAATATCCTCAGGTATAAACTCAGTATTAATTCACTGTGATTTGATTGATGGTGCCTTATATCAATCACCAAATAATCAGATCGGATTGTATAGCAATATTTAAAGGGAACCCTAAAATGTATGTTGTATCATGCTACTTTCCATCCAACCTCAGTTCCACATCAAGCATGGAGGAGTTCAATGAAAACCTAACCTGGATGGTGTCATGTATCCCTACACATTCTTGTCTTATATTTGGAGGGCATTTTAATGCCCATGTGTCGAACGGCTTTTCGTACCATAGCTCCACCAACAGAAATGGACAGCTCCTTCTTGATTTTATCCATCAGCATGACCTTTCAATAATCTATATTCGCTTTCAAAAACCCAAATCAAGGCTCTGGACATTCTGTGCTCCAAACAAAACCACATCTCAAATTGATTTCATCCTACATCGTAAAAGATGGAGAAACAGTATCATATAATCTCAAGCTCACTCCTCATCAGACCCGATTAGCTCCAATCACAGAATCATTTGCACAAAGATAAGGCTGAGCATCAGATCAAAAAATAATGCAAACATGTCCAGACGTCATTGGGATATTGATTGTCTCTACCAATCCTCACATAGTCTCCCAAATTGAAAATCAAATTTCTACTGAAGGGGAAGTATTAGAAACAAATCAGTCATGCACATACAAAAATTTTGTTGACATATGTAATAAAGTTGGTTCAACTATATTGCCACCACGAAAACCTGTTAAAGCTAGTGTTCAAAGAACTGCTGAAGTAAACACTGCTAGTGATGCTGTCTTCAATGCGCAACCTGAGACGATCTACAACAAAGGCTGCGGGGGTGATACTTACGATGAAGCCCAGGAAAATCGGTTTCACAATATACTGGGGGGCTTTGGTAAAGGGGAATCAACCAGCACACTCTGTAATGCCTGGAATCTAGTGAAACTTATTTCTGGAAAGAAATCTAAAACTGTTTTTATCCAAGGTGAGGATTGTTTCGATTCCTCGAAAACTCATTTCCAAAAACTGCTCTCTTCTGATAATACTGGCCGACCTAACAATCCAATTGATCCCATTTTTGAGGTGTAGAAGAAATTATTCAGTCATCCTGTACATTTGAGTCATTTATTTAACAAAAAACATAAACAAATACAAACAAACAAATACATATGCGAATAGGGAAGAATCTGCAGAGAACACAGTCTTGCTCCAGATCTCTGAAAAACATGGAGAATTTTAGTTATTTTTATAGTGTTCAGTGAGATACAGCTCTTCGTCATTTTCAAACGCTGGTGCCACAGTTTGTCAGGTTGATGTGTTTCCAGGTGGAAATCATTTTCAGCTTTTGTGCAGCAATCAGCCTAATTTTGAAGGATTGTAGCATATATTTCCAGACCAGATGTGTAAAATCTCTCCCAGCACAGAATGATGTCAAAACTGAAATCCTTTGGGTACATTGATGGATCACATACAATTTATGGTATAGAAGGGGAAAAGTTCAGTCCGCTTCTTAACAGACTCGAGAATTATATATAATATGAAGCAATCAGAGTTTAGTGAATACATCTGGACATTTCCTGAGACCAACATTCCAGTTGAGTTGTAATAACATTCTCCTATCAAGCTTGCTGGTACCTTGTATCTATCATTTCATAAAATCCCTTAGTAAGTAAAATATATTTAAATAATAGGCAATTATTTTGTTCTGAATTAAAGCTTATTTGAAAGGTCGGCCTGCTTCTCATATCTTTACTAGACAGGTCAATCATCTTTCAATACAGAGGAAAGATATGATTATGTTAATTAAAATTAAAAATGGTTGCATGTTCAAGCACATAGAATCATACCATATTTGAATACATTTTCCATTTTAGATTTAATATGTTTATTTTAATTTCAAGTTTAATTTAGTAACATTTTATTATTGTTTTTATCACCCTCAAACCCATTATGCTAATTTCAGATAAATTGCACTGACAGAGGTCAACTCCAACATTACTGCTGGCATTTTTTCATCAGCAGAACTTGACGTGGCAATGAAACAAATGAAACTTGAAAAAGCCCCGGTCTCGATGGAATTCCAATCGAGGTCTGGCGACTTCCGAAGTTAAAAAAAACTTATTGAAATTCTGCAACAAAACATACCTAGGAAAGTGCCTTCCAGAATGTGGGAAAGCAGGTATTGTACAAACACCCAAAAAAGGAAATATAACACTTCCTGAAAACTACCATGGAATAAGCTTAACTCAAACAGCAGCAAAAACCCACAATCACCTCCTCCTTAACAGAATTTGCCCTGAATTAGAAAAAAATCCTTCAATCTACATCTTGTCAGATCCTTGCTCTCAGGTGCATCATTGAAGAAGTGCGTAACCATCAAAAAGAGGATGCTATCACCTTCATAGACTTCAAGAAAGCCTTTGACTCCATTGACAGGAATAAACTTTTCCAAATTCTACATGCATATGGCATCCCTGAGTCTATTGCTAAGGCCATACAAATTATGTATGAAGATACCTTTGCAGTGGTATTACACCTGAAGGAGAGACTGCAACTTTTCAAATCGACAATGGAGTTCTTCAAGGTGACCCGCTTGCTCCTTACCTGTTTACCATTTCCTTGGACGATGCTCTAGGACCTGTGATTGAAGACTGGGGAGGTTTAACTCCCCTGGCAGAGAAGTCGCAGACATCCAGCCCAGCACATTTTTGACCTCGACTTTGCTGATGACATAGCACCCCTTTCAGACATGTTAAGCAAAGTTAAACTTCTACTTCACAAGGTTGAAACTGCTGCTAGGTCTATTGGGCTCGTACTCAATGCTGAAAAAACGAAGCATCCTGTATGCACATCAATCCTTCTGAGTGTGCTCTCTTTACTGTTGCCGAAAGTTCGATAAAGAGAGTGTGAATGACTTTAAATACCTAATTTCTTATACCAATGATCTTCACTCTTGTTTTAGAGGGGGGCCACTTTTTGCCGATAAGAAATCAGTGTGAGAGATGCCACACCACCTGCAGGACTCCATAATACTCTTCTTTGTGGTGGTTAACTGGGCCGCAAACGTAATTATTTGTATACTGCAACCACAACCTGATGTAGTTATGTTACTTTTAGGCTTTGCGCTGGAACACTCATTTGAAACCATTGGGTCAATTTGATTGCATTTATGGCTGATTACGATGGAGTGTTTTCACATTTGTGTATTATCGGCCGCAAATCAGGGGCCGCACTTTCGACCACAAGGGTCGTGGCTCATGGGCCATGCAATGAAGAACTGGGTCCAATACCAACACACAGTATGACTTAGAATGCAGAAATGCTCATGCATGAGCAGCAGTTCAAACCCTCCATTACCTGCCATGGCACTTCAGAAAAAGACTTTGGGACTGACACAATCTGTCAAATTCCCGACCCAGATCTCAACCAATGGTACGCCATGTCTTCTGGATCTGATTTTGACCAATTTCCCTGAAAATATCTGCTGTTCTTCCTCCGCTCCAATCAGGTCATCTGACCACATGCTTGTCAAAATACACATCTCTTTGGCTGTTATTAGAGAACCACCTCAGCACTGTCAAGTCTGGCATTTCACGCAGGCTGACTGGCAGGGTCTTAAAGCAGCCATCAAACTTCTAGACTGGTCTCCCATCTCCACTTTCTCCAGCATCCACTCATCCTGGGAATTCTTTCAAAGAAATGTGCTCTCTTATGCAGAGATTTATCCCATCTCTTCTTCAGTTGTCCTACCCTTCCTCACGCCCATGGTACACTGAAGCTTGTGGTGGGGCAGTTGTCCTGGAACAACTTGCCTTCGCCTCATGGAAGGCAAGTTCCAACTGAAGGCAATCTCAGTTCCTTCTTCAAAGTTCAGAGCAAGTGTGTGTCTCTTAACACAAGCAAGTTGTGTGTGCAAGCAACTTAACACACCCTCAGGAGAGCCAGAAAATAACATCTTTCTCATCTCAAATTTGAACTCTCAAACCTGTCTCCCTCCTCCAAATCCTGGTGGCATCGAGATAAGTCTGTTACTGGTGTATGTTCCCCTTTCATTACCTCAAATGGCCACACAGCTGACACTGCACGTGAAAAGGCTGAATGCCTAAACTCTATGTTTGCTTCTAAATCTTGTGTCCTGAACCCATTGCTTTCTGTACCCACCTGACCCAGTCGCACCCAGCTGTTCCTGGACTGTGTGTCCTTTTCTCCTGACAAGGTGGAAAGCTTACTGTCAAATCTCGACTCAGATTCTGCAACCGGTCCAGATGTCCTAAACACATTTGTGATGTTCAGGGATGTCCTAAAAACCTGCTCTGCTGCTCTTGCTCACCCTCTCTCTGTTACATTCACCCTTTAATTTACTTAAGGTCATCTTCCATATGCTTGGAAATCAGCAAACATTGCCACTCTGCAGAAAAAAGGTGCAAAAAGAGATACTTACAACTACAGATGAATCAGCCTTCTCCAAATCATCACCAAGGTTATGGAATCCATCATCACTTCAGACATTAAATCCGTCCTCTTCTTCAATGGCTTGATTTCCGATCATCAACTTGGATTCAGACCAGGTCACTCTACCCTGGATATGCTGCTTCTGCTCTCCCAACAATGGATGGAGATCCTCAATGCCAGACATGAAATCAGAGCCATATCCCTGGACATATCACATGCTTTCGAGATGGTCTGGCAAATTTGACAGAGTCGCAGGACCAGGCTGAATGGCAGAGCTGAGATGTTCAGGGAGCTGAGGCATAAAACTGTAGGTGCACTAAGGGTGGACAACGAGGCCTATGTGCGAGGAATCTGTGAAGGATAAGAGCATCACCTGTGGTCAAGTGATTCTCGTCCTGCTTAAAGGGGAATTTGCGCATTGCGTTCATCCAAGCCCGTTCCTCGGTGTATTGCAGTTAGAGCAGAGGGTGGTGGAATCTTGACAGAGGAGTCTGAAGTGAAGGCCCGCTGGGCCAGTTACTTTGAGTGGTTGTACCAGGCTGATCCACCCGCTGTCGAGTTGGATGTCAGGGGTGTTACAATCCCTATTGCTGACCCCCCAATCAACTGTGGTCCACCTTCGTTTGTGGAAACACACGCTGCGGTGAACCGGTTGAAATGGGGTAAAGCTCCTGGGATTTGTGGCGTCCATGCTGAACGTCTCAAGGCTGGTGGAAATGCTGTACTTGTGTGCTGTGCATGCAGTTCTGTGCTCTGCCTGGAACACAGGCATCATCCCAACTGACTAGAAGAGGGGGCTTGTTGTTCCTCTCTGGAAAGGGAAGGGTGATCGCCAGGATTGCAACAACTACTGAGGGGTGACGCTGCTCTCAGTGCCGGGCAAGGTCTTTGCTCGGATAATTCTTGATAGGTTCGCCACCATCTGCTTGAGCACTAGCGTCCAGAGCAGTCAGGCTTTACACCAAAGAGGTCAACGATTACCGTATCCTTGCCCTGCGGGTCCTCATCGAATGCAGGCGAGAGTTTTGGCAGGGCTGCTTGCAGCCTATGTTAATCTCTATAAAGCATCTGATTCAGTGAATTGGGATGCCCTCTGGAGGATTCTTGGTCTTCGTGGGGTGCACCAAAGGTGATCGATCTGATATCTGAAATATACTCTGGTACTGAGTGTGCTATGAGATGTGGTGATCCATCTCTGACTTCTTTCCATTTGTTACTGGAGTTTGTCAGGGGTGTGTACTGGCCCCCACACTTTTCAGCACTGTGGCTGGATCTTAGATTCTGGGGAGGATGTCTGAGAGATCAAGCTGCGGTGCATCATTTGGGAATGTGAAGATCTCTGACCTTGATTTTGCAGATTATGCAGTCATCTTTGCGGAGACTCTAGATATCCTTTTGGGGGCCCTCGAGGAGCTGAATGAGGAGTCGGAGCCACTGGTATTATTGGTTTCCTGGGTCAAAAGTAAGATCCAGGCTTTCAATGACATCTTGGATGCTGCTCTCCTGTCATGTCCGTCTTTGTGGTGAGGATGTTGAGGTCACAGAGAGATTCACTTACCTTGGCAGTGATATTCATTTCCCTGCTGGCTGTGAGCCAGAGGTCAACAGATGTCTGGGTTGGTCCTGGGGGTCATGGATTCACTGGATCATGGGATGTGGTGCTGCCGGTACCTGTGCGGGAGGACTAAAGTCCAAGTCTTCAGGTCCTTGCTGCTTCCAGTCTTGCTCTATGGATGTGAGACTTGGACTCTGACCAGGATCTGAGATGGAGACTTAATTCCTTTGGTACCAGGTCTCTTCGAAGAATCCTTGGCTATCGCTGGTCAGACTTTGTGTCCAACGAGGTTGCTGAGAGAGACTCAAATGAGATTGTTACCTGCATAGTCTGTGAGCGTCAGCTGTGGCTGAATGGACATGTGGCTCATTTTCCTGACGCTGATCCTGCTCACCAGATTCTCTCAGCAAGGGCCTCGTGAGTGGAGGAGGCCAATGGGCCGACCACATGTCTCGTGGTTGCAGCAGGTTGATCAGCATCTCAACTAGATGGGGATGGGTCAGGCATCTGCTCGGGGATGGCCAGACGAGGCCCCTGGAGTACAGGCGGATAGTGGACGCAGTGAACATGCTGCTCTGGCGCATGCTCCCATACCTGGTCTGACCTGGTATCTCCCATGATGAGGCTGAGTCCTTGGTTCTCTCACTTTCCTACTGCAGGCAGTCAGTGGTCTTTCTGTCTTCTACCATCTCCTCTTTGGACTCGACCCCCCCCCCTCCTCCTCTCTGTGATATGTACCCCCCCCCCCCATATTTCTGCAGTGTGCTCAAGGTCTGCCAGCAACTCCCTTCTGGTAAAACTACCAAAATCAGGAATCAGTGCTCACCTTCACTCTTTAATTTATCTTTTTTCCCACCTTTGAACAAACTCACACACTCTCTGCAATCCCACTCTTCCCACCAGGTCTTCAAAACAGCTGTTCACCACCACCTCTTATCTACCCCCATCCAAAACCACGATCTTTTCTACCCCCGTTTATCCACCCAAACCTAGCTCCTTCAAATTCCATGCTTTCCTTCCTGAAAGTTCCTGTTGTGTCCATCTTCTTTACCCTGTGTACCCCACCCCATCCCTCTTCCTTCCACAGATCTCCTCATGTCTCTGTTCCCCACTGTTTTGTCTTTCCTTCTCCCACACCTCTTGTCTCCTGCTCTCCTTGTTGTACATTCTGTGTGTTAACTCTCATACGAGCCTCGACATTGTATACAAAAAAAAACCCTACACCCAATTGCTTCGTAAATTGCTGAACATTTCTTGGCAAGACTATATCACGAACAGGGATCTGTATGGTTATTTGCCCCGCATCTCTGCTTTTGTGAGGCTACGCTGCCTTCGCCATGCTAGTCATGTGATGCGACATGAAGAACTTTCAAAGAAAGCTCTGCTCTGGGGGCCTGAGGAACCCCGAGGAAGGGGTCCTTCCCTCACAACCCTTCGAGATATCACTGAGAAGGACACCAGCTTGAGTTGCGTTGATTTAGTCAATGCTATGTCTAATCGAGAATCCTGGGAAAATCTCATCATCTCCCGATGATAAGTGGATGCCAAAATATTTTTTAATGCACCTAACTTTTGTTGTTGTCGATGTTGAAGCAAAATCACTCTTTAATAAAACTCTACTTCCAATATCCCTGTGCTATTCCTCAATGGGCCACAGTTGTTTCAACCTCTTCTTACCCCTTACATACTTAAAGAATGTCTTGCTGTTGTATTTAATATTCCTGGCCGTAGCCTCTCTTATTGTTACCTTTTGGCTTCCAAAGTTTTTTTTTTAACTAGCCTGTTTATTCCGATACTGATATGAGTTTGATTCCAGTACCCATGTTTTGTACCTAATAAATGCCTTCTGCTTATCCTTAATAGCACTCTGCTCCCCTGTTTGGCAATACCCTGGTCTCTTTCTGCCTCTGGAATTGCACCTCACTGGAATACACTTGCATCTATACACAGCATATTTGATGCTTGAAGTTACCAATTTCTCTACAAGGCTGATTGTCTTCCTGTAAGGTTATCACAATGTAGAGTAACCAACTCTCTCCTCGTCGCTTCAAAGTTTGCCTTCCTGAAATCTAACTTCCTTACCCCACTATCCAAAACTCAAACTCTCAACAGAGTCCTTGTTATGGTCACTTGTCTGTAAATGCTCTCCTACTGCACTCTCTACCTGGTCCACCATATTGGGATCATTACTTAATGCAGGATCTAACACTGCACTCCCCCTCATAAGCTTATCTACAAACTGGTTGAAAAAGTAATCTTGGATTATATCGATAAATTCCTAATCTGCTCTTTCCTTACCACATGTCCATCTGATTTCTTCTTTAACTTTTATTTCCTGCTGTTACCTCACACGAGAAGCTCTATAAAAGCATCCTACAAGTATCTTACTATTCTTACAATCTCTGATCTCTTTCCACAGAATCCTCTGCATTAATTCCTTCCTTAATGTCATGCCTTTGTCTCAATACAATATTATATTTTATACACACCACCACCTATTTTCTCTTTCCTCTCACACCTATGCATCTTGTATCCTTCTCGTCCTGTCCTCCAATTTCTCTCTCTCCTCATGGATCCAAGTCTCACTGCAACTACATTATGCTCCTCACTATCTATTTTAGCTTCAAGCTCTTCCATCTAATCATATAAACTCCTGGCGTTGGAATACAAGGTTTTTAATTTTTTGCTGCCTGGTCTTACCAATCATGTTATCAGTAACAGTTCCTTCATTTATGGCCTCTCTACCCTCCTCTAGCCTAAAAAAAAGCCTTAGTTCCCTCCTCAATCCCCACTGTAAACCTTATTGCCCCCTTTCTGTTTAACCTATAGCCATCATTCTGAAAACACCCCCTTTGCCCCAGAAATGCTTCTTTTTTTGGTGTCCTTCCACCCTCATCCTATCCCTATTTTTTAAAATTCTTACAGTAAACTTTCCTCATATAGTTTACTCCTACATGCATCACAGCCAACATATTCCTGCTGTGACCTGACACCATGTCATTTAACCTTCCTTCAGTATGCCTTACTCCTGCCCACATCAAACATTTATTACATTGTTTATCATCTCCCTCTATTATCCTTGTTCCTCCATTTACTCACTTTTATTAACTTGCTTCCCAACCATCTTTCACTTCCATTCTTTCTCAAAACAAAATAACGTGCTGCTCAACCAGCCACTAAAATGGACGTACCTTGAAATATGTTTTTCAAAATTTCACAATACAATCACAATACAACCCACGAATCTGCTACTTGCACTACTGCAACCTTCAGCAATATCAAATAAACCACAACTTACAGAAAATCATGATAACAAGTACAAAAAGAAAACAACAAAAATGAGCACTTATCACATTCTGCCGTAAGGAATGCTGAATCCACCAACTGGAAATACAACACTGGAGACTGGCCGTCCTAACTTGGTTTATTTTTTAAACTTGGTTTGTCAGGAAATCTACACAGCAATGTCATGAGCATACATGGCAAACTACACTCAATATATCCATACATGTTCATTAACTTTTGTTTTATTATGATTGAATGTCAATCTCAAAATTGGCAATTGTTTGCATGGGAGACGATGCATCAACAGATTTTCCAAATCAATGTGACATCTAAACACATAAGCGTGCCTCCTGAGCTGGCACACTCCAAGCTTTATTCCCACTTGTGCTTTATTACCTTTGCCACCGAAGCTGGACGAAGGTTATGTTTTAACCCCAGTTTATCTGGTTTGTTTGTCTGTCTGCCTATTTGTCTCTGAGCAGGATAACTCAAAAAGTTATGGACGGATTTGGACAAAACTTGGCGGACAGGTTGGGTGTATGACAAGGACGAATTGATTAGATATTGGTGAAGATCGTCGATGTAGCCTGGAATCAATCGGCTTGCACCACACTGAAAACCTTATGCGGCAACGACATCATTCTTCAGATATTGCGATCACTGCATCTGGACAGAATAATCTAGGTGAGGCCTCACTGAATTCCTAGATAAGGTTAATGCCACTCAATATTTTAATTTATAAACGATCCCTCTGCGAATGCAACCTAAAATCTGATGAGCTTTTCTTACTGCTCTGCCTGGTATTGCACCGACTGTGTACATCCCGTATCGACAACCACCCCGGATCATTCTGTCTTGTCACATGTCCAACGTTTCATCTTGTATTAAGTAGTTCCTATTTTCTGTTACTTCTGTCCACGTCTAACACCTTACATTTTCGAACATTTAACTGCATCTGCCAATATTTTTTCCCATTCTATGATTGTAGATCTCACTTCCTGAATTTGATGACCACATAATACCTTACCCCTAAACTTGCGTTATCCGTACATTTTGAAAGCAAATAGCCATTTAATAAGTTTACCATCTCACCTTTATCACTAATAAATATCTCTGTGCTATCCCTGTCCGGCCTATACCTATCGAAGCCTGCTCCTTTCCGACTTTTTCTGTATATTTGTTAACAGTGGTTGTACATGTCTCACATGTAGGAAAAAAAACCCATTAGTGGACATTAATGTACCATCACATTAATATTCAAGTACATTAGCAGTCCATGTCCAAAGTGAGATGGTATTTTGGATTTGAACTTGAGTTCCCTGCATCATGAGCCAGGTGGTCAGGAATAGGAAGGCAAACAGGCCAATCCTTATGCAGTTAATACGTTTAAGACGTTGCTCTATTCTCTTTTAAATTTCTTGCCGTATCTCTTTCGATCGCTTACTCTTTAGCCTGCCAAGTAAATGTCTTAAGTTAACTCACCTCAGTTTGCTCTTACATTTTATACAAAGCGTACTGCAGACATTATTTCTGCCCCATGTACAATGTATCTGCTGAGTAGTCTCGCATCAAGAAAAGTTGACAAAAACACAAAGTTTATTGTTGCACTCCATTTTACTTTGCGTCTGTCTGTTCCCTTGTATTTTCCATATCTTGAGAAACAGAACATTGGAGGGCCACCAACTTTAGCAGACATAACTGGAGCCCTGGGAGTGTCTTGGGGAACGGAAGGGATGGGGAGGGGGGTTGTAACATCTAACACGATCACAACCAAATTTAACACATAATGGGGGGGGAGGGGTGGGTAGTAATTTTAGGAGGGGGTGGAGAAGGGGTAGTGGGATCTCTATAATTTGGTTCCGCTGCAGTCCACTCACAGCCCATGGGTTGCAGTGCTACTTGGCGTGATTTGCGTAATGGGGGGCCCATTAGGGATTTTGGTGAAAAAAATTAAATTATTAGCTTTTAGATTCTTGTTTTTTCGATTTAGGGGGGTAGGATTTGAATAGGGGAGTGGGGAGGGATGGTTCTCTGTAATGACTTTGGTGATTGCCATTAACTTGGTGGGGTAGTATATAGCCCCATTATGGGTTAATAATGAAA
Organism: Eptatretus atami; assembly: GCA_035128595.1. Classification (NCBI taxonomy): domain Eukaryota; kingdom Metazoa; phylum Chordata; class Myxini; order Myxiniformes; family Myxinidae; genus Eptatretus; species Eptatretus atami. The sequence goes on from CM068955.1 coordinate 124,870,885, forward strand.
AAAATTAAGTCTTACCTTTAATAGATTTAAGGGGGGATTTGGTGGAGTATAATGATGGGTGGGGAGAAGAGTGGAGAAGTTTTGGTAAGAGGGCAGAGGTTAGTTGTGTTTGTTGTCTGAGAACAATGTGGGCGTAGTACGTGGACCCCACCTAGCACTTGGCACTTGTATCCCTAATAAATGTCTTCCGCTTATCCTCTATACTATTCCTAACTTACCTTTCCATACACCCTGGTTTCTTGGCTCTTGGTTTCCATCTGAATGCAATATATTTACTCTTTACTTTGTGAATTTGCTCCTTAAAAGTTGACCATTTCTCTGATGCTTATTGCCCCCCACCCCGTTACCCTATCCAAATCTATAGGAACTTACCTCTTCTGATACCCTCAAAGTCTGCCGTACTAAAATCCAAATTCTTTAATGTAACATCCCAGCATCCAACTCATAATAATAGTCTTTCTCATGCTGCATTTTGGTCACTCATCCCTAAATGCTTACCTACTTACACTTTATCCACATAGATGGATCATCTTAGCCTCACCCTTGTAAGCTTTATCCACAAGCTCACTTCAACATCAATCCTGTATGAAATCGAGAAATTCCTGCACTGCCCCCAGCATTTCTCTTCACCTTGAGACCAAACTATACTGTCAAGGCAAAATCCCCCATAACCATTGCTCTTCCCTTTCACCAGATTTTCACATTTCTTATCTTTTTATCCTTTCTTTCCTCACCTCTGGAGCCCTATAGCAGCAGCATCCTCCATCTCAGTTCCCAGTTTATGTCATCCCTTTCTATCGATACATATTTTTTTCAACGTTCCCAGTCCTCTTACCCAGGTGTGTGCCTCCTCAAATATTCTGTTTACCGTTCACACCTGTACATTGTGTCACCTTCAAATCCTTTCTTGCAATTACTCACTCCAGCGAATCAGGTCTCAATCACTACTACATCAAAATCATCTCTTTATAGTATTGAGCTCCTTCACCTTATTATTTAGAGTCTTGGCATTGGTATGGAATATTTTAACTCCTCCTTTCCTGTAATTTTTATTTCCTGCCCACCCCTATCACTTACACATTTCCCCCTTTGTCACTTCACTTCTCTCTGCTATTCCTTAAAATAAATGATATCTCTCTCCTCCATTCCCCATTCAAACTCTCGTGCCCCTTGCCCGTTTTGTTTCGCCCATGCCTTTGAAAACGTTCATTTGCTCCTAAAACTGCTTCCTCAACGCAAACCCTTGGTGCCTGCACATTTTTCTAACGTAGGTTAACATCTGTTGCCTCTCTTCATGAACTCTGTTGCCCTTCCTATTCCCAGAATAATGCCAGAGAACATAACATTACAACCCCTTACATCAAGCAAGCTACACACAATAACCTGTACCTATTTTTTTTTTAACTCCTTAACTCCTCATAGTAAATGTAAAAACTACCAACATCCTCCTGCCATGACCTACATGTTATTAACTATTTCTGCAAAATCTGTCACTTCAGCCACTTTGAGACAGAGACAACTTTATTTTTGCAATCCTCCCTGCAGTTTGCATATGCAATAGTTTAGTTTCTTATCAAGATCATATCCGTCTTCTCCTTCCTGCTTGTCTGTTCCCTAACCTCAACAATGCCGACCTACATCGTTAACTCACCCTAGATAGTTGACATTAATAGCCTGCTAAGCAGTCGTTCATCGAATAGTTTCAAATTGATGTGCATGGAATGCCTGCCTCTCTGTCTGTCACTCACTCACTCTGTCTCTCTGTCTCAGTCTCAGGTCTCAGTCTCAGTCTCAGTCTCAGTCTCCTTCCTTTTTTGTAAAGACATGCAGGGCTGGAAAAAAAAAATTTTTAATTCCATTATAATCCCCTTCTTGGTTTTAAAACTCCATTTCTCTCTTGACTCGTCAGAAAGTGCAGTTGTTTGAATGCCTTTCATATCATGATTCTTACCACCTCGAAAGCTGGATGTTTGATTTGGTCTTGTTGCAGATTTTGTCTTCCTGAAAAGCTTGTCCAAAAAGGTGTTGATTTTGAGGTTGTTCTTTTTTTTGCAAATCCATGTGGTATTTTTCACACTGCCCCTTTTGGATGTAGTTCATGGCATCGGTTTGCTGAGACGATCTCCCATCTCTTTTCTTTTTCTAAATGTAAACTGTGAATGGAATTATGAGCGATTGAATGATTGAATATGAATAAACCACTCTGAGGCACTTTTCAGAGTCAAAATATTTGCTAATTTTTCATGTACTTTTAAGAAAGTGAAATTATTATTTTATATGTGTACTGATGCTCTCGGGAATTATATAATGACGAGCAGAGTACCCCCCCGCCCTAAGGGTGATCTTGTTCCAAGCATGCAACGTGTTCTTCTGAAGCATACTTTTATTTGGGCGGTGTATAGGTACCTGACAGCTCTATGTTGGCAAAAAAAAAAAAATACCCGGGTTACGGCATGAAGCAAAAACATACTTTCTTTCTTAAACAAAAAAAAAACACCTCACTGGACTGGAAACATGGGGACAGGAAGACTGCACTGCAAATGGTGGAGACTTGTAATACCCTCTCCCACCTGGAGGCGGCGCTACACGATACACATTTACATCGAGAATTTGCGTAAACTCCCCCTCACAAACCTACAGGCAAATATAAAAACACCCCTATACACTAATCGGGGCCATGCTGATCCTTTTGTAGCAAGTCTGGATGTACGAATTGACCCAGAACTGTATGTGGAGTCGTGCGACAAACAAACAAACACACACACACAAACACCGGTCCATGAATTATGGTAAGAATCCAATGGAACTCGATCCAGCTTTGTATGTCAAGATGGATTTTGGTTCAGAAGTAGTGGTCTGCCCCAAGCCAGATGATGTCAAAAGGAAACATCAACCTGTGAATGCATGGGATTGTTATAATAGAAAATATTTGTTAGGACGGCAGATAACCTGAAAGAGTGGTTGTACTGCCTATTGAATCAGTGGAAGGGAAGAATAGTATTGAGGTTCAGCGATGTTCCACAAGTGAAGAGAAGAGGGTAACAAAGCAGTGTAGGTGAGCATCGAGCCTGGATGGTTGGAAATTTCACAAGGAAGTGGATGCTGGGACAAAACATGTAACTTGGAGTGACGAGAAAAGGAAGAAAGAGTAGAAAGAGGAAGAGCTGGGAGAGACAGGAGAAAACGACTTTGAAAACTACCCTTTTTAAACCTGAAGTTGAATTTACTAGCTTCCAATTCCTGAGATGCCGTTCCAGGAGTCCAATTGACTTTGCCTGAGAAAACGATGTCCAATTGCCCTGATGGTCCGAAATACCTCACTGTCAATTAATCACATGCATTAGTCTTTGCAATAATTGTTGACAATTACTTTATTGATGGAAGTTCAAACTTACACTTTGCATGTGATCAGAGAAGACAGCAAAGCCAGGACGTTTACTAATTGAACTACCGGACACGTTATTTACAAATACAATTTCCGTTATTCATCCAAGTAGCATGGAATGTATGGCTACCCCCTTGTCGCCTATAATTACGTAGACTTGCACAAATTGTAATTTCATAACTTAGTTATCTTCCAGTCACCATAAAGTATGACTCGGATGAAAGCAAATAAAAACATCATGCCTCCAGTACGGACTGCATCTGTACTGGAAGCAAGACAAATTAGATGGAGCACAGAACTTTACATCGTGGTAGGAGTGATGAAAGCTACAGCAGCAAATGTGCTGCGGGGCTGAAAAACAATCAAACCTTCTGACATTCAAAGCGGTGATAAGAGCAATGACAAATCCCAGGCACACTCTGGACGGCGCACACACATCACAGCGTGAACAACAGCGAAGAATACTACATTCTAGTGAGGAACGGCACTGGAGAACATAAAGCCCCCCGCTCATGAGCGAGCTGTCAGCTGCAGAATCTGTTTACCAATACGACAGAGACGGATGGAAGTGGAAGTCGTCATGGACATGGACAAGTGACCACCATAGGCAGCTCGTTTATGAAGAACTTTAAGGGAAGAGCTGTTTGGCAAAATGTGGACAAGTGAGCTTGAATGTTGCGGACCGTCACGTTGACATCTACCAAAGTCCTTCAGACACGTTCTGTAGATTTGACTGACTCTGATCCAAGAAGCTTGAAAACCAGTAGAATCTGCCAGGATTGAGAAGCTCCTTGAATCTCTTAGGCAGTGAATACATGGGTATTTAGTTTTTGAACCTGTTATTGTAATGAAGTAAGCAGCTATAACAACCGAGTTGGAAATGGCCAACGACACTGGTGGTCACCAAAAGGTTGTTGATATGATGTGGGATGAGAGGAGTGGGAGGAAGCTCTAGCCTGTGATGTCGAAAGAAACAAGTGGTAGCAGATGATGTGTTCGGCCGTAATCACCAAGCAGGGCTGCAGGATAGTTTAGAGGTACACACACTCACGTCTAAGCTGTCTCGCCTGGGTTTGAATCCCGGCCCAGTTATAAACTGTCATCCCGGTGTTTCACGGTCAGGGCGATTCATCAATGTGTGTTCTGTCCTCGGATGTACATTAAACAAGCGTCCTGTCTGCTGGCATTAGTTAGGTGACAATAAAAATCCACGGAGTCCTTCGTGAAGATTTGGCAAACTATCGTCGGAATCATGAACAAATTCCCCATTCCCACCCTAACTACTACTAAGAAGGAAATGAAAACCTCCCAGTATAACCTTTGCCAAGAAACTGATTCAGCAACACTGATGCTCTCTGTAACAGAGTATGGTACATCAGAATCACAAGCAAGACCCTGTGTCATGTCTCCTCGTGAGGGGGGGCCATTGCGCGTAACGAGTGCCAGACAATGCTGCCGACAATTACAATAGTTCAGCAGCAACAAACCTTACATTTTCAAAGTAATGTTCGAGTGGGAACAATTTTGGTGGGAAGTATCAAAACACAGACAAGACAAAGTGTGCTGCAATCTCATACAATAAACATGAAGCAAATTCTATGAAATACAATCTATTTTTTTTGTTTGAAATACAACATCTGCAATGTCATTCTGATCTCATGCAGCACACTCTTTTACAGGGCATCAGTGTTTCCAAAGCAGTTTCTTGGTGAGGGATTATACTGGTGGTTTGCCTTTGGCTTCCCGAGCAGTAGTTGGGGCAGGAATTTAGAATTTGGCCTGGGTGCCGACGATAGTTCGCCTATTCTTCACGAAGGACTCCGTGGGATCTTTAACATCCACGAACTAATGCCGGCGGCAGACGGTCAGTTTAATGTCCATCAAGGGACGGGCACACACCATTGATGAAACAACCAGGATGACATTTATATCTGTGTTGGGATTCATTACCCAAGCTAGACAGCTTAGAGGTGAGTGTGCATACCGCTATGCCATCCCGCCGACTATAACATATCAATAGGTCAACATTTTGGCTTACCAATATCTAACAATAGCTCTAACAGAGTGAGCAGGAGGAGGTGCTCCAGGTCATTGGAAAGGACATTACAGATCGTGATGCTGAACTACATAAGAATGGTAAGACAAACACAGTATTTGAAGAATGGAAAGATGCAACATTATATCATTCCTCAGTGATTACGATGATTGTGGTGGGCAGGGGGGTGACGCCGTCAACACTCCTGTATGAAAGGTAATGACTAATGTTGTTGGTGAATAAATGTAATGAACAAAGGACAATGATGCCACCTGCATTGTTTGAGGTCGATCAATGGAGGTGGAAAAGAGCATGGCCAGGAAAGAATGTGAATTCGTTATTCTCTCACTTTTTTCTGTTCTTTTCTACCATCCATCCCGTCACCATCCTCCATTCCAAAAAAAAAAACCTTGCTAAATCTGATTGAAGGTCTTAAATATCACGGGATTATCACTTCGCCATCGCAGACAAGTCCGTGGTCTCTCTGTCTTCTACACCTCCTTTCTAGTATTGCACCCTGCTCTTTCTGTGCTTTGTCCCCCCTCAGGTTTCTTTAAGGCTCACATGATCCACCATCAACCCCCTTCTGTGTGAAACTACCTTAAATCAAGGATCACCGCTCACCTTGACTTTATTTTTTTTTCTCACCTGTGGAACAACTTCCACTTCCTCTTCAATCTCATTCTCCTCCCAAGTCTTCAAGACAGCTGTCACCACCATCTCAGTCATACCCCAATCCAAAACCAGACCTTTTCTACCCTCGCTAAACCCAAATCCTCCTCCTTCGAATTTTCCAGTTTCCCTCCTTGTAGTTCCTTCTGTATCCATCTCGTCCACTCCATGCATCCTCTGTGTCCGTCTTGTCCATCTTGTGCATGCTTGTTTTTGTCGTTACGTCCTGGTCCATTCAGTGTGGACTCACGAGCTCTTCCACGAGCCTCATCATGTAAACCCAAAAAACAGTTCTGTCATGTCTGCATATAATGCTTAACATTTCACTCATTTGAAAAGAACTGGTCTAATCTCTCCTCAAGTAAATGCCTCAACCACCCTGTTGCTTCATTCTAAACACTTCTGTTGTGCATAGAGTTTCATTACAATGTCAACTTTACTTTATTTACTTGAGAAAGAGAGTGAAAAAGAGCTTAGAGCACATTTAATCGTGCTATTTTGCCTCATATTCAGTCGATGTTACACACAGTTACCCTCCGCCACCAAAGATGAAGGAGGTTATGTTTTCACCTCTTCCTATCTGTTTGTCTCTGTTTGTTTGTTCGTGTGCAGGATATCTCAAAAAGTTGTGACGGATTCGGATGAAACTTGCTGGACACGTTGGGCGTGTGACCACGAGGAAGAACTGATTCAATTATATTGAAGATCTGGATGTAGATCCGGATCTGATAATTTTTAAGTGATTCTTCACCATTCAGAGAAAGAAAGGACTAAAACCGATATATTGCACGAATTTAAATTTCAGTAAAAACTGGGAAAATGGGGGTGTTCTAAAACTTTTGACCGGTAGTGTATATTTATTTATTTTCATTTATTTATATTTTCTTTTGCGGATGCTTTCCAACAGTTCTGTGTTATTTTTCCGGTGTACCAGCTTCAATGTCCATCAGCACGCAAATTTCAGTTTTTTACATCACCCGGAAGGTACCGATCTTTAATATCAGTCAGTGGGTAGAATGAGCTTTTTTCTTCGATATATAATATATATGTATATATATATATATATTGCACCATATGTGTTTTTAAATAATTGTTGTTTGTGTGTGTTGAAAGACTGACTGATTTCCCTTTCTCACACAGGCAGTGAAGATGCTGCAGACACCAGAATTCTCCCCTTTTGTGGTTTTTCTATCTCCTCCACCTCCAGCTCCAAATGAGGTAATTTTCTGCCCTTTACCTACTCTGAAGGGATATCTCAAAGCCTGGTGTTGGCTTCACGGTTAACATGGCTGTCTTGAGATCTTAGGGTCTTGAGTTTGAGCCCCTGTCGTACCGTTAAATAACACCAGATGGGTTGACTCAGCCTGTCATCCTTCCGAGGTCGGCAAAAATGCGTATGAGCTTACTGGTAACAAGGACACTGCATCAGTGGCACAGCTGTGCTTCAAGAAATAAACGATGCAATCAGCAGCCATTGGCTGCTTACGAAACAACAACCATTGAGTGACAGGGCTAAAAACGATATATAGTACAATGTCTGAGAAAGTTATGGATGGATTTGGACGAAACTTGGTGGACAGGTTGGGTGTGTAATTCACAATTACAATTCTTGTTTTATGCTTTATTTTCTAGGATCCTTCTCTCTTAGCTCTTCGTGAAGCTTCACTCGCCCTCCGTCGTTCGGCTGCCCGATGCCTGCATGTGTCAGTGTCGCTACACCATGCTCACTCAACCTCACGTTTTGCTGCACAGTCTCCTGTTCAGAAGATTTATGAGGCTTTTGTAGAGGCACGATCAACACCCCGTTGGCTTCCACTCTCCTGGCTCGCAGATGCCCCAAGAAACTCACCGACAGTTTCTGCCAAGCAAAAGAGAGAGGGAAAAGGAGAACAACTCATTGAGAAGAATGACAGCTCTGTTGACAAGGAAAGCGAGGCAGATCATGATAAAACAAAAGCAGTTGTTCCATATGATCCTTTTGTTCCATCATCGAGATATACAACACTTTGATGTCAATTGCTTTTGTCTCTTTATCTGTCTGACTTATTTGTGTCTCTCTTTTTGTCTGTCTGTCTCTGGTTAATTTTTTTAAAATTCTTTTGGATTTCTAATTTGCATTGCTTTCCAATTACTGATTGTACATAAATGTATTCTAATAACATGATTACACACAAGGAATGCACAGAAGGAGACAACTTGGACCATCATGTGGCTCCATATCTGCATTCCTAAAACTCAATCTGGAAAAGGGGTAGAATATGGAGGTGGGAGCTTGAGAGTACGACTATTACTACAACTAATCTGCATGCCCAGCTAATGGGCGTAGCACCCCCTTGGGGTGTGTGTGTGTGGGGTGGGGGGGGGGTTATTATTGACCCGTTTTGTACTTCGTTCTCTTGGGAAAGGGGGAACACCAGGTTCGTGTAGGAATTTTGAATTTTGGGCCATGGTGCCGGCGATAGCTCACTTACTCTTTTTGAAGGACATCATGGGATCTTTAACGTCCACCAACTAATGCCGGTAGATGGGATGCAAGCTTAACGTCCATCCTTAGGATGGCACACACATTAATGAATCACTGGGATGACAGTTTATAGCTGTGTCGGGATTCGAACCCAGGCTAGCCAGAGCTTGGGAGGAAAGAGTAGAAATAGGAACGGAGAAGGGGAACTATACGTTGGGAAAAGAAATGCATGTAACTGATCATTCACAAAATGATATACATATATATATATATATATATTAAAATGTAATATCCCATTTTACAGATAATACAACATGCACACAACATCCACAGATCACACAAACCAGTCCCGTGCTCCCTACCTTTTTGACCGATTTTCCTGTCACCTCTATCCTCTTGATTCCAAGTTTCTATCCAATTTTTGAAAACCTATCTACTGTGCATGCTGCTACCTTCCCAGGACGACCGTTTCACACATTAACGATTCTCTGTGAAATACCCATGCATTGCTACCGTTTTAACTCTCCTCTTATTAATTCCAAGCTCTGCCGCCTGATCCTGTCACTGTCATCCATCCTGGTACAAAGCTGTCCTGCATCGACTTTATCAGTGCCCTTCATGATTTTAAACATTTCAATGAAATCTCCTTGTAATTGCCTCTTTTCTTATGTAAGAAAAATCCAGTCTCTCTCAGGCATTCTTCATCGGTCCGTCGATGTAGCCCTGGAATCAATCGGCTTGCACCACACTGAAAACCTTATGCGGCAACGACATCATTCTTCAGATATTGCGATCACTGCATCTGGACAGAATAATCTAGGTGAGGCCTCACTGAATTCCTAGATAAGGTTAATGCCACTCAATATTTTAATTTATAAACGATCCCTCTGCGAATGCAACCTAAAATCTGATGAGCTTTTCTTACTGCTCTGCCTGGTATTGCACCGACTGTGTACATCCCGTATCGACAACCACCCCGGATCATTCTGTCTTGTCACATGTCCAACGTTTCATCTTGTATTAAGTAGTTCCTATTTTCTGTTACTTCTGTCCACGTCTAACACCTTACATTTTCGAACATTTAACTGCATCTGCCAATATTTTTTCCCATTCTATGATTGTAGATCTCGACTTTCCTGAATTTGATGACCACATAATACCTTACCCCTAAACTTTGCGTTATCCGTACATTTTGAAAGCAAATAGCCATTTAATAAGTTTACCATCTCACCTTTATCACTAATAAATATCTCTGTGCTATCCCTGTACCGGCCTATACCTATCGAAGCCTGCTCCTTTCCGACTTTTTCTGTATATTTGTTAACAGTGGTTGTACATGTCTCACATGTAGGAAAAAAAACCCATTAGTGGACATTAATGTACCATCACATTAATATTCAAGTACATTAGCAGTCCATGTCCAAAGTGAGATGGTATTTTGGATTTGAACTTGAGTTCCCTGCATCATGAGCCAGGTGGTCAGGAATAGGAAGGCAAACAGGCCAATCCTTATGCAGTTAATACGTTTAAGACGTTGCTCTATTCTCTTTTAAATTTCTTGCCGTATCTCTTTCGATCGCTTACTCTTTTAGCCTGCCAAGTAAATGTCTTAAGTTAACTCACCTCAGTTTGCTCTTACATTTTATACAAAGCGTACTGCAGACATTATTTCTGCCCCATGTACAATGTATCTGCTGAGTAGTCTCGCATCAAGAAAAGTTGACACAAACACAAAGTTTATTGTTGCACTCCATTTTACTTTGCGTCTGTCTGTTCCCTTGTATTTTCCATATCTTGAGAACAGAACATTGGAGGGCCACCAACTTTAGCAGACATAACTGGAGCCCATGGGGAGTGTCTTGGGAACGGAAGGGGATGGGGAGGGTGGGGGTTGTAACATCTAACACGATCACAACCAAATTTAACACATAATGGGGAGGGTGGTGTATTTTAGGAGGGGGTGGAGAAGGGGGTAGTGGGATCTCTATAATTTGGTTCCGCTGCAGTCCACTCACAGCCCTATGGGTTGCAGTGCTACTTGGCGTGATTTGCGTAATGGGGGGCCCCATTAGGGATTTTGGTGAAAAAAATTAAATTATTAGCTTTTAGATTCTTGTTTTTGTCGATTTAGGGGGGTAGGATTTTGAATAGGGGAGTGGGGAGGGATGGTTCTCTGTAATGACTTGAGTGATTGCCATTAAACTTGGTGGGGGTAGTATAGGCCCCATTATGGGGTTAATAATGAAAAAAATTAAGTTCTTACCTTTAATAGATTTAAGGGGGGATTTGGTGAGTATAATGATGGGTGGGGAGAAGAGTGGAGAAGTTTTGGTAAGAGGGCAGAGGTTAGTTGTGTTTGTTGTCTTGAGAACAATGTGGGCGTAGTACGTGGACCCCACCTAGCACTTGGCACTTGTATCCCTAATAAATGTCTTCCGCTTATCCTCTATACTATTCCTAACTTACCTTTCCATACACCCTGGTTTCTTGGCTCTTGGTTTCCATCTGAATGCAATATATTTACTCTTTACTTTGTGAATTTGCTCCTTAAAAGTTGACCATTTCTCTGATGCTTATTGCCCCCCACCCCGTTACCCTATCCAAATCTATAGGAACTTATCCTCTTCTGATACCCTCAAAGTCTGCCGTACTAAAATCCAAATTCTTTAATGTAACATCCCAGCATCCAACTCATAATAATAGTCTTTCTCATGCTGCATTTTGGTCACTCATCCCTAAATGCTTACCTACTTACACTTTATCCACAATAGATGGATCATCTTAGCCTCACCCTTGTAAGCTTTATCCACAAGCTCACTTCAACATCAATCCTGTATGAAATCGAGAAATTCCTGCACTGCCCCCAGCATTTCTCTTCACCTTGAGACCAAATCTATACTGTCAAAGGCAAAATCCCCCATAACCATTGCTCTTCCCTTTCCACCAGATTTTCACATTTCTTATCTTTTTATCCTTTTCTTTCCTCACCTCTGGAGCCCTATAGCAGCAGCATCCTCCATCTCAGTTCCCAGTTTAATGTCATCCCTTTCTATCGATACAATATTTTTTCAACGTTCCCAGTCCTCTTACCCAGGTGTGTGCCTCCTCAAATATTTCTGTTTACCGTTCACACCTGTACATTGTGTCACCTTCAAATCCTTTCTTGCAATTACTCACTCCAGCGAATCAGGTCTCAATCACTACTACATCAAAATCATCTCTTTATAGTATTGAGCTCCTTCACCTTATTATTTAGAGTCTTGGCATTGGTATGGAATATTTTAACTCCTCCTTTCCTGTAATTTTTATTTCCTGCCCACCCCTATCACTTACACATTTCCTCCCTTTGTCACTTCACTTCTCTCTGCTATTCCTAAAAATAAATGATATCTCTCTCCTCCATTCCCCATTCAAACTCTCGTGCCCCTTGCCCGTTTTGTTTCGCCCATGCCTTTGAAAACGTTCATTTGCTCCTAAAACTGCTTCCTCAACGCAAACCCTTGTTGCCTGCACATTTTTCTAACGTAGGTTAACATCTGTTGCTCTCTTCATGAACTCTGTTGCCCTTCCTATTCCCAGAATAATGCCAGAGAACATAACATTACAACCCCTTACATCAAGCAAGCTACACACAATAACCTGTACCTATTTTTTTTTTAACTCCTTAACTCCTCATAGTAAATGTAAAAACTACCAACATCCTCCTGCCATGACCTACATGTTATTAACTATTTCTGCAAAATCTGTCACTTCAGCCACTTTGAGACAGAAGACAACTTTATTTTTGCAATCCTCCCTGCAGTTTGCATATGCAATAGTTTAGTTTCTTATCAAGATCATATCCGTCTTCTCCTTCCTGCTTGTCTGTTCCCTAACCTCAACAATGCCGACCTACATCGTTAACTCACCCTAGATAGTTGACATTAATAGCCTGCTAAGCAGTCGTTCATCGAATAGTTTCAAATTGATGTTGCATGGAATGCCTGCCTCTCTGTCTGTCACTCACTCACTCTGTCTCTCTGTCTCAGTCTCAGTCTCAGTCTCAGTCTCAGTCTCAGTCTCCTTCCTTTTTTGTAAAGACATGCAGTGGCTGGAAAAAAAAATTTTTAATTCCATTATAATCCCCTTCTTGGTTTTAAAACTCCATTTCTCTCTTGACTCGTCAGAAAGTGCAGTTGTTTGAATGCCTTTCATATCATGATTCTTACCACCTCGAAAGCTGGATGTTTGATTTGGTCTTGTTGCAGATTTTTGTCTTCCTGAAAAGCTTGTCCAAAAAGGTGTTGATTTTGAGGTTGTTCTTTTTTTTTGCAAATCCATGTGGTATTTTTCACACTGCCCCTTTTGGATTGTAGTTCATGGCATCGGTTTGCTGAGACGATCTCCCATCTCTTTGTCTTTTTCTAAATGTAAACTGTGAATGGAATTATGAGCGATTGAATGATTGAATATGAATAAACCACTCTGAGGCACTTTTCAGAGTCAAAATATTTTGCTAATTTTTTCATGTACTTTTAAGAAAGTGAAATTATTATTTTATATGTGTACTGATGCTCTCGGGAATTATAAATGACGAGCAGAGTACCCCCCCGCCCTAAGGGTGATCTTGTTCCAAGCATGCAACGTGTTCTTCTGAAGCATACTTTTATTTGGGCGGTGTATAGGTACCTGACAGCTCTATGTTGGCAAAAAAAAAAAAATACCCGGGTTACGTGCATGAAGCAAAAACATACTTTCTTTCTTATACACAAAAAAAAAACACCTCACTGGACTGGAAAACATGGGGACAGGAAGACTGCACTGCAAATGGTGGAGACTTGTAATACCCTCTCCCACCTGGAGGCGGCGCTACACGATACACATTTACATCGAGAATTTGCGTAAACTCCCCCTCACAAACCTACAGGCAAATATAAAAACACCCCTATACACTAATCGGGGCCATGCTGATCCTTTGTAGCAAGTCTGGATGTACGAATTGACCCAGAACTGTATGTGGAGTCGTGCGACAAACAAACAAACACACACACACAAACACCGGTCCATGAATTATGGTAAGAATCCAATGGAACTCGATCCAGCTTTGTATGTCAAGATGGATTTTGGTTTCAGAAGGTAGTGGTCTGCCCCAAGCCAGATGATGTCAAAAGGAAACATCAACCTGTGAATGCATGGGATTGTTAATAATAGAAAATATTTGTTAGGGACGGCAGATAACCTGAAAGAGTGGTGTACTGCCTATTGAATCAGTGGAAGGAAGAATAGTATTGAGGTTCAGCGATGTTCCACAAGTGAGAGAAGAGGGTAACAAAGCAGTGTAGGTGAGCATCGAGCCTGGATGGTGGAAATTTCACAAGGAAGTGGATGCTGGGACAAAACATGTAACTTGGAGTGACGAGAAAAGGAAGAAAGAGTAGAAAGAGGAAGAGCTGGGGAGAGACAGGAGAAAACAGACTTTGAAAACTACCCTTTTAAACCCTGAAGTTGAATTTACTAGCTTCCAATTCCTGAGATGCCGTTCCAGGAGTCCAATTGACTTTGCCTGAGAAAACGATGTCCAATTGCCCTGATGGTCCGAAATACCTCACTGTCAATTAATCACATGCATTAGTCTTTGCAATAATTGTGACAATTACTTTATTGATGGAAGTTCAAACTTACACTTTGCATGTGATCAGAGAAGACAGCAAAGCCAGGACGTTTACTAATTGAACTACCGGACACGTATTTACAAATACAATTTCCGTTATTCATCCAAGTAGCATGGAATGTATGGCTACCCCCTTGTCGCCTATAATTACGTAGACTTGCACAAATTGTAATTTCATAACTAGTTATCTTCCAGTCACCATAAAGTATGACTCGGATGAAAGCAAATAAAACATCATGCCTCCAGTACGGACTGCATCTGTACTGGAAGCAAGACAAATTAGATGGAGCACAGAACTTTACATCGTGGTAGGAGTGATGAAAGCTACAGCAGCAAATGTGCTGCGGGGCTGAAAAACAATCAAACCTTCTGACATTCAAAGCGGTGATAAGAGCAATGACAAATCCCAGGCACACTCTGGACGGCGCACACACATCACAGGTGAACAACAGCCGAAGAATATAACATTCTAGTGAGGAACGGCACTGGAGAACATAAAGCCCCCCCGTCATGAGCGAGCTGTCAGCTGCAGAATCTCGTGTACCAATACGACAGAGACGGATGGAAGTGGAAGTCGTCATGGACATGGACATAGTGACCACCATAGGCAGCTCGTTTATGAAGAACTTTAAGGGAAAGAGCTGTTTGGCAAAATGTGGACAATGTGAGCTTGAATGTTGCGGACCGTCACGTTGACATCTACCAAAGTCCTTCAGACACGTTCTGTAGATTTGACTGACTCTGATCCAGAAGCTTGAAACCAGTAGAATCTGCCAGGATTGGAGAAGCTCCTTGAATCTCTTAGGCAGTGAATACATGGGTATTTAGTTTTTGAACCTGTTATTGTAATGAAGTAAGCAGCTATAACAACCGAGTTGGAAATGGCCAAACGACACTGGTGGTCACCAAAAGGTTGTTGATATGATGTGGGATGAGAGGAGTGGGAGGAAGCTCTAGCCTGTGATGTCGAAAGAAACAAGTGGTAGCAGATGATGTGTTCGGCCGTAATCACAAGCAGGGCTGGCAGGATAGTTTAGAGGTACACACACTCACGTCTAAGCTGTCTCGCCTGGGTTTGAATCCCGGCCCAGTTATAAACTGTCATCCCGGTGTTTCACGGTCAGGGCGATTCATCAATGTGTGTTCTGTCCCTCGGATGTACATTAAACAAGCGTCCTGTCTGCTGGCATTAGTTAGTGGACAATAAAAATCCCACGGAGTCCTTCGTGAAGAGTTGGCAAACTATCGTCGGAATCATGAACAAATTCCCCATTCCCACCCTAACTACTACTAAGAAGGAAATGGAAAACCTCCCAGTATAACCTTTGCCAAGAAACTGATTCAGCAACACTGATGCTCTCTGTAACAGAGTATGGTACATCAGAATCACAAGCAAGACCCTGTGTCATGTCTCCTCGTGAGGGGGGGGCCATTGCCGGTAACGAGTGCCAGACAATGCTGCGACAATTACAATAGTTCAGCAGCAACAACCTTACATTCTTTTCAAAGTAATGTTCGAGTGGGAACAATTTTGGATGGGAAGTATCAAAACACAGACAAGACAAAAGTGTGCTGCAATCTCATACAATAAACATGAAGCAAATTCTATGAAATACAATCTATTTTTTTTGTTTGAAATACAACATCTGCAATGTCATTCTGATTCTCATGCAGCACACTCTTTACAGGGCATCAGTGTTTCCAAAGCAGTTTCTTGGTGAGGGATATACTGGATGGTTTGCCTTTGGCTTCCCAGCAGTAGTTGGGGCAGGAATTTAGAATTTGGCCTGGGTGCCGACGATAGTTCGCCTATTCTTCACGAAGGACTCCGTGGGATCTTTAACATCCACGAACTAATGCCGGCGGCAGACGGTCAGTTTAATGTCCATCCAAGGGACGGCACACACATTGATGAAACACCAGGATGACAGTTTATATCTGTGTTGGGATTCATACCCAAGCTAGACAGCTTAGAGGTGAGTGTGCATACCTCTATGCCATCCCGCCAGACTATACAATATCAATAGGTCAACATTTTGGCTTACTCAATATCTAACAATAGCTCATAACAGAGTGAGCAGGGAGGAGGTGCTCCAGGTCATTGGAAAGGACATTACAGATCGTGATGCTGAACTACATAAAGAATGGTAAGACAAACACAGTATTCTGAAGAATGGAAAGATGCAACATTATATCATTCCTCAGTGATTACGATGATTGTGGTGGGCAGGGGGGTGACGGTCAACACTCCTGTATGAAAGGTAATGACTAATTTGATTGTGGTGAATAAATGTAATGAACAAAGGACAATGATGCCACCTGCATTGTTTGAGGTCGATCAATGGAGGTGGAAAGAGCATGGCCAGGAAGAGATGTGAATTCGTTATTCTCTCACTTTTTCTGTTCTTTTTCTACCATCTCATCCCGTCACCATCCTCCATTTCCAAAAAAAAAAACCTTGCTAAATCTGATTGAAGGTCTTAAATATCACGGGATTATCACTTCGCCATCGCAGACAAGTCCGTGGTCTCTCTGTCTTCTACCACCTCCTTTCTAGTATTGCACCCTCTGCTCTTTCTGTGCTTTGTCCCCCCTCAGGTTTCTGTAAGGCTCACATGATCCACCATCAACCCCCTTCTGGTGAAACTACCTAAATCAAGGATCACCGCTCACCTTGACTTATTTTTTTTTCTCACCTGTGGAATCAACTTCCACTTCCTCTTCAATCTCATTCTTCCCTCCAAGTCTTCAAGACAGCTGTTCACCACCATCTCAGGTCATACCCAATCCAAAACCATGACCTTTTCTACCCTCGCTAAACCCAAATCCCTCCTCCTTCGAATTTTCCAGTTTTCCCTCCTTGTAGTTTCCTTCTGTATCCATCTCGTCCACTCCATGCATCCTCTGTGTCCGTCTTGTCCATCTTGTGCATGCTTGTTTTTGTCTGTTACGTCCTGGTCCATTCAGTGTGGACTTCCACGAGCTCTTCCACGAGCCTCATCTATGTAAACCCAAAAAACAGCTTCTGTCATGTCTGCATATAATCTTACTTTCACTCATTTGAAAAGAACTGGTCTAATCTCTCCTCAAGTAAATGCCTCAACCACCCTGGTTGCTTCATTCTAAACACCTTCTGTTGTGCAGTAGTTTCATTACAATGTCAACTTTACTTTATTTACTTGAGAAAGAGAGTGAAAAAGAGCTTAGAGCACATTAATCGTGCTATTTTGCCTCATATTCAGTCGATTGTACACACAGTTACCCTCCGCCACCAAAGATGAAGGAGGTTATGTTTTCACCTCTTC
Source organism: Eptatretus atami (assembly GCA_035128595.1). Classification (NCBI taxonomy): domain Eukaryota; kingdom Metazoa; phylum Chordata; class Myxini; order Myxiniformes; family Myxinidae; genus Eptatretus; species Eptatretus atami. Next base: position 124,888,396 of record CM068955.1, read on the forward strand.
CTATCTGTTTGTCTCTGTTTGTTTGTTCGTGTGCAGGATATCTCAAAAAGTTGTGGACGGATTCGGATGAAACTTGCTGGACACGTTGGGCGTGTGACCACGAGGAAGAACTGATTCAATTATATTGAAGATCTGGATGTAGATCCGGATCTGATAATTTTTTAAGTGATTCTTCACCATTCAGAGAAAGGACTAAACCGATATATTGCACGATATCTCAAAAAGTTGTGGACGGATTTGGATGAAACTTGGTGGACATGTTGGGTGTGTGACCACGAGGAAGTGATTCAATTTTGCTGAAGATCCGAATCCGGATCCGCCGATTAGAAATTTTAAGTGATTTTTCACCATTGAGAGATCGGGCTCAAAAACAATATTTTTCATGTCTCTTTCAAATCAAAATATTTCAAAAATATATTGGGTACGAAATGTTCTCATGGATCAGGCATTACGGGGCGGAGGTATGCGCTATTCAGAGTGCCCTTCTAGTTATTAACAGTTTTGGGATCGCACATCAGATATAAACATGTGTATACATATATATAGTATGTAATATACACATATATATATATACATACCTATATATACACATATATAATATATATATATTATCATACCTATATATACACATATATATATATAATATTATACATACCTATATATCACATATATATTTATACATACCATATATACACATAATATTATATATATACAATACTATATATACACATATATATATATATATATATATACATACCTATATATACACATATATACATATATATAGATACATATATAAACATATATACATATTCATTTAATATAATATATATGTATATTATTATATATATATATATATATATATATATATACATACATACAGGCACATATAAATACACATATATATATACAAATATAAATAAATATATATATACATATATAAATAAATATATATACACATATACATATATAAATAAATATATACATATACATAAATAAATATATACGTATACATATATAAACATACATACATATACATATATAAATACATATATACATATATAAATAAATAAAAAATATATACATATACATATATAAATAAATATATATGCATATATACATTTATAAATAAATATATGTATGCATATATACATATAAATATAAATATATATGTATATACACACACACACACACATATATTGTTGCAGTTCTGCAAAACCGCATGCCTCCAAGGCAATGGCACCCAACAAACAGTGATCCCCAGGCAGTTATCTTGTTAATCTTCATACAGTCAGACCTTCCCCTCATGTCTACTGGGTTAACGGGACGAAGTGCGTTGTGTGGGTCTAATAGCTAGGTCTAATTATATCTCTATCTTCCATTCAATCCTGATTTTCATTCTAACCCTTTCCTTTTATCCATGATTCAAATTGAAGCAGGTACCGCACCCAGGCAGCCACCCGATGAGAGAATTACCACCAACACTGTACAGGACGTGCATGGTGCGCCCTTTCATTAGAATCTGTGCACCGATTTACAACGGCATCTCACCTTGCTCCACCTTCGCTCACCAGAAGCTCACCACCTCGACCACCAACATCTCCTGCACATAGGAAAAATCACCCCACGCCTCCATGCACCTCCGCATTGATGCAATTTGCCACCAAATGAGCGTGCTGCGCAGCCCAGGAAACTCGGACCGCGTGGCACGGGGACGGGCCAAGCACATTAACAACACCAACCAACCGCAGCTTGCTGGGGGTGCCCCAAATAGGTAATGCAGGACTGACATGACCCTCGTCCAGTCACCAAAACACGGCCCAGGAGTTCGGTGCAGGGCTCCGGCCGTGTCGCGTCGGATGTGCGAATGAGGCTGCTTCCGGCCCCAGGAGCCTGGTAGGGCGGGGCTGGGATCCAACGGAAGAGCATGATTCGGATGATGGCGCGTCGCTTCGGGTCGTCGCCCCACCGTTCGCCCGGGGCTTATAAAAGGCGGATAGCGAAGCCGCGCCTCTCTCTCTCCTCCCTCTCGCCTGCCTGCCTCGCACTGTCTCCGCCTGTTTGCCACGCCCACTTCTTTGCCTCTCTGCTCCACCCTCTCTTCACTGCACCTTGTTGTCTGCCTGTCGCTGCATCTGCACTTGGGGTTGGTGTGCGGCAGATGTTTTTCTGGACCAGTGCAGAGCACACGTTTCCACGAGCCCCGGCAAAGTGATCAAGCAAGAGATAACGCACTGACTCTAAAGGTGGGATCACTCAAGAGGAGCGTCTCCCAAAGTGTACTGGCTTGTGCGGTCGGCTGACCACGCCAGGTATTGAGTGGCCGTTAGTTCTCATCTGCTTCCTTCCTCATGGTTAACTCATCTTCATCGGTGTGTGTGTGTGTGTGTGTGTGTGTGTGTGTGTGTGTTGTGTGTGTGTGTGTGTGTGTGTGTGTGTGTGTGTTTATGTGATGGCACCTGTCATAGCTTAAATAAGATCGCAGAAGATATGATGGGATAAGTCTGTTCTGTGTCTGCTTTTGTAAAATGCTTGCCTTTTGTTGCACCCCACAAATTCCTTGCTATCCTCTGCTGTACATAATAATAATGATTTGTGCCACACATTCCTCGCTAATTGTAAATAAATGCTTTGTGTGGAAATGTTCCCAGATCGTTTTCATCTTTCCTTCATTGGTCCAGCATGCAGGCCCGTCACAGGGCTCAGTATTAAGGGGGCATATGAACTGGATGGGGGGGGGCACAATTATTATACTTAATATTTTTGATAACCCGGTATGCTATTGTATTCATGCAGCATTGACGCATCTATACTGAGGTTGCCGTCACATACTAACCAAATTGATCTCAGCTAGATTTAATATGTTCCGATTTTTTTGGCCTAAAATTATTCGAATGCAGGAGAGCCGCAACAAACTGGCACATTCACAATGCAGATATTCAATGATTAGACAATTGGCACCAATTCAGGTGCACTTATACAAGGTGTTGTCAAGAATTGGCATTAGAAAATAATATACCAGAGATACAATGACTAAACGGGGAGGTGGCACCGGAATCAGTGCACTTTCAAATAAGATACAGTCGGCTTTGACCTGCGACATCACATTAAACTATCAACAGCAAATACGACCAGCCTGAAGATACCACAAAGTCCGCATTTAAGGCAGTCAATTACACAGAGGTAAGGTTATGCACAAAACACTAGATATGGGATATGCAAAGCACCAAACACAACATTTAACTTAAACATCAGAAGTACAAAGCAGCCGACCACGGCGGGTGCTGACCACAACCACAACCGCAACCTTTTTCCTTTTCTTAGCAATTTTCGTATATCCATGTCTTTTTCTCCTGCTGCTAGCTAGCGGTCTCCGTGACTCGTCCCTCGCGACTCACGAGATTTGACGGTTGACGGTTGTATTTATTAAATGATGCATGCACCAAAAACAGGTTTTATCTGCATAATTTCAAATGTAAGCACGATTGCAACACACATATTTTTAAATTTTTATGAGAAAATTACTTTTGTAAGATGGAGGGTTGTGAAGGTCACACGGTGCACTTCATCTTTAATTATATAATTTATGTCTTTTCCTTAATCATATTATCATATTATGACGATATTACATTTATACCTAACTTACAACCAATCAGGTAACCTGCTAATAGGGCCTCCATATCGAATACGCTGATTGGCTATTCCTTAAAACTAAATGATCCACGATATATATATAACCACCCACAACATCGACATTCGACACGAGGTCTTGCGGCTGTCTGTCGTCTTGGCTGCTGGCGTTGGTGCTTGCGTTATTATCTTTTATCTTGTGGGCTTGGACTGTCTTGTCTTGCAAATTACTTTTGGAGATGCGCTGGCAAGCGCACACTTATCTTGACTCTTATTCAAAGAAGGATATTATTAAAGAACAGTTTATCCAAGAAGGCTTATTATTCACCACGTGAACATCTGGAATAAGGGTTTTAGGTCACATAGGTGAACTCTTAAACAGCAAGGAGTTCACAGTGGGCGCTCGTCCTTAAACACTAAGTTGTTCACAGGGTGCAACAGGGCATAAATGGGTGGCGTACAAGTGGGGGGGCCACCAGATGCGCCATGGGGGGGGCATTGCACCCAAATGCCCCCCCCCCAGCGAGGGGCCTGCCAGCATGGTTCGTATCCTAGCCAAGCCGGGACATTATACACCCAATGATCTGTTTCCTAGCCGGTACGTCCTTGGCATTATGCTTGGCTGCATCTGATCTGGTCAGGTGATCCCAGTTTGAACAGGGGACCGAGGGCATGTCCCCCGGTAATTAGATCACGTGACCATTTTAGGTAACCGGTTGCCATTAGACGGAGGACCTAAGTCACGGTGTTGAGTTATTCGTGTTCATGGTCGATTAGCAACCCACCGTGCCACGGAGTTATCCGTGTGCGACGGCCTGCGATTCTGGAGAGTTTGGTGGGAACCTGAGTAGCTCCCACCCCCCCCCCATCCCCCTCTTGTGGTCTTCTCGCCCGACCCCGGGTCCGTAATAATATAGATACACACACACACACAACACCACACACACAACACACACACACACACACACACACTGTCTATATCCGATAATGTACGACCCAAAATGGTGCGAAATAAAACATAACATTTCTTTGTGCAAAATAAAACAAAAAACATTTCCTTTTTTTGTTTTTGGCACACATGTCAAGGCTCATATGAGAGCTAACACACAACGTACAACAAGGGGGGCAAGAGACAAGAGGGCAGGAGAGGGAAGGACAAAACAGCGGGGAACAGAGACATTAGGAGATGTGTGGAAGGGAGAGGGATTGGCGGGGTATACAAGATGGACACCACAGGGACTTTCAGGACCTCACACAACAGATAACTTTTGGGAAGAAAAGCAGGGAGTTTGAAGGAGGTGGGTTTGGGGTGGATTAACGGGGGTAGAAAAGACGGTGTGTTGGATGGGGGAAGATAAGAGGTGTGGTGAACAGCTGTTTTGAAGACCTGGAAGGAAGAATAGATTGAATGGAGTGTGGGAGTTTATTCCAAAGGTGGGGAAAAGAGGAATGAAAGGGTGAAGGTGAGCAGTGGTTCATGATTTTGATAGTTTCATCAGAAGGGGGTTGCTGGCGGACCTTGAGCGCCCTGCGGAAATGTGGGAGGGACATATAGCAGACAGGGGGGGGGGTTCAAACGGTCCTTTCGGAGATATATAGTGAGGGTGTAGATTTGTCCGGATTGAAAGACATGTTCCACGTGTTGGACCAGTTTGTGATTTTACCCAGATCTGCAGAGAGCGAACAAGCTGTTGCTTTCCGGTCTGAGGGATGAGAGATGGTACGGCAGAGGGTGGAGTCATCGGCAAAGAGATATAGAGGATTTTACAGAGTGAGAGAGAGAGAGATCATTGATGAAAACCAGAAAAAGAACAGGGCCCAGAACGCTGCCTTGAGGAACTCCAGCCTGGACAGGAAGAGGGGATAAAAGAACTCCATTTAGGGCCACACGTTGACTGTGACAGGAGAGGAACTCTCTGATCCATGAGTGGAGATGGCCTTCAATACCATAGAAGAGAGGTTGGTGAGCAGGGCAGGGTGCCAGACCTGTCAAAAGCACGTGATATGTCCAGGGATATGGCTCGGATTTCATGTCTGGCATTGAGGACCTCCATCCATTGTTGGGAGCAGAGAGCAGCATATCCAGGGTAGAGTGACCTGGTCTGAAACCAAATTGATGATCGGAAATCAAGCCATTGGAGAAGAGGAAGGATTTAATGTCTGAAGCGATGATGGATTCCATAACCTTGCTGATGATTGGGAGAAGGCTAATTGGTTTGTCGTTGCAGGGATCTGTTTTTGCACATTTTTTATGCAGGGCAGTAGTTTGCTGATTTCCAAGCAGATGGCAGATGACCTTGAGCAAATGAGAGGTGAGTAGAACAGAGAGAGGGTGAGCAAGAGCAGGAGCAGGTTTTTGGACAGTGGGCTGATGCTTTCTGGACTGGTTGTAGAATCTGAGTCGAGGTTTGACAGCAACTCCCCCTTGTCAGGAGAAAAGGACACAGAGTCCAGTGACAGTTGGGTGCGACTGGGTTAGGTGGGTACAGAAACGATGGGTTTTGGACACAAGATTTAGCTGCAAACACCGAGTTTAGGCATTCAGCCTTTTCACGTGCTGTATCAGCAGTGCGGCCATTTGAGGTAAGGAGGGGATGAGGGGGAACATACACTAGAAACAGATTTAATTAGACGCCACCAGGATTTTGAGGAGGGAGAGAGGTTTGAGAGTTCAGACTTGTGATTAGAAAGATGTTGTTTTCTGGCTCTCCTGAGGGTAGATACACACTTGTTCTGAGCTTTATGGAAGGAACTGAGATTACCCTCAGTTGGTTTGCTTTCCATGAGGAAAAGGCAAGTTGTTTCAGGACAACTGCCTCACCACAAGCTTCAGTGAATCAAGGGCGGGAGGAGGGTGGACAACTGAAGACGAGAGGGGTATAATCTGTGCATGAGGGAGAGCAAGTTTGTTTGATAAATTCCCAGGACGAGTTGATGTTGCAGAAAGTAGAGATGGGAGACCAGTGGGGAAGTTTGATGGCTGCTTGCAGACCCTGCCATTCAGTTTGAGTGAAGTGCAGACTCGACGGTGGTGAGGTGGTTGATAACAGCCAGAGAGAGTGTCCACTTTGACAAGCACATGCTCAGATGAACCGATTGGAGTGGAGGAAGACACAATATTTACAAGGAAATTTGTCAAAATCAGATCCAGAAGAGAAAGAGTACCGTTGGTTGAGATCCGGGTCGGGAAGTTGACCGATTCAGTCCCAATGAGTCGCAGAAGTGCCATGACAGGTGAGAGAGGTACCCACACCTAGCCAACTGGCATGTTGATAATTGAAGTCGCCACATATGAGGAAGAGAGAGTTCGGATGAGAGGATAGAAGAAGGTCCATGTTTTCAGACAGTGAGGTGTAAATGGAGTCATCACTGTTTGTGGACGGTACAACACAAATATAAACATGAGAGGGGAGTGGAGGGAAGCCATAGCCAGAGGAATTCCTGGGAGTGAGGGGGAGTGAGGGCAGTGCATGGAGAGTGAGGAATAGAGTCTTTGATGAATACCACATTTCCAACCTGGCCTCCAAAGCCAGTCCCCGACTGGGAATCCTCCGTCGTGCAAAGTCCTTCCTCGGCCCACCTGAGCTCCTGACCACATACAAAGCTTTCGTCCGCAGCCTGATGGAGTACTGCTCTCCCTTCTGGGCTGGTGCTCCTGCCTCTCACCTTTCTCGACTTCATGCTGTGGAAACCAAGCTGTCGACAAGGTATACAAAAAAAGAGCAACTCAGGTCTGTCATACCGGAAGAGGGGTAACCAGAGAGAGATACTCAGGAGTCAGGACGTCTTGAAGGAGGAAAGTTTCTGTTCGGCAGATTTTGTCTGGTTTGTCAGTCGCAATCTGTATGAAAATATCTGTCAGGTTTGAGCGAAGACCCCGATGTTGAGGTCCACACTGTTAAGGAAGAGGGAGGGTGGAGGCTTTGGTGCAGGGTGGGGGGGTAGGACGAGGGGAGGGGGGAGGTAAGTAGAGTTGTTGAAAGAGTGTGGGGGGTCGCAGAAGAGCTCGCGGAGAGGGCCAGATGAGGAGAAAAGGCTCTGTGATGCTGGGTTTTGGTACAGTGGGGAGTTATAAGAGAGGGGCAGAAGGCAGTTGAGGATTTAAGGAGGTGGAGTGATGAGATGGAGGAGATAGGGCAGGGGAAGAGGCAGTTTAGTGAATGTGAGGGGGGTAACTTTGAGACGGGGGAGTATGGGGGTGATTATGCCAAGTGTTGGCTTAATGGTTAGGGTGGTGGGCTTGCGATCCTAGGGTCCTGAATTCAAATCCCCCTCAGCTGTTGAATTAATACCAGGCAGGGTTGACTCTGCCTGTCATCCTTCTGAGGTCGGCAAAAATGAGTGCCAGCTTGCTGGTGTCCTGTGTCGGAGTGGCGACCCGTCCAGGATCGTACCCAATAGCCAAGGAGACTGCTTTGGCATCACCAACGCTCTGCACAGAGTATGGTCCCAATGGATGGATGGATGTGGGTGATTGGAGGGAGAAAGGTGAGAGGGGAGTTTTTGAGAAAGGTGAGAGGGAAGCTTGAAGGTGGAAGAGTGTGACGGTTCCTTCAAAAAAAAACGTCCATACTCGTGCACGTGCTTTTTAAACGATGGAAAATGAAATAAGTATTTTGTCCTCCACAAAATTGTGCATAAATCTCAATACAGACAGGTGTTTAGTTTTGTTCGTGCGGGATATTTTCTTGCCATGTTTATTTTATTATATGTACTTCCATTGTTTGTGTCTAAATGCCTCCAGGTTGCTTGTGCACCTGCTGTTATGTAATACTTGTATCTAATTTTATGAGCATCGCAAGAAGAACATGTTTCCGGAGCCGAGGTAATCTCACGTGACATGTCAAACCTCTCCCAAACCAGTGGTGGGATTTTCAGAAACCTTTCTTAACACTCATGATCATTCTCAAATTGTTGGTAGTTTTCTTTAAAGAAGAAAGGCAACTCACATTTTATGTGGCAGAGAGTGGCCTGAAAATGTCAAAAAAAAAAAAGAAGAGCTTTTTCACACATTATTCAAATACTAAAGAAGGTGATAAACAATTATTTTGCTTTTTTGCAAACAAAATTAGGTGATAAACAGCCTTTCTTAAACACTTTGAAGATGTATCAAAAAATCTCCACTTCCAAGTGAGACATGGAGCAATTTATCTTTCTGTACGTTCATTCAGTTAAAAATTCGATTTTGGTTCCCGATTTGAAATTATGAAAATTATTTCATTTCATAAGTTGATTGGGATGATGTTTTGTGGTCTGACAAAATGTGGTTGTGGTCTCCGGGACTCCGGAGCTGTGCGTTCTGGCATTTTAGATGTCTTGCATGGGTTACAATCTCGACCCAGCTATAAGCTATCAACCTGCAGGTGTTTCATGTGCAGGTCAATAAATCGATGTGTGTGCTGTTGGTCGGATGCTTAGCTTGCGGACCAGTCTTCCGGCACTGGTCCTTGGTAGATGTTAACGATCCCATAATGTGGTTTTTTGGGGGGAAGAATAGTTGAGTTATCGCTGACACCCTGGTAAAATTCCATATTCCTGCTACTTTTGGGTCAATGTCAGGCCAAACCATGCAGTTCGTGAAAAACCCAGGCCAAACACTTTCCCCGGCCGACCCTATAAGAAGGTGGGAATAAATTGGGGTCGTTAACACAATGTAGATTTCACTTCGTATGTATTTCCGAAAAAAGTAATAATTTTTGCAATCATTATTACAGACCTTCAGCATCGACGCAATTCCTGTTCTATCCGCTCCACGCCATGTTCCCGTTAAATGTGACCCGCTGGCTCAATCCCTTATCAGGCACGTCAACCACTGATGGAAACACTTCTGGTCTATCCATATTTCAGGGTTTGCTCATGCCACAAACTCTTATTCTTGGAACTTTGGAACTACTTTTCTAACCACAGTTTACGTTTTCATTGCTTTGTGCATTTCAGCTTCAGCGTACACATTGATAAGTCTGTCCTAGATGCGGCTTTCATTCAACGTAGTTTCACCAATAAAATACCACCATATATATATATACATATACACATTACTTTGCACAGCAATTTGTTTTTTGGAGAGAGGGTTTAGATCATTGTGACGTCGGCAATCATATCAATGTCAATTACTGCGTTGTTAATTTGGAATGAGAGTATACGCTGTTCGGTTGGCAAAGATGTGTGAATGATTAGGCTCACAAAATATGGAGGTGGAAGCCTAAGCTAAAAGCTGATGGGGAGGAGTAGGCTATTAGTTCATCAGTGGGGAGGTAATCGAAGAGGAGTTGGGTTGATAGGAGGGTTGGGTTGATAGGAGGAAATCAGAAATGAATGCATATAAAAACCATAAAACTGCTCTTTTCACATGGTTATGCAACCATTTCATACTACTCAGTTTTGCGTCAAAATGGCCGGTATGTTTTTGGCCCCAAGAATGGCCGGTGGCGGTTCCAACAAAGGTATTTAATCGAAGTACAACACAATCTGTGTTCTTTTTTATTGCAGCATTGAGGTCATATGTTGTAACTTGTTCTTGCTCTTTGTAAGTGACATATCTCATCAAAATGTTCACTTTATTGCATGTGTTCACCGACAATGTAAATTGTTTAAATTGTTGATTTTTTGCCCTTTGTGTGTTTATACATTGTCAGAGAGGCGTTTGTGTGTCTACGTGTGTGTGTGTGTGTTGCCATGTTTCTCAGAGATGGCTGAACGGATCCTCGTCAAACTTTTAGAGGTTCACCAGTGAGTGCCTGGGAGTGTTGTAGGTTTAAAAAAAAAAAAAGATCAAAAAAGTTTTAAAAACAGAGTTGGATTTTCTTTTAATCACTCTCTCGTGCCGAAGCCTTTATAGCTCCGTGAAAGGTAATATTAAATGATCCCAGACCCCATTCTTTAGTGGGTGTAGGGAAGTGTTTTTGGGCCCCACAAAAAAAAAAAAATCGAACAACACTTTTTTTATTTATTCAAAATGCCAAACGATTAGAACAGCACCGGGCGACACCAGGTACACCTGCTTCTATAAATCTATATTAATTTAGGATGCTCTCCGACAATTCCGTGATTTTTTTTACAGGTGGATCGGGTTCGATGTCCATCAGCACGCAAAATTACCAAAAAAATTACCATGAAATTACCCCATTGTCTCGGGTCACTCACCTGCATTTATTTTTTTTCATTTATTTATATTTTCATTTACGGATGTTTTCCAACGGTTTTGTGATTTTTTTTCTGGTGTTCACCTTCAATGTCCGTTTGTACCTTCAAAGCAAAATTTTAGCTTCCTAGAATACCCGGAAGGCACCGAACATTAATACATTAATATCAGTCAGGATGCCTGATGTTGGCTTCATGGTTAGGGTTTGGGCTGAGATCCTAGGATCCTGAGTTCAAATCCCACTCGGCTGTTGAATTAATACCAGGTGGGGTTGACTCTGCCTGTCATCCTTCCGAGGTGCGCAAAATGAGTGCCCAATTTCCTGGTATACTGTGTTGGAGTGGTGACCCATCTCGGATTGTGCCCATTTGCCAAGGAGACTGCTGAGGCAGCACTAACGCTCTGCACAGAGTACGGCCCCCATGGATGGATGAATCAGGCAGTGAGTGGTTAGAAGGAGATACAGATAGAGAAAGAGATATACACACACATACACATCAGATGCACCTCCTGTCTGTGATGGTGAGCATCACCTCAGATTAGGTGGTGAGACATAATCCGCGGCGATGCTCACCATAACATTCAGGAGGTGCATCTGATGTATAAACAATGAACGTAGTCATCATCGGTTAAATATTTATTGGTGTGCCATCCTGATGAAAGCAAAATAAGCCCAAAATCCAGATCAGTGGTTCTGTTTGATGTTGAATTCATGTTGACCATATAATCTTTGTCTGTTTGACAGTCACACCAGGCTGACGCCTTTGTGTTGGAGGTGACGCTTTGGTGTAGGACTGTGTCCAATGGGGATCGGTGGAGTGCTCGTCAGACTCCACGTTTTGATTATATATATATATATATATATATATAGTCGATTGTACACCCCCTTTCAAAATTTTCATCTTTTGTTGCCTTATAGCCTGGAAATAGATTTCATTAAATAAGACATTTTCCACCTGTATTTACACATCGTAACCCACAACTTCCAAGTGAAAAACAAATTCAACAAATTTCAGAAAATTAATTAAAAATACAAAACTATAATATCTTGGTTGGATAAGTCTCCACCCCCATGAGTTAATACTTGGTGGAAGCACCTTTGACAGCAATTACAGCTGTAAGTCTGTTGGGATAGGTCTCTACCAAGTTTGCACACCTTGATTGGGCAATATTTACCCATTATTCTGGCCAAAACTGTTCAAGCTCAATCAAGTTGTGTGGGGAGCGTTGATGGACAGCAATCTTCAAGTCATGCCACAGATTTTTGATTGGATTTTTGTCAGGGCTCTGACTGGGCTACTCGACAACATTTATCTTTTTGCTCCTAAGCCACTGCATTGTAGCTTTGGCTGTACATTGTAGCTTTGGGTCAGTTTGCTGAAAAGTGAACTTCTGTCCCAATGTCAGCTTTCTTGCAGAGGGCAGCATGTTTTCTTCTTGGATTTTTCTGTATTTTGCTTCATATATTCTCCCTTCTATCCTGACAAGTGCCCCAGTCCCTGCTGATGAGAAACATCCCCAGAACATGATGCTGCCACCACCATGCGTCACAGTAGGGATGGTGTTCTTTAGATGATGTGCCGAGTTGGGTTTGCGCCAAACATAACGTTTTGCATTTTGGCCAAAAAGTTCCATCTTGATTTTGTCAGACCACAAAACTTTTT
>CM068955.1:124901050-124912006 GCA_035128595.1 Eptatretus atami
ATGCACACAGTGACCAGTCTTTGCCATAAATGCATGTAGCTCTTTCAAAGTTGCCATTGGCCTCTTGGTGCCCTCTCTGATCAGTCTCCTTGTTTGGTCATCCAGGTTGGAGGGACAGCCTGATCTAGGCAGGGTCTTGGTGTTGTCATATGTTTTCCACTTCTTAATGATTGTCTTGACTGTGTTCCAAGGGAGATTCAAGGCCTTTGAAATATATTTATACCTGTCCCCTGATCTGTGTCCTTTCCGCAACTATATCCTGGAGGTCTTTTGAAAGCCCTTGGTGCTCATGGTTGAGTCTTTGCTGTAAATGCACTACCCAGCAGAGGAAACCTACAGGAACAGCTGATTTTATTCTGAAACTAGAAGGGCACTCGTAGGGGCGCGTACTCCGCCACATAATGCCTGATCCACGAGAACATATCAGGCCCAATACATTTTTGAAATATCAGCTATACAGTGCTATATCGTTTTTGGCTCTATCTCTAAATGGTGAAGAATCACTTTAAAATATATAATTCTCGTGTCCAGATCCGAATTCGGATCTTCACCAAAATCGAATCAATTTCATCCTTGCGACACACCCAACCTGTCCAAAAAGTTTCATCCGAATCCGTCCGCAACTTTATGAGATATCGTGTTCTATATCATTTTAGCCCGATCTCTCAATGGTGAAGGAGGAGGAGGATATGGGACCATACTCTGTGCAGAGCGTTGGTGCTGCTTAAGCAGTCTCCTTGGCTTTTTTGGCACAATCCTGGATGGGTCGCCACTCAACACAGTAAACCAGCATGCTGGCACTCATTTTGCTGACATCGGAAGGATGACAGGCCGAGTTAACCCCACCTGGTATTAATTCAACGGCAGAGCGGGATTTGAACTCAGGACCCTGGGATCCAAAGCCCGCCACCCTAACCATTAAGCAACACCAGGATAACGGTGAAGAATCACTAAAAAATTGTCAGATCCAGTTTTGGATCTTCACCAAAATTGAATCACTTCTGCCTGTCATACACCCGATGTGTCCACCAAGTTTCATCCGAATCCGTACACAACGTTTTGAGATATCGTGCTATATATCGTTTTTGGTCCAATCTCTCAATGGTGAAGAATCCTTTAAAAATTATAGTAGTCGGATCCGGATCTTAACCAAAATCTAATCACGTCGTCCTTGGCACACACCGAATCTTTCCACAAAGTTTCATCCGAATCCGTCCACAACTTTTGAGATACCCTATACACGAAACAACAAACAGACAGACAGACAGAAAAATAGACACAAAGGGGTGGAAACATAACCTCCTTCACCTTCAGAGCCAAGGTAATAATCAGAATCACAATAATTTAACATAGACGGAGACCAATTAACTTGGTGTGTGATTTTGAAGTAATTGGTTACACCTCAGCTAATTTTCAATTGCTATTAAAAGGGGGGTGTTGGACACTGATCCAACCAAGAAATTCTAGTTTTGTATTTTTAATTAATTTCCTGAAATTTATATAATTTGTTTTTTCACTTGGAAGTTGTGGGTTACGATGTGAAAATAAAGGTGGAAAAAGTCTGATTTAAATGTCATTTAATTCCAGGCAACAAGGCAACAAAAGGTGAAAATTTTTGAAAGGTGATGTAGACTTTCTCTTGGCACTGTATACAATGCATCTCGAATATAAAACTCTTTCTAACCACTGACTGACCGACTCACTCACTCACTCACTGACAAATATTCATGTTCGGTACCTTCCGGGTGACATAGAAAGCTGAAATTTTGCGAGCCGACGGACATCGAAGCCGATACACCGGAAAAATCACAGAACCGTTGGAATGCATCCGCAAATTTAAATTCTAAATAAATGAAAAAACAAATGCAGGTGAGTGACCAGAGATGATGGGGAAGCATGGTTCGTCGTTATTGCTTATAATGTGCAAACATACCCTGCTAGTGTGTGTTAATAAATAAATAAATATATATACGAGTATATGTATATATATCATCCTTAGATTGGAAATGCATTTATGTTTTATTTTAAAAAACGATGCTGGTAGAGAAACTTTTCCTTTGTGAAAAGCCAAAGAAACATCATCAAGCACAATTGTTGTGAGTTTAATTTTTACCTTATGTTTTTCCCTTTTAGTGTTGTATGTTTCTCTACTGATTCTTCTTTTTCATCTTGCTCTGAAAGTCGACGCACAAAGTGTGTTACGTGAGTTTCTTTTATACTACGACTACTTTAAGGGCACTAATTAATCCCACATTTTTGTGTGGTTTGTTGTGGGAAAGGATTGGGCTGAGTCTTTCAGGAACGAGCCGGCCATGTCCGACGTTCGACTGGAACTGTTTGAGCAGGATGTTGTAACTTGCTCGGGGTTCCGTTGCTAACTCGCCTACTATTCGTAAAAGATGCCATTAGATCGCTATCGTCTATTATCCACTACGACAAGTGCATGCAGAAACAGATAAGGATGGGTCACCCAATTTAAAGTCCATCTGAGGTGCGGTGCACACATTACTCCCTGGTCCTGCATGAGAAACACCAGGATGACCGTTTATAGCTGGGTCGACATTGAAACCCAGGTTAGACGGCTCAGAGGTGAGTGCGCACACTTCCAAGCTATCCTCACGTGCAGACAACTGATGGTGATGAAATATAACAAAGTGAGTGTAGTCCATTGTCAAACACAGTTTGTGGATTCAATACTTTATCAGAATACTTATGTTATCATGCAGTGATGAGGCAATTATATTTTATTGCCCCGACTTCACAAACATAATTGAAGTCGGGAGGTTATATTTTTCAAATGAAAAATATTTTCACGAACCTGATTCAGAGTAAAAGCGTTGTTCACAGAAATTACCCACTCTCTGCCCACTCAAGATTGATCCCCAAATTGAGCTACAGTACATGTGTAAAGCAAATTCTACAGTAACAAGCTCGAATGAGCTAAGATCGTCGTCCTCTTAATGATGACGTCATAAAAACGAATATGACGTCATTGTGATGTATCAGGTTTGCGATAAATTATCTGTGCTAATGCCCGGCTTGATTCCCGCAAACAAAATTCAAACAGCTTGCCTAGTTTCGGAGATACTGGTGTAGGCGATTTCCATTAGCGGCGATATTATGATGCCAACTTTTTTTCTCGGAAGAATTTCCAAAATCGGAGATGGTTACTGTCTGCGCGTGGGCTTTCTGCATATACATGGAAGTTTCATGAAGATCCGATGAAAATTCTGGGTTGTGAAACAAAAGTCAAAAAATAGGAATGACGTCATAAAAATTGATATGACGTCATAGTATGTATCATATGTGCGGTAATTCATCTCTGCTAATGCCCTGTCGATTCCCGCAAACAGAATTCAAAAAGCTTGCCTAGTTTCGGAGATAATTTTTTAGGCGATTTCCATTAGCGGAGATATTTTGACATCAAACTTTTTTTCTAGGAGGAATTTTCAAAATCGGAGATGGTTACTGTCTGCGCAGGGTATTTTTACATATATACGCCAAGTTTCAGGAAGTTTCGATGAAAACTGTAGGCTGTGAAACAAAAAAGTCCACAAGAACAACAACGTGAGTAAGACTTAGAGATCCTCCACGAGGATCTAAAAACAACAACAAAATAAACGCAGAGAGAAATCGATTGTGATAGCTTCATTGGAAAGTGGAAGAGGATATGAGACTGACATGTCAGACTCAGACAAACAACCTGAATATTCATGAAACTCTTAAAAATGTTAATCTCCATTTTCGTGTCGGTGCGTGTGTGCATGCGTCTGCAACTATATCTCAGACATGTATCGACCGATTTTATTCCTACTTGGCACAAAGACAACGCCTGATGGTATACATATGCGCGTCTTTTTTTTTTTTTTTTACATCAGATCCAAGATGGCCGACTGGCGGCCATTTTGTTACTTAAATGTGTCCCCAACCATTTCTCAGATATGCGTGGTGCGATTTTGTTCAAACTTGGCACAAGCACAGTACACGATGGCATACACGTGCCCCTCACTTTATTTTGCAATCTGATCAAAGATGGCCGACTGGTAGACATTTTAGTTGTACATAAATATGGGCTAACCCTTCAACTCTGTACAGCAATATTACTAAAACAACGGGGCTATGAAGTTTTATGTCTTTTTACTTGTTTCTCTATGTAATTGTAACCCAAATTTTCTCTATGTAATTGTAATTGTGTATAGTACGATGCCAGATTATAAGTCATACTGGTGTATGGCGATTCTGGGGGAATTAACCCATCTGTAAAAACTGGTTCTTCACTCGTAAAATTAATTAAACCCCTTTTATTGAGACGTTGAAATTAAGATGAAATCCTTTTGATAAAGAAGATTGGTTGGAGACCCTCAACTCAAACGAAATTAGGGACTGTCTCCCTGGGAATATATGGGACATTCGACACAGTATGGTATCCTACTTTTCTTGCCAAGTTCTCTGCCTATGACACAGAAGGTTTAATTCCTGGATGACTGACTTCCTCCACTTATGCAGTCAACAAACATGTTGCATTCAATAGAGCCCTCTCGTCCCCTCTCCCAGTGGAGGCTGCAGTTCCCTCGGGTAGTATTTTGGGCAAGTCTTTTTCCTCATCTATATCAAGCTACCCACCGCTAAATTGAGACATGCTCTGTATTGCTTCAACTATTGATACATTGTACATAATATATATACTCTCATGTGCTTTACTCCATTACAACAGAATGTCATTTTTATCTTATTTACTCGCAAACATTTGGTTTCGCACACACCCACATTCAGGTGCACATGGCTGCACCCTCATGCAATATATAAACCCAACAAAAATCCAAATAAGACGAAAGTTCGTCGAGGTGTGTGGCGGTCAACCGCAGTGTACGATTGCGATGCTTATTTTTAACTTGCTCCAGTTTCATCTTGAGAACCCTTTTTTGAAATCTGAGTGTTCTTTCTTCTTCATCATTTTTGACCTCCACACAATCTCAGAGTAAAAGATGACCGCCTTTTCCCCAACATTTTGTCTTCCAGGACGGAATGAGGCAATAGGTGCAACGGTCATCTTGCCAAAGTCATCTTCATCTAACAATCCACAATACCTGGTTGATGGAAATGATCTTACCTATTTGGAACAAATAAGAGTATATATATATATATATTTCCATATTTCTATATCTAGGCTTGCCTGCACTTGCTGCTTGAAATCTGTTCTTTGTTTTTGTGTTTTGTCTTATTATCGAATCATTGAAACTTACAGTGAGAGGGGCGTTTATTAAACTTTTTTTTTTCTGAGGGTTCTACTGAAACGTTGTGGTGGGAAGTGGACCTTGGCTCCGAGATTGATGTACGCACTGTCTCAGTCGTGACAAATACTCCACAGAGCGTGTACATGACAGATGAGACAGGAAAGAAACGCTGGTATGAAATGATCAATCACATGTTGTAATAATGATAATAATAATAATTAGAGTTCATAGAACACCTCACCCCATGCAGTGTTCATGTTTATAATTCAATTGAAAGAAAATAATGATTTTAAAGGTCGTATGAAAAATTCTGGAAGTTTAGCAACATTGATGGTCTTACACACCATATTATTAGTCCCCTACCAGCTTCACCAGCAGGGACTATAGGCTTGCTTTCCGTCCATCCATCCAACCTGTGGTCCTTCAGCCTTTTCCCCATATCCTTTAACATATTGAACTGAAACTTAGTGCAATCGTTCCATCCATTGGGACCATACTCTGTACAGAGTATCAGTGCTGCTGAAGCAGTCACCTGGGCTATTGCACACAATCCTGGACGGGTCTCCACCCCAATGCAGAATACTCAAATGGTTCAATCACTCCAGCAAGCTGGTACTCATTCTGCTGCTGAGTCAACTCCACCTGGTATTAATTCAACAGAAAAGCAGGATTTGAATTCAGGACCCTAGCCCACCACCCTAACAATTAAGCCAACACCAGGCATAACAAACCTAGTGCATGGGTTAATTTGTATGATAAGTTACGGAACAAGTTTGATTTTCGGGGCATTTTGTTAATTTTTCACAGTTATACCCTTTGTGGACTTAGAAAATATCACATCGGAAGGGGATATGTATTGCAAAGCAATTTTCACTCTTGTTTAACATGTCAAAGTACAGCAATACTGGAGGTTTTTGGAAGTGATAAGAAGGCGATTTGTGTTCTACAGTGTTCAAATATATAAGTAAATTGAAATAAAATAAAGATTGCACGGGTCATATAAAAAAAACAAAAAAATTCCATAAGTTTACTGTCTTCAACGCAGTGGTTATGATACCACCTTTTCTTACATGTTGTATTAGTTATTCATGCCTGTTGTTTGTGTCCTTTATGACATCCTTAAAAACAGTAAGTGTCCTTTTTGGAATGATTTTTAATTTTGTTTGCCTGTCAGAGAGGCAGACAGAGTGACAAAAAAAAAAATCTCACTCCTCTCTGCACATGTATGATCAGGACAAATTCAGATCCATCGTACTGTTGAACCGCAGGTTCGTTTTCCAATTCATTTTCAAACTATAATATTCAATTGAATTTAAGTTGTTCGTCGATCATAAACTGACATTTGTGGATGGATGGATGGATGGATGGATGGAAGGATGGACAGATAGAACGAACCAATTGCTTAACTCTGCTTTTCACTACGCGTATGCAGGGTAACTAGAAAGGCACTCATTGGAGCGCATACCTCCACCAGGCTGAACAGTTTATGTTTTGTTTCCCAGTGATAGGCTGGATCTGCATCTGCACCTGAACAAACATCTAATCGGCTTGTTATTGTCACCTTCCCAACTCATCCACCAAGTTTCGTGTGAATCCATCCGTAACTGTTTTGAGATATTATTCTGCACACAGAAAACCCTTAAAGATTGGGAGGGGTTATGTTCCTGGAAAATGCCACAATAGTTAAAACCAATTTGCTATGGTAATAAGGGGGTTCGGTTCCTGGGCTTCAAGAAAATATAGAGGAAGGTGGGCATCAGCCAAAAATAAACACATGTCAATTAAAATAAACATGTAAAATAAATAACAGCTTTATGACGAAGTATCCTGCGACATTGAAGCACATGAAACGTCCAAAAGCAATTAAACATGCCCCCTCAACCACACCATTCATCCCCTATTCATGTCTCGAAGAGTTTTCCTTTGTACTCTGTAGATGTTTCTTCTATAAATCGTTCTGCAGTTCCGTAAACCAGTGAATAAATAAAATTTAAACAATCACTTTCGTCACCATTCCATTATTAACAGTGTGTGAACGCCTCGTGGTGCAACATAACCATCGCAGGGAAGCTCAAAAACTGATATTGGTCACAATTAAACCCCCGCAATAACTAAATGGGTACATAAAGAGGTTGCCTACGATTGGTCAAAACCCATGATATTCAAACCAGCGATATTTAAGGGTTTACTGTATCGTTTTTTGGCCTTATCTCTCAATTGTGAAGAATCACTTTAGCAATTAAAAAATTCTCATGTCCAGATTCAGATCGTCACCAAGAATCAATTGGACCTCGTCACACACCCAGCCTGTCCACCAAGTTTCATCTGAATCCATCCATAACTTTTTGAGACAGACGAACAGTGGTAAAAATGTAACCTCCATCCACCTTTGGTGGCAAAGGTATTAATAATACTGCAACGTAAAGACATGCTGATAAATGGCATCATCAGTGGCTATGTGGCCTTGCATAAAACGTCGAACGCATTGATGAAACTTCACCTTTATTGTACAATTTTAAATACGGTGTCTACAATTAAAGGTTTTCACACTTTAACTATTTAACACACACACACACACACACACACACACACCCCGAGTCAGAGCCGAGTGAGGAACGCCAATCGTATATCGCTGCCATCGTGAGTGTGTGTGTAGTGCACATTTATTTGGAAGTCCACTGGTTAAATTACATGGTACGGTTCTAACACTAATGGATAATGTACAATGTACATTATTGGCCATTTTATTATATTTTGATCAACAAAAGAGTTTGTTTCATGAAATTTTGGTTGAACATACAAGTCTTATTTGAGCTTAATTTGTTCCCAGAACATTTCCCTTCCTTAACCTTCCCAATAGTTCCCCAAATATTCTGTTTTTGGAAACAGATACTGTTGTGTTTGTAAATGAATAAGATCCACACCACAGGCGTACAATAAACAGGATTTACTCAATCATTGCCATTTTCTCTATCTTCATCTCCATTCTTTGCCCCCTTCACAAGCGAACCCTCATGTCCAAGATCACACGAGCATTTACATCATCCACGTAATAACAGGACACAACGTACAGTATATCGTATTCTGTTTCGCCTAAGCTTTAATAATTGCTCTTTCGAGTTAAACTCCTAAAATCCAGAATTACTGCCAACCCCAACCTTGTTGTTTCTCCCTTCTACCACTTGTCAACGTCAAGCAAGGCAGCAACACATACTATTTTTAAATATTTGATGTTGTAATGTGCAATATGAAGGAAACAGGAGAAATACCACAACGCCAAAGAACATCAAGAGCGATCCGTTTAATCCATTACTCCAGCCAAGAACCCCCCCCCATCCTCCATCCTCCGCGTGAATACGGTGTATTCCATAATATAATGTACAATGAGGCTAAACACCACAATCCCCTCTCTCTATAAAGGAAATATGCAATTACTCAGAGTTACAATATCATAACAGTTCAATAAGAATGAACTTAACTTCAACTACTCGTGAAATCGTAGAGACACAGGTACCTTAAACAATCGCGTTAATTGGAAAAGTATTAATTTCAATTTGTGATTTTGAGGCCACAATTCCAAATGTAGGTTTTTCTTTAATTAAATGATTAACGCCGCAACCTTTGTTCAAAGACTTTCAGAATAGGCTACTGTTATTAACAACGCTGAGATGGTTTGTTAAACTTTGTGATACTCATCAGGTGGTCTCTTAACGCACCGTTAAACAAACCAATCCCAGGTTGTATTTATATGTTTAAAATGTATCTCGTGCGGTGTCATGATGATCTCATCCTCGGTGAATGCTGAGGTTTGCCGATGTGCGGAGCTTTTCAACGCAGCACAGGAGGCGCCCGCCAGAAACGGGAGACAGCTGAACACATGCACATGCACCATGGTTCACATTTAATATAACAGAAGATACCGTTCTGTCATTGTGAGTGGAAGATGAGATTGGGGTATTATTATTACATGGGAGAAGTTGAGAATGATTGCGTTTATATCCACGAGCGATGAACCCACCCTTTCAATCAGATGGGTTAATTATCCAATAATTACGGACAAGACAGGTCATTTGCCGTATTTTGTTACAAGTTTAATTGGAAGTAATTGTAATACCCAATTCAATCAGGTGGCGCTATGAGATACAAATTTACATGGAAAACTCGAAGGGCACTCGGTAGAGCGCATACGTCCGCCACGTAAGGCCTGATCCACAAGAACATATCTGGCCCAATACATTTTTGAAACATCATGCTATACAGTACGGTATCGTTTTCAGCCCTCTCTCTCAATGGTGAAGAATCACTTTAAAAATTAAATAATTCTCGTATCCAGATCAGGATTCCAATCTTCACCAAAATCGAATCAATTCTTCCTTCTCACACACCCAACCTATCCACCAAGTTTCGTCCGAATCCATCCACAACTTTTTGAGATATCGTGCTATATATTGTCGTGTCCAGTGGGTTTAACCCCAACCTGTACCGATGGCAAAGTGTCTCCCTTAAAGCCGACAACCGAGACTCGGAGATTAATGCACGCGGGAAGGGGCCGCGATAGCGGACAGGGCAGAGGAGCACAGCACAGGAGCGCTGCACCAGGACAGCACACGGGGTTTATATGCGAACCCCACTACAAATACATGGCTACAGCTTCTTTAAAGGAATACATTTAATAGAACTAACAAATATTTACAAAGGACGATAATTCAAAAGGGTAATGATAATAATAATGGAAAAATAAATCATAAAGTCGAGGTTTCTTCAAATACAGACAAAGGGAACACAGAATGAAAAGAAAAACCCTTCTTTCGAGTATTCTTATACTTAGCTTGGCCCAAAGCTGGTCCTTGTGGAACATGGAATTGAGGCGTTGCTATTCGCACGTGCAGACACACACAAAGTGGTGCTTCTCTCGTAGTGGGACAAACGCACGCCAGGCAATCCACGAGCGGCACTCCACACCAAGGATCAAAGCCCCAGTGTAATGGCTTAATGCATCGATCGTCCTCACCGACCCAACCAAGAGCCAAAGGCCAGCGTCTTGCTTCACCCCGCGAGCCAAACTGCTCTCTCCTCTCCAAACAATGTGCCTGCTGCCTCCGCCCTGATCACGGCTCTCCAAAAATGCACAAGCCCTGAACTCCTACCCCTCCAAATCAGCAACGAGCCTCCGCTATGATCACGGCTCTCCACAAATACACAAGCCTACTGAGTCCGATGCCTCTCTCAATGTCCAGCCTGACTTTCCTCTCGATCACGCCTATATATTCTCCACCTCCAGGGCGTGGCCTGCTCGCTCAAAACCTGGGAAGGCGGTGCTTCTGCCCGCTTGGCACGTTTGCTTGTTTAAGGGACATGTTCCCGACCTTTATTGCCGATCTTGAATATAAAAACATAGGGAAAATCACAGAGGGGAATCACATACTGGGGAACTTATTCTTACTCCCTAGCTAATTAACACAACACCACCCCTCTGTGTGGTGACACGTAACACTGAAGCTCACAGGTTCCTTACATTAAGATGCCTCCTACACGGCCACCGGAAAAGCAACTCTACACAAAGCGATATTCCCTATTAGATTCCTCCGTCTACCCCCACAATCGTAACAATATCATTTTCAGCCCTATCTCTTAAAAAATTATAGTAGTCGGATCCGGATCCGGATTCGGATATTCACCAAAACCGAAACACTTCTTCCTTGTCACACACCCAACTTGTCCA
>CM068955.1:124923887-124934660 GCA_035128595.1 Eptatretus atami
GTTCGTTCCTCTGAGGTGTTGTCGACTAGGCCTGATCGATCGGGCCGCTCGACGAGGCCTGGGCCGCGCCGCGGTCACGCCAGCTGCCTTGTGGACGGGACGCCAAGGAGCACCCAGCGAGTCACCACAAAGGCGGCAGGTAACCAGCGCGGCCTCTTGGAGCTCCTTCGGTCTCCCAAGCTCTGAGAAACACTAAAGGCTTACGAGCCCGGGCCTTTTCTTTCTGGGGTTTTGAACGAACGTTGTGGCGCCATGTCTTTAAGTAGAACTGTTAAGTGCATGTAAATAAATAATAATAGAACGGTCGGAGTTCTTTTTCTTGCTTGTGTTTTTGTCCCATACGTGCATTGGTTGCATACATGACTGCATATGTGTCGTTTTATAAATAAATGTCCTTGTGTGAATGTTAACCGTTCGTCGCGTCCTTTTCCTTCAAATTGAACTGCCGTATTGCATTCGAAATAATAGCTGGCTTTTTAAAGCCAATAATAGAATCGGATCTAACAGGGCTTTCGCGATAATACCCCGCTCGGTTATCCCAAAACGGAGCGAGCTGCTTAAGCGGCTCGTTTCCAAGCAGGCCCCGTTGAGGTACAGTCTCTCGGTAGTCTGCCCGCGCGATTAATTAGGTAAATCGACCATTCGGCGATCGGACCCTGTAGCGCGGGGTAGAGTGTTGACTAGGCTGTGGTGTGCATTAAAAACACACCCGTAGCGGGATTTCGGCGTTGTTCCGAAAGCTGCGACTAGATGCTACGTCGATGCGAGCGCGGCCGCTATTAGCTAGACGCGGCCGCCCGCACGCCGGCGGGCGGAAATCTGTAACAATATGTATTCCTCATTCCTATCTACTCTGTTACCCCTACATCCTACATATGGCATACACTTAGTTACATTTGCTAGTTTGTGTAAAAAGTACATGTCTCCTCACGCTTTTCTCATGCACATGATGTATGTCCAAGCTCCACAATGAACCTTGGGTCAAATGAAAAATTGACTTGAAGATTCCTTTATTCCAAGAAGTATGAAGGATTGAAGCATGATCTCATGACATATACACTCTTCAAGCAAGCATTAGCAAGGGCTGTTTGTAGATGCGTTTTTTTTTCTCAGCCAGTGCGGTAGACGTGGTTTTGTCAGCACGTCACCTGTGCATAAAGTGAGGTTAGGTCTGCAGTCAATGAGTATCAGGAAGTATTTACAGATTTTGCAGTCTATGATCTTAATCTGTCATGTTAACTTGACTACAAATGAGCTTGTTCAGTCAAAACAGCAGACAATACCCATGCCGTCTGAGACTTTCCTATCCATCCTCCGAACCCTGGTACATAAAAGTCCTGCAGAGAGGAAGTTGTGGTCAAGCAGCTTGCTTTCTCAGCAGGCTAACCTGACTCAGGGTAACTTTAGTTCATTTCATAAGGATTGTAATAAGCGTGTCTATCTTGAGGCATGCCAGAAAACACCAACTTGCAAATGTCAAGGCTGAACTGTCCAATCAGTTTTCTTCCTCCAAGTTATGGTGGCACCTTGTTAAGTCTGTCTCTGGTGCATGCTGCCTCTCCATCTCTTCCCTCACCTCAAACACCAACTGGAATAAAGCATAATGTTTACACTCTGTCTTTACCTCCAAATCTCATGTACTCAACTCATCTCATGTTCCCATTGTCTGCTGGACTCTGTGGCGTTCTCACCTAAAAAAGGAAAAGAATGTTCTGCCCAGCCTTGACCCTTCTTTGGTGATGGGCTCAGGTGGTATCAGTGCCCATGTTCTCAAATCCTGCTCCACTGTTCTTGCTCCCCCTCTATCTGCTCGATTCAGGCTGTCCTTCTCCTTTGGTTGACTCCGCTCTGCATGGAGGCCAGTAAACATCACTTCCATCTGTAAGAAGAAGGGTGCAGAAACAGACCCTACCAACTATAGGCCTGTGAGCTTGCTTACAATTACAGGCAAAGTCATGGAATTCCTCATTGCATTTCAATAAAATAGACATTATCACACTGGCACTGAAATTCGTAAATAATCTTACGTATATGAGAGGCGGGCAGAACATCTTTTCGACTGACGGAAGCAACCGACGGGTCGAACCACAAGGTCTGTTGCTCTCACATCACAGGCAAGTCTGTGGTCTTTTTTTTTTTTTACAATATATTCTCCAACATTGCTTCCTCTGCTCTCAGTCTGCCAACCCTCCCCAGCAACTCCATGATGCATGCATTCTTCCCATATTACCCTCTTGGTGAAACTTCTAAAATTCAGGCTGACTGCACACCTCAACTCTTTTATTGCTTGCTTCTCCCATCTATCGAACCACCTTCCAAAGGCTGCTCCATCTCACCCTTCCCATCATGATATAAACTTCCCTCAAAGTAAGCAGTACACCACCATCTACTGTTGTCTCCTATTCAGAACCATGATCTTTATTACCCCCATTCACCTTACTTATCTCAAACATCTTACTTGCTAATTTCAGTTTCCTTTCCTCCTCCCCCTCCTCTTTTCCTGTTCATTCATTCCCTTGATGGTTGTCCCACTATCAGTTATACCTTGCTTTTCCATGAGTCTCATTCCTTTAAAGAAAAAGAAAAAATGCCATAGCATCAGGGAGTCTCTTCGGCATGACATACAGGAGACATTGAAGATGGGGATAATTTGACAGTCGGATTCACTGTAAGCATCACCATTGGTGACAGTTGTCAATCATGAAGTGATAAATCTCTGAAAGAGGTTTCCCCAGCAGAACAAGAACATTTGTAATTGCATGTATATCCATATGTGAAAAGCTTGCTTGAGATGTACCTAAGTGCAATGCTCAGCTGTATTTGGTAGCAACAATTGTAGGTTACTACCAATTAAAGTGAGGAAAGTTGTTGGGATTATATGTTGTTGGGAAAGAGGTATGACCCTTCATAACTGCATTTCAAAAGATATGGGGGCTATTTGGCATGGCTTTCATAAATCTATTTTTGGAACTAATATGCAGTATTCTCTTTTGTCTTCCCCTCCTCCACAAGTTGTGCTGATATTATATTCATACCTCCTGGTGAAAATCGAACTTTCACATGTGGAATGAACTACGGGCGTTACGTAATCGTGAAGGTGCATTTACTCTTCCAATTTCAGTCTCTAATGTCTTTGCTCATAGCACAGTATATTTTGTATTGCCAACTATTTCATTTCACACAATAATTGACTACATTCACAGAGCTTCCCCCCTCCTCCCCCCCCAAAGTAAAATATTTTTGCAGCAAATCAGCAATCCACAAGGCATGCCTACCTCAACAGAAATTATTAGGAAAGAAACTAAGCATCTTTTCTCATGTAAGTGTGCAAAGTAATAAAAAAAGAGGTATGATCATATCTCGTAATTCTTAGGCTTAGAAATCTCAGTGCAGTTTCAGTTTAATCCATTGGACTCAATTGGCTTTGGGATGAGCATTTTGCACAAAAAGGTAAATGCAAAATTAATATTTTTTTGTTATATAGAGTCGATGCTCGTGGAGAAGATAGAACACAGAACAAACAAGAAGGGCACTTGGTAGAGCGCATACCTCCGCCAGGCTAAACAGTTTACATCTTGTGTCTCACTGAAAGGACGGATCTGGATCCGGACCTGAACCAAAACCAAATTGGTTTGTTCTTGTCATCTAAACAACTCATCCACCAAGTTTGGTCATAACTCGATATCTTTTGGTCATAACTTTTTGAGATATCATGCTATTTATTGTTTTGGCCCCATCTCTCAAGGGTAAAAAATCAGTGGGGAAAATAAAAAAAATTCTCATATCCAGATTCTGATCCGAAAATTGCATGTTACGTTTACAGCATGTGACATGTAAGCCAAGTTTGTAACATATACTCTATCCATTCATTGTAATAATGTGTATTCACTTCTTATCATCAGTCTTATTGTTATACTCGTCTCTTCCAGCTGAAAGAATCACCAGCTCAACTCTCTCTTTGCAAAGTGAAACTCAAGTGTCTCTCTTTCATTACTAAATACCATCGTTGAATTTTCAACTTGTTTGTGAGACAGCTGTTCATTTTGCCTGTTTGTCTATATGCTGCATCTGCTTTGTCCATTTTTATGCAATGCTTGACTGTTGCTCGTTTAATTTTTTTTAACCATTACCTTTGCCTATAAATACCCTATGAAATGAAAGATGGGAATTAAACATCGAGAGCCAAATTTAGGAGATAAGAGGTGTTTAAGAGTTGGACATGTGTAGAATCGCTAATCGTGCGATTGTCACTCATTGAAAGTTAGTCGCCAATCGCCGAAGACTTTATGTAATGCGCGATCAAAACCTAATCACAAGCATTTAAATACAACAAAACTTTTATACGTCAGTGAGGGCATGTTTAAGAGTGCGTTTAAGGCCTTGAAGCAAGCATTTTGCATAGGTTATAATTGGTAGTTTACATGGGACGTTTGCTCGAATTAGCTCAAGAGAAGGCAGAAGAGGACAGGAATAGGGAAGTTCATCGACGTGCATTGAGAATCATTGAGGATGGATGCAAACCTCTGGAGAAGTCTGACAATATCAAATTTGTCCGGAGATGCAGACTCTCAAAGGAATCATTTCGTTGGCTGCTGAATTTAGTGTACAATGACCAGGATTAACCTACGATGAGGGACAATGCACTGAATCCCCTCCAACAATTGTCTGTGGCACTGTGATGCTTTGCAAATGCATCATTTCAATTCGATGTTGGAGATATGTATGTGTTTCACAGGCTAATCGGCTGTTTAGATGCTTACAACTAACCGGCTGTTTATCTCCCTTCATGAATTGCTATTTCGATGGATGATTAGCTGTGCACATACAGTGATATTTTTGTCAGCAATTAAGGGTTAGGCGTGTGTTTGCAAGACACTTGCTAAGTGCCTTTTGTAAATTCGGCCCTAAATGATTAACTGTCAAAGTATGAATGTCTCCATACTCATATTTTCAATATGCAAGAAATTTGAGCCTCGAATGGCATCACCATTTTAATAAAGGCAACTCATATTAAGAGAGAGAGATGATTATTATATTATTATTAACTCGTGGGATTTTCTGGAGTGGTTCTCCACTGAGACTTACTCAAACCTACTCCACCTATAAAAACAATTTGGAATATGGCCATGAAAGTACGAGTGCAAAAGACAATTTAGATTTTGTTTTTTGAGATGTATCGACTGCAGGAAAAATAGTAATCTGAATGTGCCCTCCAAATGTATATACTGCAGACAAAAATGTTCCAGGCTACAGCGTCCCTTGTTAGTACTGCACAAGAGAGAAGTTTTGTGAGATCCCAGGGTAATACGAGCAAACGCAAGGTTAGGCTAAATTCACACGTGATACGCCACCCCTGAGCTGTTTTTTTTTTCACCTACATTTTAAAAATCAATGTCAAAAATGTATTTATAACTGCATTTAAAGAACGAATAATGCTGTGCTCATATGTCCAAGTTTAAGAAGACATATTTCTTAAAATGATATTATAATATGATGAGAAAAATGAAATTGTTTCCATGTCCATCACCTGTCCAAGTTAAATTAATATCATCGTTATTTAATATTTGATAAGATATGATGCCAATGACACAATAATCATAAACAAGAGACATGAAATAAAAATTCTGATTCATTCCATTCTCAAAAGGTCACTGCACAATCGTTTTTTAAAATATGCAAAACAAAATGACGACCTAGTTTAATTTTCACATTGGTTTTCTGTTTTGATCACCGATTAACCCTTTAAGCACACTTCTCACTTATCTGTGCTTCAAATATTTATCTTTGATGAGTTTAAAGTTAGTACATTCATCGAAAAGTCGATTATACATTTGAAAATCAAATTAAATGATACTTTTAAGTGGCATATAATAATCTGAAATACTTTACGAGTGTGATTATTGGCCGGATTTGTAACAATTTTCAAACGTATAGTAAATAACAGTTATAATAAATTGATACGTCATAATGTCAAAAAAAAACAACTTAGTTTTTACTTTTGAATGACAAACAGTGAAGTACTTATATTATCCCCTACCAAAATGTCCACAGTTGTGATTTGTTCAGTGACTGTCGATGCATAAGTTATCATTGCAGGAAAAAGTTCTTTAAATCCTTTATAAAGAGATTTAAAATTATTTGTTGACATATAATTTATTGTTTTTCTGCTACTACTTGATGTTTCATTATGTTGGTGCAATGCAGTTTGCATTTCATTAATTGTTAGTGAACTATATACAATGAACTAATCTATCAAGATGTCCTTTACAAAGCTTGAATAAAACTTTTTCAATGTCTGGTATCATGTGAGATGATAGTCCTATGATTATACATTGCATATTAAATAAACATGTAATCCATGATAACACCTCAATAAAGACACACTTCTGTTCATCTGTTTGCTGTAATTGTAATTGAAATCGTAATGTGTTCCAGTTTCCATGGCACCTTTCAGAAAATGTCACATGACATCTTTATAATTGTGTACGAGACCGATAAAAACAAGTAATTACGTGTTTCTGAGGTTGTGGAATGTTGAAGGGCATTCATTTTCATTGTGTATCAGATGAAAGACATTATAGTCCCTCTTCTGAAAATACTTTGTATTGTTATAATTTTGAGAATGTACAGGGTTGTTATAATAAGCAATTCTGATCCATGAAGAACTGTTTTCATGCCCCACCACCCCTCTCTTCCCCTCCAAGGATAGGATCCCATGTCCTGGAGGGCAACTGCTTCCAGAATTTAAACAGGAGCCTTAGTGTTCAGAAGGTGTAGGAGGTTCAGAGTTGTGGAATTGCCCACCTTCACCCTCCCAACAATCTGGATTATCAGTTTCCTGAATGAGGGAAGAGTACAGGAAAAGGAAACAGCATTTTACTAAAAAAAAAAAAAAAAACGTTGCAAAGTCATTGTGCCACAAACAAGATTTTTTTGTTACAAAATCTAGGTTCATCGAAGAATGAGGTGATAGAGGAGGAAAATCTCAGCAAGTGGGGCAGTGGGACAACACTTTGATAAATCAAATGAACAAGACAAAGGGATGAACAAAAATAAGGAGGAGAGAGAGGAGTGGGAAGTAAATTTAGCCTCCTGCAAATAAAGGGAGATTTAGTCATAGGGTTAACAAGGGAAGCAAAAAATCATGGGTAGGGATGGAGGATGACTTAAGATGGTGGTGTCCTGCCAGCTTGAGGTCCTGGAGGGAAGAGAGGGATTTAATATACTGAGGAAGGCACAAGTGAGAGATAAGAGTAACGAAGGAGTAGAGGTGAGCAGTAAGTCACGATTTTAGAACTTTCATAAGGAGAGAGTTGCTGAGTGAATGCTTGCAACCTGAAAGCATTCAGGAAGGTTGAGAGTAGAAAACAGAGGGGCCACCAAATTGTCCTTCATGAGAAAGCAGCAGGCTCTGTACTTCTGCTTCTTTGTGGAATATTTGGATTCCACTGCATGAGGCTTGGAGCTTGTGGTTTCACAGCCTCCAGGAGAGACAGATGGAAAGCAGAGGCACCAGCAAACAGGAAACAGCAGTAGTTCATTGAATTGCAGGAAAATACTTTTTATAGGCTGAAATAATTCGTTCAAATTTACTATGAACGAACATGGCACAACGAAGTAAGCTCAGTCTACATTCGACTTTTGAGTATAATTTTAATAAATTATCTGCCCAAGAGAGGTCGTGGCTAATAGTAAGGCTGAAACAATTCTCGTGATTGATTGGGGAACTACATAGGTGGGTGTATTTAATGATCTTTCTGGAGAGAGGGTGAGATTGTGTGATTTTCTTGGATTGAAAATCATGTTCCAAGTGTCCATGCTGCGTGGATCCATGGTACATCCAAGGGTCCATGCTACGTGGAGCAGCATATGTTCATTTCTCAGTAATCATAGAGGGATACCAGCATGCTGGTATACTGTGTCGGAGTGGCGACCCATCCAGGATTGTACCCAATAGCCAAGGAGACTGCTTAGACAGCACCAACACTCTGCACAGAGTATGGTCCCAATGGCTGGATGGAGAGAGGGATGGAATTGCTTCCAGCCTGTCAGTTGCAAGTTGTATCATATGGAATGTGGTTATCTACAAAATGGAAAAGATAATTTTCCAGTGTTGGGAGTTAATGTACATGAGTAATAGGACTGGGCCTAATACACTGCCTTTGGGAACTCCACCCTCTAATGTGGAAGAGATGATAGGATTCCATTGAGAGTTACACAATGACAATGAGACTCACAATGACAATGACACTCACAATGACAATGAGTTTAGTTTCTTATCAAGATCATATCTGTCTTCTCCTTCCTGCTTGTCTGTTCCCTCACCTCAACAATGCCGACCTACACCCTTGCCTCACCCTAGATTGTTGACATTAATAGCCTGCTAAGCAGTCGTTCGTCGAATAGTTTCAAATTGATGTTGCATGGAATGCCTGCCTCTCTGCCTCTCTGCCTCTGCCTCTCTCTATGCCTCTCTCTTCACAGAGTGTCGATGCTGCCGAAGTAGCTTCCTGAGTGATTTGCCGTTTCCTTCTAAGCAGTAGTTTGGGCAGGAATTTGGAATTTGACCATGGTGCCGGCGATAGCTCGCCTCCTCTTCGTGAAGGACACCATGGGATCTTTTACATCCACCAATGAATGCTGGCAGACAGGACGCCCGTTTCATGTCCATCCGAGGGATGGCACACATATTGATGAATCACCCTACCTGTGAAACACCAGGATGACAGTTTATAGCCGGGTTGGGATTCCAACCCAGGCTGGACAGCTTAGAGGCTAATGTGCATACTTCTAGTCCAGGCTATTCGGCCAGCCCTCTCATATGAACTGATGGTAAACGATGCTCCGAACCAAAGTACAAATCATTATACAGTACTGTACTATATGTATTTATCCACTGATGTTTATTAATGTCTGTATCTTCACTCCACTATGTAACTTCGAACAATGTAAACAAAAACAGCTGTTGCCAGTAGGTGCTCTTACGTGTTGAGAGTCATGTGAGGAGCTCCATATATGATAACGAAATGTGAATGGGACGAGAAAGAGCAGGAAAGGAAGGAGTGGGTTAAAAAAAGTTTTAGAGGGGGTAAAAAATTTTACCGTTGAGGATGGGAAAGGGAGGGGTTGAGGACAAAATGATAAGAAAGATGTGTGGTAAGATCGTTTTGGGGGGGGGGAGGGAGGTGAGTATTTAGGTGAAGGAGAGAAGAAATGGGAGTGTGAGAGACCAGAAATATAGAGATAGCATGGTAAGTTGACAGAGGAGACAAAAAAAATTTTCAATTTATTATTCCATAAGATCTCCAAATTAAAGTTACATATGACATATATATATATATATATAATATATGTATATATATTGTTACGGTTCTCGTAACCGTGTGCATTCAACATACAGGTGTCCCAATGTTAGTTATTCCATTAAGTATATGTGCAGACAGAACCCCTCCTTGTGTGTAATGGGAAAGCGAAAGGGGGCGCGTTGCGATGTTTGTTAGTTAGGTTATAAATCTTTATATCCCCTCATTGCGATCCACGGTACCGCAGCACTGCAGTCTTCGGTTCGCGGCAACAACGTACCACGCGTCACCTGTTGTCTCTGGAGGCTCGTTTTTCCGAGACAGAATCTTCACGTCCGCAGTTCCTTCTTGGCTTCGCCAAACGTACGCAGTGTTGGCTGCACCGTCATTCACCTTCCCCAAACACGCGTGGAGTGGGCGGGCCTCGCCGGTGCCTGGCCGAGGCCCCACCCAGAAAGGGCGGACCCATGGAAGCCCCGTCCAATTAAGGCGGACAGTGACGTCAGCCTCACCAAGGCCCCTCTCCGCTGAGGGAAATGGATAAATTACGACACCATCCTCAGTCTTGAGTTCTTTGGGGGTCGCTCGTTCTGCACTTGGAGGTCAGATAATTTGTTAGTGAGTGTTTGGAGGTCGGAGAATTCGTTAGTGAGTGCTTGGAGGTCGGAGTTGGTTGGAAACAAAGGGGTTCCCGCTGCTTGGCTCTGCTCACGTCTCGCCCCAACGGCCCGACTACTGGTCCCGGCCCACTCGAGCTCCTCCACGGACCCGAACTCCACACGGGCGGCTGTGGACATGACTGTACGACTGTTGGCAGGTGCCGCACCACGGAGCATTCCTTTCCCCGAGACTCAAGTACTCAAAAGAACTGCAAACTCAGCTCACCTCCCTCTCTGGCTGCGGGGGTCCTTTGGAATTCACCTGGCGTTTTTAATTTCATCGTGTGTGTGTGGTGCCGTCTGCTAAGTACAACTGCATAAGTGTTTTCGATCATTGTAAATCTCCTGTATAGCGCGATAAGCTTGCTCTGTGTCTTTATTGTAAATAAAACAATTGTGGAAATGTTCCAGTTCGTTGCCGTCCTTTCCTTCATTGGTCCAGCATGGTTCGGATCTGAGTTTTAGCCGGGTCTTTGTTCCCGTTAATCTGCTCATCCAGCCGGCACGCTTTGGCAGTTCTGCTCGACTGCACCCGAACCGGAGTTGGTAGTCGTAGTTGAAAACTCTACCACAGTCGGTAGAGTGACCCGGTTCGAGCAAGACGTGCCGAGGGTGTGGTTCCCCTGTAGACGACACCACGTGGTTAATTTGGTAAATTGGTTCTGGACAAAAAGACCCGACACTACGCGGTGGAGGTATTGGCGTCCACGGTCGGTTAAGTGACCCGCCACCTCACGGAGTTATCCGAAGCGACGGCCTACAATTCCGAGGAGTCTGGTGGGAGACGACGTAACCTCCCCCACCTCGTGGTC
>CM068955.1:124949162-124977719 GCA_035128595.1 Eptatretus atami
TAGACACAAGTATTAAATGGGGATTCGGATTGGAAGGAGAAAGATATAATTATTAGATGGGGATTTGGAAATGGGTTGGAAAGGGCGTGGCCGCGTGCGCTTTGCAAGTTGCCAGCATTTTGGGTGCCGTTTCTTCCATCTCCTCGGTATGTGTTCCGGCAGCGTGTGCGTGTGTTGGGTGCGCTTTCTGGAGTCGTGGAATATTACCGCGCTGCCGTGCATTTGGCAGGCTGTGATATCTGCAGAAGAGTGTCCGGCGTAATGCCTGCTTGGCCTCGCTGAGGACCCATCTCACAGTGAAGGGCGCATGTGGCTGGGATTTACCTCAGGAATAAGAGTAGAAAAAGAGAATAGGAATGAGTGTATGTCTTTAATCAGACTTAGCTATGAAGTTTACCAACGCACCGTCCCGTTTATCCCTAGACAAAAGGAAGGGACTATCTGAACGTACATTATGGAATAACTGTCTAGGGACCGCTGTATGATGGTTGCTATTGCTTTGGAGGGATGCGGTTCCCAGAACCGCGACACCATTCACAGCCTGACACATCTCAAGCAGGGTACTAATCTCTGGATTGTATAATTTAGGTTCATTTTCCCCCACCTGACTTTAACGTCATCCTTCACAGACAGGGTATTACACCAATGAGTGCACTGTGAGGTTGAGCCAACTGTCCCATGCATCTGGGAGCATTCACTGGTAGATGTTACAGATCCAATGGTACCTTTCACGGGCAGGAGGCCATCATGTTCAAATTCCTGCTCTGATTACTGCTGGGAATAGGATGGGCAAACTACCTATTGTATTTTCTGCCAAAGAATCGCATTGGTGGCTCGATCGGTGTTGAAGACCCGTGAACGTAACACTGGTGTCAGCAGTGGGATACACTGGGTGACTGCTTCAGTATTGCCAACATTCTGGAAAGAGCATGATCATTAATGTATCGATGGATGTACAGCATATGCAAGACAAGGACATAGGTGCACTATGGTATGAATTACAAGAGTATTCAAAGATAGGAATATCAACACAAAGCTTATGGTAATTAATTTGGAATTGCACCTGGGATTCCAAAATAATGAGCTGTGTGCTCAGACGAGAACACCAAACAAGCCAACCGAAAATTTCTGAAACCGGTTTACCATAAATGGGTCTGAGAGCTACACTAACGAGCTAATTGTAGAAAAACTCACAGACCTCACACTTTAACAACCTAACCAAAGATCAAAATAAAGTACTGCTAATTTATAGACTATTTCAGAGAAAACGAACATTGTGGCGCACCACGCTTTCACAAGACATGTTATACTTACATATTCCAGGCTGATTCTGATGTCTTATCTCTCTCCATAATTATTATAGTTAAGAAGTAAATAGACTTTTTCATTTTTTGTCTTGATAATGATTGCGTAGTACTAATTGTGTTCCCATGTTTCTTAATCTGAAAAAAGTTAACTCTCAGCGGAGTTGCAGCTATTGATGCAGCAGCTGCAAGTCTTGTTACTTGTGGATTGAAAAAGTTTTAAGTATTTTGCGCATTTATCGTAAAGTTCAGAATTGAAAATATTATTTCATTTAATGCTGCAGCACATTTCCATACTTTATCCAATCATGAAGAAGATATTAATTGTGCAAACTTAATTAAAGGTCCATAGAATCAGAAATTCATGTTTGGTTGAATGAATAAATATGGCTTCACTTTAAACTTAATCCCTGTTTTTTTCTTGAATAAATATCTTTAAACAATGATTTTGTATTTTTTGGCATCTCTGTACTCTCGATTGCTCCCGCCCCACCAAAAAAACATATTAGAATTAAAAACCACTTTCAGTTCTTTGTTTATTACTGAGAAATCAATATCATCACATTAATTATTTTATTAAATTTCCGATTCTATGGACCAAGAGGAAAATACTTTTGACAAATCCGATCTTCTTTATATTTCTTTTTTTAATGCATGATCTAAGGCTTGTAGTGGAGCAGCCCCCCCCACACTCCCGCAACACACACACACACACACACACGTAGTTAAAGTTCAAAGCCAGCGAAGACTGAGCCGAAAATGGCAGCTTCAATTGGAATGAGACGCACACATGAGGCGTCCGGTATCACACCAATCAACATGCATTTGTGACGCGGCCTGGTCCTGCACTGGTGGGACTTGTTGACCCCATGCTGCGGAGTGAAGGCTGAGCTTTTTTACATCCTCTTGCCAAGTTCCATCCACTGAGGATGAGAGAGACTGAGTTCCATGGGATCAAGGACCACACTGAAAACAATGACTTTGATGGGAGATGGCATCGAATCGAGCGGAGGACAGCAGCTTTGGTGAGGCCAAGGGCTGCGCAAGTAGTGCCCAGACTTGCACTGCTCGACATGCATTTGGAACGCAGCCTGGCCTTGCGGCTTTTCAGGTTTTGCAAATCCCATCACGTCGAGGAAGGAGGAGACTGAGAAGGAAAAGACCGAGACCGGGCATACCTGGAGATCACATGGGAGGTCGCGCGAATTGACATCGCCACTTCAGAGACAGAGGGGGAAACGGAGCATGGATAGGCAGATGGCTTGGTCTATGAGTTATAGTTCCTTGCTGGGGTGAAGGTGGATGCTTCGGGATCAGGGAAGGCTCTGTTCATTCTTAGAGACTGGAGAGTGGAGATGACGACTGGAGGCAGCAGCGCAAGCACATGTGCACGCGAGTGCGCGCACACACACACACACACACACGCACACACACCCAAACATATGTGACACAAATGAGACAAACAGCCACTGCGAGTGAGGGAAGTGCTGTCACTGCAGGTGTACTCTGAGTACCAGCGACATCACAACAATGGCGCTGCTTTTCTCACTGCACTCAGTTGGGCATTTCCTAAGGAGGAATTTCCTCCTCCCCATGGATGCCAACCTTTGAGGACTGTCCATGGCATTTATATTTTAAATGCTGAACATCAAGCAAGGAAGCAACACGTGCCATTGTTAAAGTCTTTGGTACGACTCGGCCAGGATTTGGACCGTCGACCTCCCAGATTCTAAAAACGGTGTAAATACCCTGTTATCAAGTAGGTTAGAAGGTTTACTTCCTGTTATAGAGGAAAGTAGAGAACAGATATAAATCATGTTATATTGAAGAAGATGAAGGAAACAGACAGGAATACAGTCGTGCTAAGCTGAAGTAAGATTTCAGTGGAATCTTCACCTGTTGCCCTGCACGTAGCAATTGCCCAATAAGCTCGCTGCGTCTTGCTCTTTCCTTTTCTAGTGCAGAAAGCTTCACGATAACCACATCCATCTTAGATACAGCACTGCCGATGGAATGTTCGAGCTGACAGACCCGCCGTGAGAGTCTGGAATGTGTCATAAGACTTTGTGTTAGATCCAAGGCAACAGGTAAAGGTACTTTAAGAAAAAAAAAATTCTTAAACAATGCTTGAATAAAGTTTTTATCAAAAGCCTGTGCTACCAAGAGAAATTTGATGTAATTGTCAGACTCAAATGCTTTTACATCTGTATTGCTGTGATATTGTAGCCCTTGTTCATCAGTAGGATAAATGTGATTTAATAAAATCCCAGATTCCAAAGAAAAGAAAGAAACAGAAATAATTGATTCGTCTTACATTTGAAATTCTTCATTGCTCACTTCATGAGGTTCTTCATCTTCCTCCTCAACAGAGTCAGACTCAAACCCAAGAACGCTCGAGCTTGTTCCATGAGACAGCTGCAATGTAATATTCACAATCTAATGATAATATGTCCCACAATAGTCAGATCTTCCAATGTCAATTGATGAAAAAATAGGAAATAATTAAAATGTTCTCCAGCTGAAAGCTGGAATATAGAATTTGACATGAATATGTTGATGGATATGCCTGAGAGAGAGAGAGAGAGAGAAGAGAAGAGAAGAGAAGAGAAGAGAAGAGAAGAGAAGAAAGAGGGGCCGAGGAGAGGAGAGGAGAAGAGAGGAGAGAGAGAGAGAGAAGAGAGAGAGGAGAGAGAGAGAGAGGAGAGAGAGGAGAGAGAGAGAGAGAGGGGGAGAGAGGAGAGGAGAGAGAGAGAGAGAGAGAGAGAGGAGAGAGAGAGGAGAGAGAGGAGAGAGAGGAGAGAGAGGAGAGGAGAGGAGAGAGGAGGAGAGGAGAGAGCAGGAGAGAGAGAGGAGAGAGAGGAGAGAGAGGAGGAGAAGAGGAGGAGAGAGAGAGAGAGAGGAGAGAGGAGAGAGAGGAGAGAGAGAGAGAGGAGAGAGGAGGAGGAGAGAGGAGAGAGGAGAAGAGGAGAGAGGAGAGAGGAGAGAGGAAAGAGGAGAGAGGAGAGAGGAGAGAGGAGAGAGGAGAGAGAGAGGAGGAGGAGGAGAGAGAGGAGGAGGAGGAGAGGAGAGAGGAGAGAGGAGAGAGGAGAGAGGAGAGAGGAGAGAGGAGAGAGGAGAGAGAGAGAGGAGAGAGGAGAGGGAGGAGAGAGGGGAAGGGGAGAGGGAGAGGGGAGAGGGGAGAGGGGAGAGGGGAGAGGGGAGAGGGGAGAGGAGAGAGGAGAGAGGAGAGAGGAGAGAGGGAGAGGGAGAGGGGGAGAGGGAGAGGGGAGAGGGGAGAGGGGAGAGGGGAGAGGGAAGGAAGAGGGGAGAGAGGAGAGAGGAGAGGGGAGAGAGGAGAAGAGGGAGAGGGGAGAGAGGAGAGAGGAAGAGGGGAGAGAGGAGAGAGGAGAGGGGAGAGGGGAAGAGGAGAGAGGAGAGAGAGGAGGGGGAGAGAGGAGAGAGGGGAGAGGGAGAGGGGAGAGAGGAGAGAGGAGAGAGAGAGAGGAGAGAGGAGAGAGGGGAGAGAGGGGAGAGAGGGAGAGAGGAGGAGAGAGGAGAGAGAGAGAGAGAGAGAGAGAGAGAGAGAGAGAGAGAGAGAGAGAGAGAGAGAGAGAGAGAGAGAGAGGAAGAGAGAGAGAGAGAGAGAGAGATGCAGAAGAAAGACATCAGATGCTTCAAACTCAATTTATGATTTGCAAAATTATTTCCAAAGGGTGTACAGCCAGACGGAGGCCTCTGGAGTACCGGCTGAAAGTGGACACAGCAACATGCTGCTTCGGCGAATGCACTTATACCTGACCTGAGTTCGCGTCAGTTATTCTACTTTACCTAACTATAAAACCATGGGATTGCTGCTTTGCAGGCAGGGTATTGTATCACAAAGTATACTGTCCCTCAGTTGGACCTTAAGTGGTGTATATTTCTGATCTTTGGCTTACAGGATAGCACAGAGGTATGTGCACTCGTCTCTGAGCTGTGTTGCCTTGGTTTTAATGTTGGCCCAGTTATAAACTGTCATCTGGGTGCTTCACATTCAGGGCAAGGCATCAGTACGTGTGTAGTCCCTCACATTAAACTGGATGTCCCATTTGCTCACATTATTTGGCCAACTAAAAACATGTGCTCCCTCCAGAGCTGATTGGGAGGGAACAGGATGGAGGGTGGTTCGGGAAATTAGTCTTGTGCCTGTGGCGAGATACCGCCTCCCTCCTGCAGGGGTCAGTAAACAACGTGCACAGGTGAAAGTTGCAGGTCGTCAACCCACCCCTGAAGGAGGTGGGAAGAGGGGAATTTTTGTGGCCATGACCAAACACTGGGTACTCCCAGCATGTATGCAAAATTTGGTGGAGATCGGCCAAGCCGTTTTCAAGTCTATAAACGAACAAACAGACAGACAAACAGACATGCTGCACTTTAATATGACAATAAAGCCCTCTCAGTGTCTTTTGACAAGGACTAAGCGAGATATTATTGGCACCTGAGCCAAATTCCAAATTCAGTCCAACATCAGGATCAGGCCTGGTGAGCTGCTTCAAGAGTTGGGCCAAGTGTTCACTCACTGCAAGACGTCAACCCCAACTTCATGTGAAAGGCTATTAGGAGGGTATTTTAAACCGAAACATTTAGGACTAACTTGACCTCCGTTTCCGAAAATTTATAATGAAAAAATAAGTAGTTAAAAACAAGACAATATTGTTTTACGATGTGATCAATTTTTATGCACTTACCTCTCTTAGCGCCATACCATCATCTTCAACATCACGATTAAATGTCGTCTCAATCTCCCCTTCACCTTCTCTGTAAAACAGCAAGAAAAACGCACGGTCATAGAATGGTGAGATGGGTTCATCAGACAGTAGAATGAAATGAGAGTAAGATGACATTAAGTACTTAGGATGGTGAGAAGTTTGTTGATTGGATGAGAGAAGTGAATAAAAGCAAAAAGGGCGAGGAAAAACAAAAAATGGTGAGTGAAGTCGTTTTGATGTCCTTTTCAGAATGAAACTGTGGCAAGTAAACGATGAGATCAAAAAAAATCAAGGGGAAAGTGATGTCGTGTTCTACTTCTTGCACATGGCAGCTTGGCTGCCGGGGAGCTATCATTTTGTTGGAGCGCGGCTGTGCTGCCGT
This sequence comes from Eptatretus atami, assembly GCA_035128595.1. Taxonomy (NCBI): domain Eukaryota; kingdom Metazoa; phylum Chordata; class Myxini; order Myxiniformes; family Myxinidae; genus Eptatretus; species Eptatretus atami. The sequence goes on from CM068955.1 coordinate 124,955,576, forward strand.
ACCAGCAAACTGGCGCTCATTTCAGCGGCCAACGCAGCTCGAACTCAAGACCCCTAAGATCCCAAACCAGCCTCCCCGACCGTGAAGCCAACACCAGGCTTAGTGATGTCTAGGATGAAGCAAATGGAAAGGCCAGACATAGAGCTGAGATAAATTGATGTAAAAGTACTGACCCAGCCAAGGCAGAGTCAGGTGCAGCTGGCTGTGATACGTGTCCAAACGTTCGCTGGTAACTCTGAATTGTGAAAGGTGAAGAGAAGAGAAGATCCAGTATTGAGGATAAAACAAATATATTAAGCAAACGATGTGAAATGGAATAAAATAAAAAAACACACGATAGATACAAGACTTCTGATGGTATTAAATAACTGCAACTTATCTGGCATTTTCATACCATTCTTGTTTACAAAGTTATGCACATATCTGTGAAGCAGAAATAAAATTTCGCCCAAAGAACGTCTTTTATGGCAGGAGAGAAAAAGACGTATTTGTCAAGATCTGATCCTCCAAAACCACTGAAGCAGGCGGTCATTAAACCAATCCACTCCAAGGCAAAATTAATTGATCTTCACTGTATAGTTGACATGACGACCTCGCTTACTACAAAAGATTACGTACCTCCATTCCTGACCAGTAGATACCATGAGCCTTTCGCACAATTTGTTGTCATGAAGGAAATCCTTCGCAAATGAATCACAGTGGACCTGAAGGGGGAATCTTTCCTCAAGGATGAGGGAATTTTATGCAACTGGACAAATGTGTTAATGATATACCATTCAAAATATTTCCAGTTAATTTGTTTTGTAAATGGTTTGCTAGATAGCTTAGATAGGCCAACTATGTTATGTGTTTGTAGTGTCGGTATCTTTCTCATGTGTTTGGGATGTGGGGAGGAGAGGGAGGGTGGGGGAGGGGGGGGTGAAACAGAGAGAGAAATGTTTTTATTCTGGTTGAAGCCATCTATATTATAAAAGTAGCTCGGTCTCGGCATGCCTGTGCCCAACCTTCCGTCTATGCATCTGTCCATCTGTCCCTGCCTGTCTGCGTCCGTCCCTGCCTGTCTGTGTGCATCCACAATTGTCTTATAGGGGATACCAATAATTATCAATTCCAATCTGCAAACAGTATTTTTGCTGTTGCAAAAAGTAGTAAAAAAAAACAAAGAAACAAGTAATAGTGCAAAAAGTAGTTGAGTAAGGTTTCAAACAGTATGATATAGTTGAGTAAGGTGAGGATATATGGGCTGGTTTTAAACAGTATGATCTAGTTGGAGTTAGGTGAGATATATGGGCCGGTTTCAAACAGTATGATATAGTTGAGTAAGGTGAGGATAAATGGGCTGGTTTTAAACAGTATGATATAGTTGAGTTAGGTGAGGATATATGGCGGTTTCAAACAGTATGATATAGTTGAGTAAGGTGAGGATAGATGGGCTGGTTTAAACAGTATGATATAGTTGAGTTAGGTGAGGATATATGGGCTGGTTTTAAACAGTATGATATAGTTGAGTAAGGTGAGGATAGATGGGCTGGTTTTAAACAGTATGATATAGTTGAGTAAGGTGAGGATATATGGGCCGGTTTCAAACAGTATGATATAGTTGAGTAAGGTGAGGATATATGGGCCGGTTTTAACAGTATGATATAGTTGAGTAAGGTGAGGATAGATGGGCTGGTTTCAAACAGTATGATATAGTTGAGTAAGGTGAGGATATTGGGCGGTTTCAACCAGTATGATATAGTTGAGTCAGGTGAGGATAGATGGGCTGGTTTTAAACAGTATGATATAGTTGAGTAAGGTCATCAATGACCTCTCAGACTCTCTGGAAAATCCTCTTTATCTCTTTGCTGATGATTCCATCCTCTGCCGAACCATCTGTCATCCCTCTGATCGGCAAGCAGCAGCCTCTTCACTCTCTGCAGACCTGGATAAAACCACAAGCTGCTAAAACACTTGGAACATGTCTTTCAATCCTGACAAATGTCACACCCTCACCATGTCTCTCCGAAAGGACCATCTGGAACCCACCCCCCCATATATTTTCTCAATAATCCCCTTGAAGAAGTCCTTTCATTCAAGCCTTTGGGCCTCACTCTCTGCCGTGCTCTTTCGTGGGAAAGCCACATCTCCAAGCTGGCCTCCAAAGCCAGTCGCCGACTGGGCATCCTACGTCGTGCAAAGGCCTTTCTTGGCACACCTGAGCTCCTGACCACATACAAAGCTTTCATCCACAGTCTGATGGAGTACTTGCCTCCTCTCTGGCTGCTACTCCTGCCTCACACCAGCTCGGTTTCACGCTGTGGAAACCAAGACTTTAGGATCATTGGTATCTCCCGCGATGAAGCTGACTGAGTCTTTCGGTCTCTCACTCTCTACTGGAGGCAGGTCGGTGGTCTTTCTGTTTTCTACCGTCTCCTCTCGACCTCCCCCCTGCTCTGTCTGTGATCTGTCCCTTCTATATTTCCACAGGCGCTCAGGTCCGCCAAAAACCCCCTTCTGGTGAAACTGCCAAAATCAAGAATCATTGCTCACCTCTCATCTTTCATTCCTCTTTTTCCCCACCTCTGGAACGAACAAGCTCCCACACTCTATTCAATCCCACTCCTCCATCCAGGTCTTCAAAACAGCTGTTCACCACCATCTCTTCTCTTCCCCCATCCAAAATCTTGATGTTTTCTACCCTCGTTAATCCACCCAAACCCACCTCCTTCAAATTCCCTGTTTTCCTTCCTGAAAGTACATGTAGCATCATCTTGTTTACCCATGTTCCCTGCCCCATCCCTCTTCTCTGAAAACCTGTCGGTCAAACCACGATACCATCCATTTATTATGTAAGCAAAAATGGCAGAATTTTCTCAAAAAAAAATATATATATTGGTGATGAAGAGCAGGCGACTGTGCTGTGATGGGGGCAGGGGTTGGGGAGGGGGTGCGGGGGAGGGATGCTCTTGGCCCCATCATTTTTGATGGGCTTTTCCCCTTATTATTTATAAAGTAAACATGTTTATCCATTGGGATCCTTCATAATGGTTTGATCTCCACCTCCATTAAGTTGATCACCGTCAGAAATTTTTTATTTATTTATACTTTGATCAATTTGCATTGATATGTGCATTGTTGTGAATTAATAGAAACTCTGAGTTGACTGGAGCTCATTCAGAGAAAGAGTAAAGTGGAACATGTGGGTTGATACATGTTTAAGTTGTGCAAGCAGTGCAGTAGAAGGGATAGCTCCAGAAAAATAAAAATTCAACCAATAATTACAATAAAAATAGTAATAACTCTCACCAATTTGAAATTTCACCAAAACCATATGCTTTTCAGAACGTAAACATGCAAAACATCAAGAGATGACGGTATTCAGTTTAACGTATATCCCACATTGGGCGATTAATTGTTGAATTGAATTTTATGCAACAAGTGGACAGTTAAATGGTCATCATACCTTTTTGAGGAAAGCTGATATTTGGCTGTCTGACTGGCGGGCTGCCATGTTTGCTCTGACAGTTCCATACGATTCACACAGTACAGCGAAAAATAGATTCTGCGATACAGACAGAAATCCATTGTAATATAAAAAAGAAACAATCTTAGTCACCTGTTAACTACCTGACCTTCAAAACAGCTATGGTTCAACACATTAAATCACTTGTGAAAACAAAGGCTTCATCCTTGTACACTTTGATTGAGAACATCTCTGCCAATACAAAGGATGTCTTCTCTGTCATTGATAAACCTCTAAGTAGGAGTAAAAGTCTTTATTCAGAATCCCCATCCCTTTTACTGTCAAAGCGATTTGTCGTTTCCTTTCAGGATATGCTCAATGCACGTTATGGATCCTTCACTTTCATCCTTGCCGTCAAATATTTGCTTTTGTTACAACAATTCTTTACCTTTCAGTCCAGATGCTGTTCAATCAATTTTTAGAAATTCAGAGAAAACTTTTTATTTTTTACTCAAGATGGTTCTTTCATATTTGGCTATTTCCTTACTTTCAGTTCTTTCTCCATTAAAAAAAAACACAAAACAACAACAAAAAAACAACCAATTTCTCTATTGCATTGTCCTTCGTGCTCTATTTCATTGTCAATTTCTCATGAAAACAAACTATCACAGTTTCCATTTTGAAGAATCATACACTGAGCATTAATGATCTTCAAAACTTAAAAAGATGTTTCTCTTTTGCAATTTGTTTCTGATATCCTAGAACATGCAATTGTCAGTCAGCTTCTGGAATACTTACATCACCATTCTGTTTCAGAACCTTGCTAGTCTCATTTTAAATGGTGACATAGTACAGAGGCTACCCTTTTGAAGGTCACTAATGACATCCCATGTAAGAATCAGTTACAATTCTAATACTTCTGCACTTAGGTGTTTTTGATATCGTTGACCATAATATATTACTTGCTCATCTTCAGTCTTGCTTTGGTTTCTGTGGATCTGCTCTGGAATAGTTTAAATTTTTTTTTTTAATAGAATGTACATTTACTGAAAACCTTGCTGGCAACTTATCAGATCCTGTTGACCCATCATTCGGTGTTCCTCAGGGCTCTCTTCTTGGTCTACGGTTATTTTATGTTTACTTACAACCACTTCGTATAATTTTGTGCAATTTTAATATCAGATTTCGTTATTATGCTTGGGTTTTTTCAGATGTTTTTCAGAAAGCATACATTCTCTATGTAAAGATGATATTAAGCCAGCCACATTCGTCATCAAGCCAACACCATGAGGCTTGAAGCTGCAGATCTTAATGGATAATGGCACATGATGTGAAAACAATATACACAGTATATTTTAACATCATTAACTATGTAGTTCAGGTTGATTTTCCGAGCTGCTACAGACAAGCTGCACCAATAGGCATCTCTGCGACCAGATTGCATAGGATTAAGAATAATCCCCATCACCATATTCTTAGGGTAATTCGGGACAGGCACTAATTGTAACGACGATGAGTTCTGTCCACATCCAGTAAAGGAATAAAACAAGAAAGTCGTTGTGCAGAGCACTAGACTGGTGAAATCCCCAAAACAAATTTGACCTTAAAAATAATTGGTGGTTGAATTCAATGACAAAATATGCAAATGTTCTTCAAATTTCAAGTAAATTGGATGGAAATTGATGATTTTAGAAATCTGACAAAATTGTCGACCTTTGGCCGATGTCAACTTTTTGATGTCAAAATCAATAAGCTTCTTGTTTCTGACCAACTTTACCATTTTGTGAAGTTTCATGAAGATCAGTTTAAAATTGTGGCCCGAAGGTGATTGACATACAAACAAACAGACAGACAAACAGACAGAATCACAGACCAGACCAACCAACATACTTGCAAATCTTCAATTTTGCAAGTAATAATATTACAGATCACATGAACATAAAGAAAGGATGTAAAACATGAGAAATGTAAAGGAAAAATATTTTGATCCTCACCATCAGAATAATAAAGAAGAAGAATAACAACAGGCAAAGCAGAAAAACCGAGCAGGAGTTTTGCACCATTTTGTTGAGATCCTTATCACCCATGAGCAGCTGCATCTGGCTAACCCTGCCAAAAGAAAAACTTAAATTGATGCATTCAGAGGAGCAAAAGGATCCAGAAATAAAGACTTCACTCCTGAAAATTGAAATTGTTGCACTTTGAATTGTTTGGTAAACACAGATTGGTAGGAGCAGTTAGCTGAAATGACAAAATAGAAAACATAATTATTTGTGTGTTTTATCGACCACCAGAAATTCTGCAGTCCCATTAAGTGGCTACAGAAATAGAACATTTTAATTAAAGCAGTACATATCAAGCAAAATAGAGATCTCCATGGATTAACCTGTAAGAGCTTTGATATTTTTGTGTTTTTATCCCAACTACCTCCTTAGCAGGATGTGTGTAAAATTAAAAATAAATAACGGTTAGAGTAACAATGAAGAGGATGTTGAAGTTGAAAAGAAGATCCATAGCATTCAAAACTAGAGAGTTCATAGAACACGATACCACATGCAGTGTTCACATGTATACAGGAGGGTCTTGCTGTTTGCGGGGGTTACGTTCTTGAAAATCCCCGAGAACCGCAAATACACAAACTTAGGGAGTAATGGGGAAAATAGGGTTAGGGACTTCAACTTTAAAATTTATCCAAACTGTACCGTTAATTAATATTTTGTGCATGTTAACGTGTGCAACCTGTCCCAAGGTTTTTAAGATCATTGGAATTTTTAATGATGAAGCCGAGTCCATGGGCCTATCGCTTCGCCATTGCCGACAGATCGGTGGTCTCTCTGTCTTCTTCGGCCTCATTTCTAGTCTTGCACCCTCTGCCCTCTCTATGCTCTGACCTTCAAAACTCTCTTCTCCAAAACTGCACACACGACTCAGATGAAACTTGACCACAACCTTCATCACCTATGAAGTACCAAAGTTTATCATCTGCATAAAAATCTGCATTCATCAAAGGGGTCTATGGGGAGTGTTGACCCCCAAAATAGGTATTTGCTCTCTTCTCGAAAACTAGACACACGATTTAGATGAAAATTGACCACAACCTTCATGTACCAAAGTTTGTTCATGGCAATAAAAAATTCAGGGTCTAAGGGGGTCTGCGGGGAGTTTCAGTGACTGTTGCTCCTGATCCAGGTGAGCTTCAGAACAGGCAGTTCTATTTTTAATGCCATGAGCAAACTTTGGAACATATTGGGTGATGAAGGTTCTGGTAAAGTTTCATCGAAATTGTACGTGTAGTTTCAGAAAAGAAGTTGCAAGTATTTGTGGACAAACGGACGACGCACCATCCCATAAGCTCTCCATAACTACGTTCCAGGTGAGCTAAAAAATGAAAAAAAATTGTGCTATTTATTTTCATGAATAAAAGAGTTATTGAAGGGGAGCCCAAACGCTCAGACCACCTCGATGCTAATCTATCCCTTGATACCCTACAAAATAGATATGATGTGTCTTTATCCAATTTCCGATTTATGAAGTCGGTAAATTTTCGATTTGGGTTCAAAATCTTCTTCTTGTCCACGATTAGCCATGACGTCGCACCAGGAAGTCGACCACCATATCCGTACTGTCTACGAGTTACATTGCGGTACGATTTAAACTCAAACGGTGAATAATTTTCGAATTTCTACAAATATGCCAAGTCAATGTGTCCTTCGTGGTTGTCGTAATACACATCGAGATGGTGTCATGCTACACCAATGATTGAAAGATGAGAGGGTTGCCAGAAATTGCACGAGGTTTGTCTGAAATACCCATGTCTGGATCAGGCCTACGGAATGTTCGCTTTTGTACTCAGAACATTTTACCGAGCTTTTTGATATCTATTTATCACCATCTACCATTTATTTAGAGTGGAGCGAAAGTAGTATGTATCATATACTCCTCTGAAAGGATTTGACTGAGGAAGTTAAAACTTTCAAGTTCCTCTTCCCTTACCCCAGCACACACTCCACCCTCCACAATCCCCCAACAACAATCACCCCCACCCGAGCATCACTCCCCCCTCCACTGGAGCGGGATATCGACACTCATAGACACGGACACAAATGGCATCCTGGGAAAGTATGAAAGGAATGATCCCGTAACATACAAGACACCTAGTTAGCCTGCAACAGTGAGACAAAGCATTCGTCGCCCATTTTGGCTGTGGTGTCCGAGTGTGCCTGGGCGGTGTCGGCTGTTGAGCAATGACGGGTGTTTCTGTTTGAGTGGTATAACTGATTTATCAATTAATACAAAATCCCTGCCTTATAAAGTGTCAAATGAATGGAAAATCAAAACCTACTTATCTGTAGTGAACATGCTTCCAGCATTTTAATCTTCACGAACACTTTCTACTTTCTTCCCCATGATAAAATAAAAAACAGAAAGAGTACGTGGAGGTGGGGCCTAATAGCAGCCATTTTGGAGTCCTGCAAGTGGTGTGGCGTCTCTCACACTGATGTGTTATTGGCAAAAGTGGCCCCCTTCTAAATAATAGTGAAGAACACTGCTCTTGGGCTTTTTTTCAACGCTATGATTGGCAAAACAAAATTTTCCTTCAAATGAGACCGTGATTAATGGTTTTCAGAAAAAACAAAAAAATTGCGTCTGGATTCCCCTTTAAGAACATAAAATAAAGTGTATTTTCTTGAGTTATTATTATTCTTTTATATGCAGTCTGCAGGTGCTGGTTGCATTATTGCTGAGAGCACAGCTGTGCCACTGTGCCACAGCTGTGCCTACTGTTTCCAGTAAACTGGTACTCACTTTGCCAACCTCAGAAGGATGAAAGGCTGAGGCAACCCACCTGATGTTATGTAACAGCACAACAGGGGCTCAAAACTCAACACCTCAAGATCTTAAGCAACCACCTAACCATTTAGCCAACGCCGGACTTACTTTCCTGCATGAAGAACATAAAATAAAGTATATTTTCTTGAGTTATTAAGATCATGAAACTTACCTTTAATAATAACTAGCATAACCCGCGCTCTGCGCGACATGTTGGGGTGGGTGTGTTTGAGAAAGGAACTGATGCAGAGTATCAGTAGTAATTTTACTTTAATGCAGTAAGTGGAATACGATTTCACTGTTTCAGAACCATTTTATTTACTTTTTTTTGTACCATGCACCTCATATGGTCTTTGAGATAATGTAAGCCGAATATCACGTTACTCGAGCGCAGAACAAAGTCGAAGATAGCGCGACACGAAACCACAAACTCGGAAATAATATATAAGATGATCATAAACTTGGTCTAATAATGCGATCGCGATGCTGCTGATGATGGCTACGATAAAGACGAGTAGATGGAGATGATCGGTACCTACCTGCAGTGGCGACCTCTTCACCTCAAACTCCTCGATCGGTAGCATCCTCAAAAAACATGCCATGTCCTCGCATGATATATATCGATATATTGCATGGTTCTTGGACGTACAATGAAGGCGATTTTCTTTTATAAAGTCTTCAAGTGTACAATTCATTTTAAATAAAGGCTTAAAGAGGCTTAAAAAGCATATAAAAATAATTAAATTCTGGGTTTTACCACCGTTTTACTCAGCGTCTATTACTCCACCCTATTTAACACTTTACATTAGTTATTCTTACATCCTTAAGTTTCCTGTTTGGAATGATTTTCTATTTTGTTTGACCACCAGGCAGGCAGAGAGAGTAATAAAATGACCTCATTCCTCTCTGCGCACGTATGACAGAGTCAAATTCAGAGCCAATGCATGGTAAAACTGCAAACTTGTCCAGCTATTCTTGTTATGTTCCGATTCATGTTCAAATATATAACATTCAATTTAAATGAGCTGTTCCTCGATCATAAACTGAAAAGACGGATGGCCAGACGGACGTGAACCAATTGCTTAACCCCTCTTTTTGCTTCACGTGTGAAGGGTAACAAATTTGGCAATGTCCTCAATTAAACAGGAATGATGGTCAGTTGGGCTTCGCATGTCTCCATAACGATGATGTTCAAAATCATTTTCATTTGCATTTTGTGATGACGACTCTCGATCTATTACTGTCAGCCAGTGTAATTGTTATTGTTGGTAAACTGGGAAGAGAGGCAAATATACAAACATGGAAAATTGAAGCAAATTAAGGCATTTACTTACATGCAGCGGAAGAAGGAGGAGAATTCTGGGAGCTGGGTGCTGAACATAAGGAAAGAGAGCTGGGCAAAACATAAGAAAGTAAAAATGGCAAGCATGGAGGTGGCAAGGAGATGGGGAACCGCACGGGAAAGTGCGAGATAGAGAGGGCGCCACGCTGAGCACAAAGCCAAGTACCGCATCCCCTGTAATACAGCACACAAACAACCACATATATTTCCAGTGACACACTATTACCAGATAGTATGTAAACGATAAGGAAACTGGTTCGGTAAAGAAGATGTGGATATGGCACAAGCATTACAGGCAAAACAAGGAGAAAAAGACATAAAATGTCATAGCCCCCATGGTTTTTAGTAATTTTGCTGTACGGAGTTAAAGAGCCAGCCCATATTTACAAGATTTATGTGTAAACGCAACTGACTTGAGTGGTCATGTGACATACAAGAACATTTGTGACATGTGACATTTGCCAAGTTTGAACAAAATCGGACCATGCATGTCCGAGAAATGGTTGGGGACACTTTTAACTAACAAAATGGCTGCCAGTTGGTCATCTTGGATCTCATCTTGGAAAACAATGGCGGGCACAAATAAAGCCATCATTAGTTATCTGTGTGCCAAGTTTGAACAAAATTGGACAATGCATGTCTGAGAAATGGTTAGGGACATGTTTAAGTAACAAAATGGCCATCAGTCAGCCTACTTGGATATGATCTCGAAAAAAAAGACATGCTTATGTAAGCCGTCATTCGTTATGTGTGTGCCAAGTTTGAACAGCAGTAGTAGATGCATGACCGAGAAATGGTTGAGGACGTGTTCAACATCAGGTTTCTTTCAACTAAAATGGCACCATCATGTGTTATCTTCGTGCCAAGTATGAATAAAATCGGTCCATATATGTCCGAGATATGGTTGTGGATGCATGGATGCACGAACATGAAAATCGAGACCAAATCCATAAGCCCCCCCCCTGTTTAGGACCAAGTCCAACGGGGGTCAATAACCTAAACCACAAGAGTAGCAAACATAATATAATTACCCTTGTGAGGTGAATAGTTATTACAAGACTGTACATATTCCAAGCAGTAAATTTGCAGAAGCAGGATATTTTAAACAGTGTGGTCGCTATCGAGTCGTCTAGTATGGTTTATATCCACAACCACGTCAAATTCAAGAAACTGCCATTCTGATGTAGCAAGGAGTACCGTATCTCAGCGCATACCCTCATTCTTCCAGATCTATAAAGCATAGTGTCCTGTCTGGTTACACTTTAACTTGCGATGTGAAAATATGTAACAGTATCTCAAAAATGTATGTCAATGTGTGCCGACGCCATGGTCAAATTCCATGACTGGAGTGTAAATAATTCAGTATACAGAACCTAGTTACATTAAAAGCTCAGCATTTTTACCCTTCGCTTCACTGACTGATTTAATCAAAAGACATGTCAGGGAACACCACCGTTGTCAATCATCCTTGCTATTTATATATGGCACGGATAACAATGCAAGGTTCATTGTTGAATGCTTTGGTTTGAACCTCTGCTTAAAATGAATATGAATCATTTTTAAAATTTCTAAATTAGGCTCACTCAGATTTCAGCATCACCGGTAATGCATCTTGTGAAGTTGTTTAACCTTTATTTGTATGAGAAGGTGATTTGTAATACGGGACACCAGCGGGTGGCACTATACAATACACATTTACAGAGAGAGAATTGGGGTCTTCCCCATAACTATGAATCCCCTCCCCCAGAGATACTACCTCAACAGAAACCATAATTGTAGTCAGGCAGCTTAGGACCAGATTTGACAATGATGTGGACATTCTGGGGGAACGTATACTGGGGGAACATTGTGTATTGGGGAACCCTTTGGCAACATGCAAAATTTGGTTGGATTTGCTTCAGTATTTTTTTTTAGTTTTTGAAGCATACATAAACAAATATACACATTTACTTTTATAGTATAGATAAAGGAATGGGGGTGTTAAGTTACAATAAAGTTATGGTAATGTTGGGGTGAGTACATAGAAGATAAATGTATAAATGACGTTAATTGAGTGTGGATATTTTGCAAGCATCACGAGTCAAATGGACTCCAGACAGACAAACAAGTATACAACTTAGGGGCTTAAAAGAAATGGGATGCATTCCCAAATGATACTAAAAACACAAATGTGTTTTTTTATGCAAAAATTATGATAAATAAATACAAATAAATCTTCAACAACATTATAAGCTATAATGGCATTCGGTAGAGCACATACCTCCACAAGGTTGAACAGTTTACGTTTTGTATCTCACTGATAGGCTGGATCTGGATCCAGACCTGAACCAAAAATTGAATTGGCTTGTTCATGTCACCTAATTTCTACCAAATCCGTCCACAACTTTTTGAAATATCATGCTATAATGTATATCGTTTTTGGCCCCATCTCTCAATGGTGAAGAATCACTTAAAAAATTCTCGGATCCGGATACGGATCATTACCAAAATCTAATCAATTCTTCCTTGTCACACAACCAACCTGTCCACAACTTTTTGACATATCATGCTGGATATCATTTTTGGACCTATCTCTTGATGGTGAAGGATCACTGAAAAAATTCTCGTATACGGATTTGGATCTTCATCCAAATCAAATCGGTTTGTCCGTGTCATACACTCAACATGTCCATCAAGTTTCATCCCAATCCGTACATAACTTGGATCCGGACCTCCAAAATCGAATCGGCTTGTTCTTGTCACCTACCAAACTCATCCACTAGGTTTTGTCCGAATCTGTCCACAACTTTTTGAGATATGCTATACTGTACTGTATATCATTTTTGTCCCTATTTCTCAATGGTGATGAATCATTTAAAAATTCTTGGATCCTCAACCAGATTCAGATGTCCACCAAAACTGAATCAATTATTCCTTGTCACACACCCAACCCGTCCACAAAATTTCATCCCGAATCCGTCCATAGCTTTTTCAGACATCCTGTTCACAGACAAACAGACAGGGGTGAAAACATAACCTCCACCCACCTTCGGTAGAGGAGGTAATAACCATACAGTGTGTTAGTTGCAAACAACCTCCAACTTGCAAAGCCAGAAGCAAGAGAATCACTGAACCACCTGACTAATTTCACCGCTAGTTGGCAAACCAGCACTGACGGCACAGAATAACCAGGCAACATAAAAGTTACAATAAACCTACCAGTGCAATGTGAGAAACAAGATTGCCTCCCTCATTACATATCTTCAAGGCTCAATCACATCTCTCATCCACAATTGGCAGAAATAATCAATCATCTATCACCTAATAAATTGTCATCAGCTGCAACTTGGGTTATACAGTGCCTTGTGAGAATAAAATGGACACTGATGAAGGCAAACAAACTTTATCTTAACAATTTGTGAGATGAACACAATCAATTTAACGATATTGTTACGTGGAAGGGGTGAGGGGATCTATACCGAAAATGTGGTAAGTGTAGTATGGTCCGTGTGTTTCAAGGAGGTTAGAGTGCCATGTAACAGGGACCTGTCCAGAGTAAGTCGTTTGTTACACTTGATGCTGAGGAGGCAGCCGATGTAATTTATCGACAGGGTAGACAAATTAATTTTGGATGTGCAAAACCTCTTGTTTGTGGGCGGGGCTCGGTGAACTCTTCCCATCATAGAGGCTCACGTCACATGTGTGCGAAAAGCGATTACGATCTCTCTTGCCAATGTGTGCCAGCCGTGGTGGTGCCGTGTGCCGTGTAGCTGGAAGTGGCGCAATGTACATTAATTTTTATTGGGGCCGCCCCTGTGAGCAGCACCGCAGAAGAGAACTCCGCCGACTCTGAGAGAACAAGAAAGGCTCGTGTGGAAGGAGGTTGAGTCAGTGGTCCATGGAGGAGCTTGTGAGGCAGAGATTATTTTGGTTCACTCTGCAGAAGTTTTGGGATCGACCCAAGCTGGTATCACCCTGCATTTGGAGAGGGGAAGGAGCCACCGTGCCTTTCGAGAGGGGAAGAAAGACTTCAGACAGGAGAGCTAAACATGCACGGAGTGCAAAGAAGCACTTCAAGGAGGAAGAAGAAGTGCCGACCAGGAGGCCTCGTTGGGGTAAAGAACAAAGACGACCGTGTGGCCTGGTCGAAGGCCGACTCATCACTAGGCCTGCTCGTAGCCGTTTTACTTCGTCTTTGGATCGACTTCATCCCTGGCTCTTGTCTCGCTCCTGGTTTGAATCCTCGATCCTGGCTGCATTGAGTTCTGGATCCTGGCTGCATTGAGTCCTGTGTTCACCCTGTGCATCGTAGACAAAGGGAAGTCCCACCTGCATTCATAACTTGTAAAACAAGTTTGATCTGTGGCGCCGAGTGGAGTAGGTTTTGCATTTTATTTCTCATCATGGTATATAAGTTTGCGTATTCCCATTCTCCTCTTTGTGTCTTTTGAATCGCTTGCTTTTTTTTTGTTTACGAGAGCATCTTGTTGACCCTCTTCCCTGTACTTTGTTTTTTCAAATAAACACTTTAAAAGGTAAGAAAACATGTTTCAGCCATCCGCTTTCCGTGTGAATTTGCCATCGATTTTGGCTCATTTGGACAACCTTGGGGAATGTCAAGTAGAGTAATTACTGAATGCAGTGCCATAAAAGACCGTTTGGACCATCTCTCAGTATAAAAGGTCTCAGCGCTGAGGAATGCTGTGTTAACGGGCGTCAGGTATGGATGTCAGGTGCGACTATTGATTGGCCACATATGGTCCATATTTGAACATTTGATTCATTCAAACATTCGGTAATTGCATTAATCAGTTGTCCGGATTCAAACCAGTGTCACCAGTGTCCTTGCTGTCTTAAATGCATTTATGCAAGCCTACATGGCTCTTGTCCTTTCATAAACAAACTTGCAGCAGGCAACTGTTATGAATTCCAGCCCTTGAAACCTCAAAGCTGTTTATGAATATGTGCCAGCTTTGGCTCGCAGCGCGCTTACAACCGTGGGAGAGTTATTGGATTGCCAAACTTCCCCTAGGGTGTAGGGAGGGGGGGGGAAAGCCCACTTGCACCTTTGTTTCTTGCTTTGCCTTGCTTTTCTCCACCAAGGAATAGGTTTTTATATATGAAAGTCTTGTAGTGTGACTTTTAGTGTGGTACTTGGTCTGACTGCTGTGGTCGGTCCCTGTGCCACCTCCGCACGCATGCGCTGTGCCGCTTCAATAAACCGCATATTCGAGAATCTTCTGTTGACTCCCCTCAATTCTTGGCTGGGATTGAAGGGTCTTCATCACAACTGGCGACCCAGATGGGACCTGTCAGGTCCTGACGCCGCGATCCGGAGGAATCTCCGTTGAGCGCAGCTTCGCTGACGCCGCGATCCGGAGGGATCTCCGTTGAGCGCAGCTTCGGGGTCTGCACGGGTCACGAACTGGTAACGGTCATCACAACGGGTACTCGGATGCGAAAATATATTAGTATTTGGCAGCATGTCATTTGGCCTATCATACAGTGCTTGAATCTGTGAAGGCATAAAATCAATAATTTTCTGCTTAACAACCTAATCCAGATTTTGCCAAATGTGTACTAAATTTTGTTGCAGCTCCTTGAATATCATTTAGCAGAGGTTGATTTTCTGCAGCTCCCACTCCATATGTTCCCAGATGTATTTAATGACATTAATGTCAGGTGCCCAGGGAATATGCTAAAGCACACATTGGACATTTGTCATCTGGAACCATCTTCCTGCAATAAATGTGAAATAAACTGCCAAATACCTTGATAGTATTCAATAAACTCTCTCACCACTATAGCAGTCAGGAATTTGCCAGTACAGTATAGAATACACATTTAGTGCAGAATTACTGACTGCCACATTTGTACAAAAATGGACAAAAGTGAAAACCTACAAAATTGAATTGTGGAACTGGGGATTGTTTTCACTCCTATCGTTTCGCTTCTGGATCTGCCTTCTTGTGGTGTATTCTCAGGTTAGGATGGAGAACAGATGAGATGAGCAGATTTCCATTAGCCAGCACTTTCACTCCCTTGCATTTCCTTGAAATTGTCCCATTGATGAATGAAAGTTTGTGTGATAAGGAATTAATTAGCAACAGAATTTACCAGAATGATTAGCATGTGAGAGGTGATAGCTACCTGTAACCAAGAAACCAGCAGGAGAGAGCTGGAGAGATAGGTAATATGTATCTGCCATGCAGCTGTAGGGTAGAGGTCCACAAATGATGATGGAGAAGGGATAGCAGAAAAAAGAGATGGTCGGAGGTTGAAAGCATCATGAGCTCCAAAGCCAGAACGAGACAGCCAAGCTAAAGAGAGGAGCATGGTTGTGGAGAATGAGTATAGAGATATATGAAGAATGGGATATATATTTTTTAAAACTTAATAAATATCCAAATAAAATTATAAAGTAAGAACATATATATATATATAATAATATATATATATATATATATATATATATATATATAATATATATATATATATAGTATATATATGAAGACCACAAGGGGAAAACCAGAGATGTCAGGATAAGTCAATTTTGAAGAAACTGAAAAACAAAGTTTCAAGACTTTGGTGGACTGGTTAATAACTTCATATAGATTTCTTTTCCAGTAAAAGGAAGAGTGATCATTGGCCGATCAAATTAAGCATGTAGCATTTGCCAAGCTTCTGTGTTATTTAATTTAAGACAAAGAACGAATCAATGTTGCAAACTGACATCACTGGTTATTCCCTTGTTTAATAATTGCCATGCAATTTTAACCCAGGATGTGTAGCAAATTCATGCTTGTTGGTTATTAGCATACATTACATGACTTTGGTGATCACAGATTATTTTTTTCAACATTAAACGGCATTGTTTTTTTTGTTTGATTGGTGTTCAACGCCATACTCAAGGGTATTTCGCTTATATGACGACGGATTCTCCATTTCTTACTCCGTACTACTTAATATGATGGAAAACCGGGAGGAAACCAAGGATAAACCACCCCCGTGATAACCGAAGTCACCTCATGTGACTCCCTCATATACCTAAGCAGGTTGATTGGGTGGTGGGTACATCGAATGAGGATGGGTACTCAGACGCGCTAACCATTAAGCCACGGCGTGGGTCCCATAAAAGTCACAATAAAGGTTTGACCAGGCTTGAACCACGATATGCACCAACTACGGAGCCCATGATATAACCAAATAGGCTATTGTAGTGCTCAGAGTTTATGCTGTGAAAGTTTACAACCTTTCATTTTTTAGTTTCTCAACTCTGAATATTATGGTGGAACAGTTAACATGAATGAAAGGGAGATAACCAGGAGTAAAGTACTGACAACTCTGGGTTTCTACTTGTTCAGCTTTGACAACACTTGTTTTTTCATTGCACGGCTAAACTTTATACCATATAAATTATGTGACACCCCTGGTTATTTGTTAAAGTAATATTGTGAGAGGAAACCGTATGTTGCCAACTATTGGCAGGTGCAATAACCCTGAAATTTATAAAAAGTGACATCTCTGGTTTTCCCTTGGTCTTCATATGTATACAGGTATATGAATGAAAAAGGGGAATGTAAGAGGAAAAAGAAAGACATAGGATAATAATGATTCAAGAAAAAAAAAATACAAGTAAAAGGAATGAAAAAGAAGAGCAAACATGCGTACAATAAATGACAGTGAGGTCAATCCAGGTTGATGGGCATGTCATGTGGCTCCAGCCATGTGACCGGCATGCTCTCCCTTGATTAACAAGTTGGAGTAGAAGCAGGAGACAGGCAAGAGACAGGCTCCAAGATGCTGACCAGGTCCCACTATTGACTTTTACAGGCTGAAGTTCCCAGGATGATAAAGCTCCACCTACAGCTGGAAATTCCACCAGCAGACTGCAATACATTACAGAAATTCAACATGCATAATATCCAATCAGAATAGCAAAGCAGGTAATACAGCAGGTAGTTAAAAAGAGCAGCTTGGCATGGAAATACTGAAATGTATTGCGATTCAATGATGGAACTGGTAGTTATGTTGCTCTTACAATATACTTTTCTACAGGTCTCACAATTACTTTTTAGAGTAGCTATCAATCTTCAAACCATTTGCAGCCGCAATTGTTGAATTGTGGGTTGGCATTGGTGAAAATCTCGGATGTATGAATTGTAGACAAGGCATGGCTTCCTCCACAGAAATCACTGTGAAATTCACTGAAGTTGCACTTGCTACTTAATGGTACTTTTCTTTGAAACTGGGGGTAGCAGTGTAGCAGCTGGAACACTGCTTTTTTGCAGTCAATGGTCTCGTGTCTTGTATAGTTTGCAATTAAAACCAGAAGTATCTTTTCAACTGTATCGTTTTATTTTCCAGCTACATAAAACTTGTAAACTGGTTAATAAATTCCTAAGTGGCGTGGATGCGAGACAGGTTAACCCCTATTGATCAGGAACCTTGCAGTGCGAGCTGGTATGGCACAGGTGGTCATGGACACCATTCCAGAGGAGCTAGAGGTATATAGCTTCTCATGGGATGGCACGTCAAATCACTTAGTGTGGGGAATCGATGCCACACTGATGATGGCTAGGGAGCCAGAAACGTGTCCATGGATTGATTCCTTTTCTTAGGAGGTTGGCTGATGATCCTGCTAAAGAAGACTTTAAGAAAAAACAAATAAAGTGACTGATGATGCACTTAGTAGCATAGTTGCTAACATTGCATTAATCAGTAGGGGTTTGGCCAAGACAGCCAACACACACACACACACACACACACACACACACAAACACACACACACACACACTGTTGGACCCCACTATTTGTGGATTTCGCTACTCACGGACCCCTTATATTTACGGGTCATAAAGTGTGACCTGCTTCAACATTCACGCGTCAGAATTTTTTTTAATACACTTCAGGACTGCTCTCCTATATGCACCTGGGAAATTGCAAATCAGCCAACATCACATCATTGTATTAAAATGTGCAAAATCGGATCCCTTTAACTACAACCCAATTAGCTTACTGTACTTCCAATCACCAGCAAGGTCATGGAATCCATCATCGCAGTTGACATGAAATAATTCCTTTTCTCCAACAACCTCATCTCAGATCAACAATTCAGATTCACACCTGGTCATTCCACCTTGGACACACTGCTTCTATTCTCCCAACAATGGTGGAGTCCCTCAATATCAGACACGAGATCAGGGCCACCTCTCCAGACACATCTCGAGCTTTTGATACAGTCTGGCATCCTGCTTTGCTCTCCAAACTGTCTGCCTATGGAATCAAAGGCCAACTCCACTCTTGGATTCCTGACTTCATCCACTCTCGTAGACAATGTGTGGCTCTCAACGGAACCCTTTCCTTTAATCTCCTCTCCCTGTCAAGGCTGGAGTACCCCAAGACAGTGTCCTAGGCCCCCATATTATTCCTAATCTTCATCAATGATCTCACTGACTCTGGAAAATCCTCTTTGTCACTTTGCTGATGACTCCACTTTCTGCCGTGCCATCTCCCATCCTTCTCACATTCAGGCAAGTAACCTCTTTCCTCTCATCAGACCTTGACAAAAATCACAAACTGGTCAAACACAATTTCGCTTATGTATCCATATTTTCCACCCCTTGCATTTTCCCTTACCCGTCCGTCGGTAAGTCAGTGAGTAAGTCCGGAAATATTCACTCATAATCGCTTGAACCAAACACACAATTCTGATAAGCTTCATATCTGATGCCCAACGAAGGTGTATTTACCGCATCGATTAGATCCAGAAAACACTTGCTAAATTCAATACTTTTTAGATCCTCGTGGAGGATCTCGAAGTCTTTACTCACGTGTTGTTCTTGTGGACTTTTTTTGTTCACAGCCCACAGTTTTCATTGAAACTTCCTGAAACTTGGCATATATATGTAAAAATACCCTGCGCAGACAGTAACATCTCCGATTTTGAAATTCCTCCAGAAAAAAAAGTTATGACGTCAAAATATCTCCGCTAATGGAAATCGCCTAAAAAATTATCTCCAAAATCGGCAAGCTTTTTAAATTCTGTTTGCGGAATCGAACAGGGCCATTAGCAGAGATGAATTACCGCACATATGATACATCACTATGACGTATATCAATTTTTATGACGTCATTCCTATTTTTTGACATTTTTTTGTTTCACAACCCAGAGTTTTCATCGGATCTTCTGAAACTTGCCATGTATATCAGAAAGCCCACGCGCAGGCAGTAACCATCTCCGATTTTGGAAATTCTTCCGAGAAAAAAAAGTTGACGTCATAATATCGCCGCTAATGGAAATCGCCTATACCATTATATCCGAAACTAGGAAGCTGTTTGAATTTTTTTGCGGGAATCAAGCCGGGCATCAGCACAGATAATTTATCGCAAACCTGATACATCACAATGACGTCATATTCGTTTTTATGACGTCATCATTAAGAGGATGAGGATCTTAGCTCATTTGAGCTTGTTTTTCAACATTGCCGTTTTAATATCGCCCTATTAAACAGCATTTCCAATTGATGATTATACACCGCCCTTTCAAGCATCACAAAGCAGGTCACTCTACTTGCAACACAGGTGAGAAAAGAATAAGAACAAAAATACAGCTGATATTTCAGTGTGGTTTGGATTTGTTAAGATTTGGAATCAACGTGGTGGATAAAACATCTTTGTAGAGAGAAGAGAGGGATAAGTGGATGTGTTTGCATTAGAAAAAGAGCCATGTCTGTCTCTCTGTCTGACTGTTGTGTTATAACTTGAGAAGGGATTAACGGATTTCAATAAATCCAACTACGGTGGATTCAGGGAACTCCTGGGAAGGTTTGTGATTCAAAAAGACTTTTATATTCCTTTTTCAAAATGGGTACTTGGGCTCATGTTGAAACTGCAAATGCCAACTTGCGACACTGGTTATCCCACACTCCCAGGAATCCTTTTTTTTTCTTGCCCTATCGAGTAGCCATCACAGCAAAGATTGGTATTTCCGTCAGCGAAGGAATGGGTCTTATATTCTCGTCATTATGTATGTGATAGGATTAAGTGGAGCTCAACGAAATCATGACAGGTACAGGAAATGGCGGGCAAGGAACCATTTTATTCCACACTGCATATCAATACGCAAGGCTGTAAATACAGCACATTTCCTCCCTTCTAGATCTAATCCTACACCAACAAGTCAACCCACACGACAATAAATGAACATTTTACTCATTCGATGAACCCAAGAAAATAGCATAATCAAACACATTACAAGAGCATCATAACAGTAGAACACTGCAATCCATCACCTACAGCAGGTAACTGAAATGTACCATCTCGTAGATTGAGCACAGGGGTGAAACATACCCTGGCGTGAGATTATGAGGGGATTATTCTGCCCCATAACTGAATCACTTCACAGATGCAATCTCTCTGGAGCCTTATGGTGTCTCTGTGGATACCACCTTGTCCCCAGTGCTATCTCGGTTGGTTGAGATGCAGCGTCTGTTGATGCCGGTACAGCATCGGTCTCAGCGGGAACCGCTTCCACTGGTGCGGGTATCCTCTCAGTTGACCCCGACCCCTCTGACTCCATTCTTAGAGGAGGGTCTGCTGATTGGAAAAGTTGAGCTTCACAGCTCAGCCCGATATCCCACATTTGATCCACATGCCATTTCCAAATGCAGGATCCAACTGCAACATCATAATTTTAGGGACCCCGTCTCGACCTTACGGCACCAGTTAACCACTTGTGATCCTAACAGCAGTCACGCACAAGAACAGGCTGTCCTACCAGAAATTCACACATGTTGCCTTTTCCTCCACCAAGGGCCCATTGAAAAAGTCTATCGTTGACCCTTTTTCTGATATCAGGTTTAACCGCATCCAATCTAGTATGCAGTGGTCTGCCAAGAAACATCTTTGCAGGACTTTCTCCAGTCTTAGCATGAGCAGCGTTCCGGTCAGATATCAGGAAACGGGCTAACTTTGCTTCACTGGTGCCCTCCTCTTCCCATGCAGATTGAAAAGCCCGTTTGAACGTTTGGACAAAACATTCAGCCAGCCCGTTTGTGGCTGTATGGTAAGGAGCAGACCGAATGTGTTTAATTCCACTTGGTTTCATGAAGAGGTTAAATTCATCCGATGTGAACTGAGGACCATTATCAGATACTAGCTGTTCAGGCATGCCATTTCTGGCAAGAATCTCACCTGGTTTGGTGATGGTCTGTTGTGACGTAGTTGACTTCATGACATAAATTTTTGGCCATTTGGAATGTGCATCAACCACAACCAGAAACATAGTATCAAGAAACGGCCCAGCATAATCCACGTGTATCCTCTGCCATGGGACCGAGGACCACTCCCAGGGATGCAAAGGTGACACTTGTGGCATGTTCTGATGTAGCTGACACCCATCACAGCATTGAGTTATATGTTCGATATTCTTATCAATTGAGGGCCACCATATGTCGCTATGTGCTAATGCCTTCATCTTTAGTACCCCGATGTGTCCTTCGTGTAGCTGTCCCAGCACACGACTGCACAATGATTGGGGTACAATT
>CM068955.1:124986702-124999887 GCA_035128595.1 Eptatretus atami
GGTTTCGAGCCTACGTTCCCACCAACAGCAAAACGACCTCCATTTTGTCAATTTGACTAACCCCCTAACTTACTTTACACTGACCCCGGGGTCCCTTGGGTGGGAATCACTCCTCCCCCCAATCACCAATCGCACCATGCATTCCACATTCACTCCATACACACAGGCCCGCTGGCCTCACTCACTCAACATGTTTCCATGTCATTTCCCACTACACGCTCATACTGCCATCTTTCTGACTGCATCCCCTAACTACCTCATGCTCCCTCTCATCCCTTAAACTAGTAGCAATTCCAGTTATTTTAACACTACGTAGCTAAGCTACGTCCCACTACACACTCAAAGTCTGTCCATGTCCTCAAAATCCCTTTTCCATCCTAAATCTGAACTAAAATCCCTCTAACTAACCATTCCACGGGCCCCATGAGGACTTATCCCTGCCCCATGGAGCCGGTCTAACTAACACTAACCCATCCCCCCTAACTAGTGGATTTCGTGGCCCGGGACAGGGGGTCTTCCACTCCTTGCCAAGGAAATCCTGTTCACCCGAAGCGAGGCTTGCATAATATATATATATATTATATATGCGCACACCAGCGCGGAAACTCGCAACCCGCCGCTCTTTCCCCGTGACGTCATGGCAGCTGTTCGCGCTTCGCGCACCTCGTCCCTCCTCTGACGGTACCATCCGGCAGGGATTTCCCTCCTGCCGGATTCCACCATGCAGCCACGACGTCACCCTGCGCATTCAAAACAAGCCTCGCGTTTCGAGGGTCCCCACACGAACACATGTGCTCTACTCATCGGAGCTTCACAAACACGCTCGCGTGGAGAACCCATCCGGTCCAAATCATTATCCAGCCTACCTTCTGTCCGTCTGCGGGGTCGGCTCGAATCCACCGCGGCGTTTCCGGACCGGGTTTCACCTGCGCAGCGCGCACGTGGCGGCTCGTGCGTAGCACGCACGGACCCGCCCGAGCGCGCTGCTGTGCAAAAACCGGCACGGTCCCCAATGCAGCTATCGGCCGCTACTCGCCTTTGTCCACCGTCAGGCACCGTCATCGTCGCACTCTCGCGCACAAACTTCCACGTGCCACGACGCTCACACACCTCACCATGACATTCACACCGGGACATGCGTTGCGTGTTCCCGCATGCCAACCGCCATCTCCCTCACATACAGCGCTCTCATAACACGCTGTTCTCTCACACACGGCCGTTCACTCACTCGTGCCGTTCACTCACACACGTGGTTACTTTCACACACGGGGAATCGCTTACACACGCCATAACACTCACGCTATGCGTGCTTTCCAGCACGCATTTCTGCTCACTCGTACACACACACACACACACACACACACACACACACACACACACAACCGGGACGACCACGCTGGGGTTTGTGCCACTACAAGGGTCCCGGGCCTTCAAACCCCCCAAGCTCCGTGTGCACCGTCAACAGCACTCGCCCCCTCTACCTCTTCGGCACGACCGGACCCACCTGGTCGAGACCGCTTCAAGGGAGCATAGCGTCTCCCTCCATTCCTGAAGGAGGCTATCCGCTGCTTGCACCGGGTCACGAACACATTCCCCGAGCTCCTCATCATCGTCCTCCACTAACTCCATGTGTGTGTGTTCGTTTTTCACCCCGTCTTTATTGTGTAATCTCTCCTCTACTTTTTCTATTTCCCGAGTCTCTATACATTTATTTCTGTTGTCTCTTCGTGTCTATTAGTTTCTTCCTGGATCTTTGTCTCTGTTATTTCTTTATTTCCTTCGTTGTCTCTGTTATTCCCTCGTCTCCATTTTTATTTGTGTGTCCTTTATCAGGGTTTGCCCTAATGTTGCTTCATCCGACGAGTGGTGTCAATCAAGTCCTGCACCACTACATTACTTCTTGTGTGCTACCACACATTCCACTTATTTGCTGTTCTACTTCCTGGCTCCTTTTGAGTCGTTCTTCCTCTCTGAGCCCCCTAGCTGTTCGTTATTTTTCCGGAGCTTTTCCATCTCTTGGACTCAAATTTTGCTCTCTCCTTGAGTGGTTAACTTCAACCTCGTTTTCTTTGTGTTTTCTATGCCACCGTCTCTCATGTTCTTCATTCTCCCAATCTCATCGTTTCCTTCATTTGTTGATTTCCTTCTGTTTCATTTCTTGTTCTTTCAACTCCTCTACTCCAACTTGCTTTTTCTTTCAATTGGTCAACCTCAAATCATGTTCTTTTTGTTTTCTATCCCACTGTCTCTCACGTTCTTCCTTCTCCAATCTCATAGTTTCCCTCAATTTGGTAATCTCCTTTCCTGTTTCATTCCTGTTCTGTCACTATCTCCTCGTACTCCAACCTTGTTTTTTCCCTTTGTTGTTCAGTTTCAAATTCATACCTTTTGCTTTTATTCCACTGTCTCTCTTGTTCCTCATTCTGCAATCTCGTTGTTTCCTTCAATTGGCTGATTTCCTTTTCCTGTCTCATTCCTTGTTCTTTTGTTTCTCATTCCACTGTCTCTCTTGTTCTCATTCTCCAATCTCGTGTTTCCTCAATTGGTTAATCTCCCTTTCCTGTTTCATTCCTTCTCTTTCATTACTCTTTCTTGCATCTCATTCTTTAACTGGCCTTGGCTTCCAGCTGTTCGATCTGCACAGTGTGGTTCCTTAACGTTTCATTCTCCGTTCTCGTTCTTTCCTCTCTTAACATCCTCAGCTCTTTTGTAATCCCTTTCTTTGTTTTGGTGTTTCAGTAACTCAGAAGCTTTTTAACTATTCCGTCCTCATCTCCACACTCTTTCACATTCTTCCTTCCTCATTTCATCCACTCTCTTGCTCATCTCCTTTAGTTGGTGAATTTCCAATTCTGTCTTTTTGTTTTATTTCCACTGTTCCTCATGTTCTTCCTTCTCCAATCCATCGTTTTCTTCAATTGGTCGATCTCAAATTCCTGCTCATTTTTCAAATTTCTTCCAGTATTCCCGCCATTCCTGTTGGCTTTTATCTTTCTCTTCAGGCTTTCTCTTTCCTGATTGCCTGTTCTTACCTCTTCCTTCAGTTGTCTCAATTCCAAATCGTGTTCCCGTTTTCCCTTTTCCAGCTTCGTTTTCCATTCCTCTTCCAATTTCTCTCTATCCCGGGATTACAATTTGCTCTTCCTCTATTCTTTCGTTCAGTTTGCTCTTCTCTTGTTCCAACTTATGGGTACTCCCTCTACTTACTCATTTCTCCCTGTAGTTCCTTGAACTGTCTTGACTTTTCCAACAATTCTTCCTTCCTTTCCTCCAGATATTTCTCTCCTCTTTATCTTCTGTTCGAGGCTTTTATCTGTTTGCCCGATCTTACTTCTCTTTAGTTGTTTTAATTCCAATCGTGTTTCCGTTTTTCTCCTCCAACTTTGTTTCCTTTCTTCTTCCCCCCTCATGTCTTCCTGTACATCGGCAATCGTTGTGACTCCGTACGCACGTAATCCTCATGACCCTGTCTATGCGCCGCCGTGCCTCGTCCAATTCAAAGGAAAACGAATGCAATCCCCTATACAGTTGTCACCATTCCTCACCGCTGCAAGGACTTCACACTTGTTTCCGAAGCCCGTCAATGATGCTCCGGCATCCTGCCACGCCGCATGACCCGTGGTTTGAAACGGTGGTGGAGCACACGCCTCGTATCGTGCCATCGTGGCCATTAATAGCAGCCGCTCCGTGTTGCGCTAGGTGCGATTGCCCGCTATTTTGCGACTTCGAGTCTGTTTGCCGGCAAAGTTCATGCTCAGTATAGGGTGAGCGCCCCCACTGGTTATAATTGGTATGGGGTTATAAAAAGAACCGTCCCGGGCCATGGATTCTACATTAATACACATTCCTAATCCTAATCCTCCCTGCCCCTGTTCGCCTTGAAATGCCATATTGCTTCTCGAACAAATTTAAACAGCTCGATATTTAATTGAACCGGAGGGTCGCCTCGCACACCCTTGATCCGTTCCGCTAATTTGGTTGGAGGCGGATGGATTCGAATCTCACTCCCGGACACCAGTGTTACGAATTCTCACCGCCGGCGTGCGGACAGCCGCTTTTAGCCAATCGCGGCCGTACGCCCACCGGACGGACAATTCAGTCGCGACTTTCCGGAACAACGCCGAAAACCAGTCACGGGTGTGTTCCAAGCGCACACCACGGCTAGTCAATATTCTACCCGCGCGTGACAGGGTCAATCGCCGAATTGTCGATATACCTAATTATTCGGCGAGCAGACTACCGAGAGACCGTACCTCAACGAAGGCCTGCTTGGACACAAACCGCTTAAGCGGTTCGTTCCGTTCTGGGATAACCGAGCGGTGTATTATCGCCAGGCCTCGTTGGACCCGATTCTATTATCGGCTATCAAAAGCCCGCTATTATTCCGAAATGCAATACGGCAGCTCAATTAAGGGAAAATGACGCGACGAACAGGTTACATTCAAACAAGCACATATATTTTTTACACGTATACAATCAAGCAATGAATTGGGGAAGGGACAAGACGCGAGCAAGACAAAGCACTACAACCGTCTATTATTTATTATTCACAAGCATTTAACAACAGTTCTACTTAACGGGACACGGCGCCACAACTTTCACACAAATAAACAAGGAAAGACCCTCTCAAAGACAGGGGTCAGACTGGACCCGTAGGCCTTTATAACGTGGAGCTTGGCGGACCGAAGGAGTTCCACGAGACCGTTGCAGGTTACCTCCATCCTCGTGGTGCCTCGATGGGGGACCCGCGACGTTCCGTCCACACGGCAGCTAGCGTAGCCGCGGTTGAGCCCAGGCCTTGCCAAGCGGCCGGGTGATTCGGGCCTCAGCCGGCGACGCGTTGAGAGGAACGAACGGGTCTTGATGCTCTTCCAAAGTTGATGCTCTTTGTAAGAACCCGTCCGTCCCTCAGCGATGCTCGAACTGTGCCGAAGCCGATCACCTCAGACCGTCTGGCGCTGGCTGGCGAGCTCTCTCCGGCTCTCTCCACACGAACGTGCAGTCTGCGCGGCACAGCAGGTTTGGCCACGCCCCCAGCTCGCGTGTCCTCCGCTCTCCTGGACTTCTCCCGACTGTGTTCTCCAGGCTTCAGGCTCCCACTCGGCTCCCCGACCTCTCCAGACTGACTCTCCACCGACTCCAGACTGCGAACTGCGCTCCGCTCGGCCTTTTATAGGGCCGAGAGACGAGATCTGACCTCCGCTCTCCGACCTTCGACCCCCACTGGCCCCGCCCCTTTCTCTCTTTTGATCCGAATTCCGAGGCGAAGCTTCCACAGAGCGGACGTGCGCGAGATCACCAAACTTGCCGGAGAGCAAAACCCGCGTGTGCCTGCAGCGATGCCGTTCGATGCGGACTCGCCGCGGCTGGTGCAAAGATAGTGTCGCTTCGGGATGAAGGTGAGGCGATGTTATTCGGGTTGGTCTATTGGGGGAGATGCGGTTTAGGAGATGGTGGGGAGATGTCGTTGTTATGAAGGCGTGTGGGAGGGGTGGTTAACGTGGTGGTTGTGGTGGCGTGGAGAAGGTGGTTGTGTGGTTGGCGTGGTGGAGAAGGTGGTTGGTGTTGAAATGTGGTTGGTCCAAAATAACGATAGTAAAAGAAAAACGGCTAACTCAAAGATAACAGCCCTGTCCACACGGATAATTCCCATTAAACAACGGTGGGGAAATCTAACTGAACACGGACTTATCGGCATAACTGAACTAAGGACTTATATGGTGTTCTGCGACTTTCCACAGCCGTAACAATATATATATATATATATAATATATATATATCAATATATATTTTTATATATATATACATATATAAATATAGATATACAGGGCTGCAAAAGTAGGTATACAGTAATGAAAAACAAAACGTTTATTACGAAAATCCGAAATATTACGAAAATAAAAAAATAAAAAAATGGTAATAATGATTTTAATGAATTAAATGAATCTAGTATTAAATAAATCCTAGCA
Source organism: Eptatretus atami (assembly GCA_035128595.1). Classification (NCBI taxonomy): domain Eukaryota; kingdom Metazoa; phylum Chordata; class Myxini; order Myxiniformes; family Myxinidae; genus Eptatretus; species Eptatretus atami. The sequence goes on from CM068955.1 coordinate 124,992,672, forward strand.
ACACTATTATAATACTGGTAATACTGTATAATCCTTACTGTATACCTACTTTTGCAGCCCCTCTAATAATATATATAATATATATATATATATATACTGTTGCGGAAATGGCCCTTAGTGTGTTACTAAATATAGGATTAGCCCAGATCCCCCATTAAATGCATGTTTAGCCAGGTTGTTCGGTAAATGGACGGTACATGTGTGTCGGGAGGTGTAAGAGGCTGTCATCGCTGGTACATTGGTGGTGGACCAAGAGGTTCTTCTTCTTCCTTTCTCTCTCCGGACAATAGACTCCACCCAGGCGCTGAGAGGGGGAGTGGCCTAGAGAAGGAAGTGAAACTGAAGGGAGGAGCCAGTGGGCTTTGAGGCGAGCGTGCGCCGGGAAAAGTGGTGAAACTGTGAGCCCGAGGTGGCGCCATCGGCTGTACACGGGATGGCTGTGTCTGTTTTCAGGAGGAACGAGCCGAAAGAAAGGCGGGAAGGCAAAGAGAAACGACGAGTGTCGAGTCGCGATCTGCTGGATGAACAGTCGGTTTTTGAGGCGAGCGTGAGCCGGGAAGACGGTGGTAAAACTGAGAGCACCGAGTTGGGCAGTCGGTTTTTGAGGTGAGCGAGGGCCGAAAAGAGAAGTGAAACTGAATAAGTAAAACTGCAGTCGGTTTTGAGTGAGCGAGTGAAGGAAAAGACTGCAGGAGCGCCGGGGAAGGCAGTGGTGAAACTGAGCGCTGAGGTGGGCGCGATCGGCTTTCGTGGGAGACATCGACAGGTTATCCGGAGTCCAGTGACGAGCCTCTGACTGTCCCTACTCACTCACGGCTCGACGACGTCTTGGAATCCCATGGACCCAGCCTGCGGAGCCAACACCCGATTTGGCCTTGTCTGGTGAACAGGCCAGGCCTGACTTGTATACTGGACCTTGGGAGAAACAGCTGAAACCCACCATTGATCTGACGGTCTTGTGCCGTCGACCTTATGGGGGTCAGAACACGCGGAGCCGCGTGCGTGGGCGGTGCGACAAAAGAAGGACGAGCGCCATCTTGCCATGCATAGTGTTTGAGCTTGGGCGCTCAAATCCTGGACATCGGCTTGTCACCAGCCACATTCGTGCCTTTGACACTTTCCTCTCGTCCATGAAACATCACCAAGTACTCTGTGTCTTGTCTGCATGCTGTCCATTTCTTGTTCCCATGTTGTTTAAGGTATATGTCGTTAGAGTTCCCTTCGAAACCCGTAATCATTAGCTCCCTGTTAAGAACGGGTTATAGATTAATTATAACATTGTCGTGAATGCTTTGCTTGTGTCGTGTTCCCCGATGTCCCCAATAAATCTGGCTGATATGTATGAAGTTGCCGCTTTGAAATTAATTGTGCCGCGCCAAGAACCATCCGCTCGATTTGATATAAAAAACAAAATGGTTACAGACTGGCAGAATTCCCTCGGTCTCTGACAAAACCAGTCTGTAACCGGGGTCTATTTCCCAACTGGTAAGTCCAGGGTACGTTGGTATCGGATTAGACGCGTGACCCGAGGTCTGTGCCAAACCAGCCAGCGTATAACCCCGGAGACAGCGGTGGTTAGGGTCGCGAATATGTAACATTTGGCTGTCGAGAGTAGGGTGTGAAAACCCAAACTGGTTACGGAGAGTGATTGACGCGCTCGTCTGACCCCCACCCCCAATCCGTAAAAATACTATATATATATATAAAAAAAAATATATTATATATACATATATTATATATATATACATATAAATATATGTATACACTATATACATAATATATAATATATATTATACATATTATATATTTAATATACATATATTATTTAATATACATATATTTACATATATGTATATATATATTTACATATATTTACCTATATAATACATATATATCTATACAATATATATATAAATATAATATATATATATACTGTATATGTATATGTATACACACAAACACACATATACAGTGTATATTGGTACATCAAACTCCATTACTGCAGTGAATACCAGGAGCAAGTGCCACACCAGCTATTGCTACATGCACCCTGACCAACAGGAAATGCCTGCCACACATTAACCTGACGGTGTAGAAATAACAGTTCTGGGGGTAGCCAGGAAATTTAAATTTAAAAAGCCCATTCTGGCTAAACAGTTGCCTCGGCTCCACCTATTAAGCATGAGCTGAGCAGAGCTACAGCCCCCTACCTCCCAGTAAGATTGCACTGCAACCAATACTGGGAAGATAATATAATTCTTCATTTTATAAAGCAATCCACCCTGAAGAGGGAACATCTACGGACATATGTTTCAGGCTTGTTGGCCCTCATCAGTGTGGAGCAGAAGCTCCTCTCTGGAGAACACCCACCTAGTGTGTGTGTTGTGTATGTGAGACAAGGTTGAATTGATTAGATTTTGGTGAATATCCGGAGCCGAATCCACATCCGAGACGTTTTAAAATTACCAAGTAATTATTTATAATTGAGAGATATGGCCAAAAATGATATATAGCACGATAATTAAAAAAGTTTTGGATGGGTTAATTGAGAAATGAGCCCAAAAACGATATATACTAGTAGGACGATAACAATATTTCAAAAAGTTTTGGGTGGATTATAACACAACTTGGTGGATACATTGGCTCAGTGACAAGAACAAGCAAAATGGATTTTGGTTCAGGACCGGACGCAGATTTGGCCTATCAGTGGGATACAAAATGTAAACTGTTCAGCCTGGTGGAGACAGGAGGTATGCACTCTACCAAGTGCTGTTCTAGTGAATTGTGATGTTATATATGCGTCGCTATAACGTGTCGATAGATGTTCATTTTCTTAGCCCTCTTCTTGTTTCTTCCCTCACTAAACCTTTGGATGTGTTTTAAATGTTCTTTACCTCCGCCAATGAAGGTGGATAGAGGTTATGTTTTCACCCTTGTTACTTGGCTAAATTGTTGGGTTTTTTTGACAAGTATGTTGATCGCTTCCGTTTGTCTGTCTGCTTGCCTTTAATCGCCGACAGGTCACAATTTTAAACCAATCTTCACGAAACTTCACCAAATGGTGGAGTTGGTGGTCTGACAGAATCCCATTTATTTTTAAGGTACTCCAGCTCAGTGATGAAGGTTGTGGTCAAGTTTCATTGAAATTGTGTTTGAAGTTTCGGAGAAGAAAGCAATTACATATTTTGGGGGGTGTGGAAGTAAAAATAATTATATTCATTTCTTCTCAATTATATTCACTTGTTGCTGGTACTTTTTAATTGAACACAGTATAAAATAAGGTCTTACTATTGTACTGGAGTCAAATGACTGACTGTCTTCAGTAATTGCTCCCCACTCCGACAATCTTTTGACCTCCATAGTAAAGGATATGCTATCAACCAGACAGAAAGGGATTCCCTCGAGATGGTATTTTTGAACAGAGCAGGATCGAGAATTTAAGGCGAGAATTGTAAGAGGGGAAAAAGAAAGAAAACGACTAATGAAGTAACTTGGAGGGCATTTTTTATGTGGAGTTCAGAATGCAGGGATAGGGAGGAGAAAGCCAAATTGGAAAACATGAAACATAGTTTGGAAGAAGTACAGGTTAATTGAAGAGTGCAACGACTCGAATGCCCCTGAATGCAGGAGAGGTGTCAGTCCCGCCGAACCCCAAATTGTATCCTCAGCTGACCGTGGTGTCAGCCCCACTACTGTCTTTGTTATTTTGATATCCCTAGAACATTATGAGAAAAAACAATACATAAACAAAGGAAAAGGTGAGACCCCACTCCAATTGGACACGAGAGAGAAACGGGAAGTAAAATCGCATGATCAATATTTACATCAGGATGGCTTATTCGGAATGAATACCTTCTTAGCCATATCCCCGAACAGAGCACAAGAAGTAAATGAGAGTAATTGTTGGATTTGCACCCATATTCCTCATTCAGTAAAGAGTGGAATACCACTTTCTAGAATTCCACATGGAGGGGAGGAGATTAGTGGTGTCTTGGAAAAAAAAATCACAGAACGGGGAAAGGTCAAATCAGGAAAGATTTTAAGGAAAAATGGGAAAAGGGTGGATATAACTGTACAAACTGAAAATATAGTTATAGACCAACCTTTGATACATCTAAAATGCCTCTACACTTCACAGTAACTACCATGAGGGAAGGATATATTTGCTCAACTAAAGAAATAGTCGACTGTATAATAAAATCACTCATGGGAAACTCCACCTGTAAGTATTATTTAGATGTGAGATCACCAAGCAACTTAATCATAGTAGGAGCTCCAGGATTTCCAGCCATAATATTAAGTGCAAAAGACACTTTTCCTATCAAAATGGGAGTAGCATGGAATAATACATACTTCGTATGTGGATATAAAGCATATTCGGGCTTCCTCTAGTGCAGTGCTTCTCAAACTATCTGATGTGGCGGACCAGCAGGTTTTTTTCCAATGTGCCAGGGACCGGTACCATATTTGTGCCATATTTTTTTTGTTTATGATCCGAGAAAATATTGTTTGAACATCCGTAGTAATATTAATTTATACCGAAAAAATATAAAAATAATGATATAATAAAAGTTGACACATTTTTAAAATATATATTTTGTATTATATATATATGTATATTATATATATATATATATATATATTAATATATATTGTTACGGCTGTGGAAATTCGCATTACACCATTCAGGTCCCGTAGGTGAGATATATTTTTTAAGTACATGTATAGTTAGCCAAACCATTGTTTAGAGGGAATTAATGTGATTAATTCGGGCTGCGATCCTTTGAGTTAGGCGTTTTTTGTTGCTACTTTGTTTTGACCAACCACGCCAACACAACAACAACGCCAGCAGCCACAACCTACCTTCACCACTCGCTACCGCAAACCTCACATCACCGCCATTCCAAACGGCATCATGGCCATCGGACACCGCCGAAAACCTCCACACCTCCTACGGCCATTCCGCACCACCTGTGGGCACCGAGCGGGGCTATCTTCAGCGATACACGCGAGCCGCGAGTGCAGATGGCGGTTTTTCCGAGGAGAATTCGGATCAGGAATGCTACACGCCCACATCTGATCCATCCAATTAGAAGCGCGGGGCGGCTTGGCCGCCTCCAGACGCATCTGAGGGAAATCGGGATATGCAAATTTGAGGATCAGGAAAGATTCACGCCCCTTTTTCTCCATCCAATCGGCGAGCGTGGCTCCGCCCCTGAGGTCGTTTGGATCCGAGAATTTGCATATGGTGGGTTCCTGGAGCCGATAAAGAGACGAGCGCAAGGCGAATCGTGGGAGAAGTGTGCAGTGAGATCGAGTTGGCAGAAAGTGGGGCAGATGGTACGGAGGCGAATGGCTACGGAGGCGAACGGCTACGGAGGCGAACGGCTGCGGAGGAATCGCTGAGGAGAACCGGGAGGCTCGGGTCCGGGGCGAGGAAGTCAGCGACGAGTCGCGTTGAATCGCGCATCGCGGGACTCGAGCAAGCCAGCCATACTCCCTCCCAGGCATCAACAATTCCCCCTTTCCCCGCGCTGAGAGAGTGCGACAAGGGGCCCCGTTCCCACTTTACACCAGCAGGTGCCCACGAAACCGCCGTGCAGAGACATTTGGCGCTCGCCACGAGGGCGCGGTAGGACCTTCGGTCTCGTGGACCTGGCCGCTCATCCAGGTTCCACGCGCATTAGGCCACGGGCCCAGTCTGACTCCTTGCTTTGAGGGGTCTTTCCTTTGCTTTGGTGTGAATGCGTGTTGTGGCGCCATGTCTTGTAAGGTAGAACTGTATAAGTGTTGCCGGTGTACGAGTATTCGGTCGTAGCTCTGCATTATTGTTTTTGTCTTAAATTGATATATGTGCATTTGTGATTACTGTATGGCTGTATATGTGTGCTATCCGTGTGTGAATTAAATGTGCTTTCTTGTTGAATGTTCCCCCATTTCGCTGCGTCCTTTCCTTTGTGGGTCTCCATCTTGCTTTACGTAAAGGGTTTGAGTGGCGCGGGCCGCCCGATAATTAATCAGGAACCGTCGAGGCCGACGATAAACCGCTCGGTTATCCCGATAGCACGGAACGGATCGCTTAAGCGGCCCGTGTCCGAAGTCGACCTGCGGCGAGGTGCGGTCGCGCGCGTTTACCATCCGCGTGGGTACTTCGGTAGGTCGAGTTTGGCGAACAACCCTATCCCACGCGGGTGGCCGATTGGCACGATCGTGGTGAGGGAAAGGCCCACCCGTGACTAGATCCTGGCGTTAGTCCGGGAGGGTCACGACGGAATTGTCCGTCCGGTGGGCGACGTGCGCGATTCGAGTTACGTGGTCGTTCGACGCCGGGCGGCGCGAATCCGCACCATATATATATATACACTTCTCTCTCGTATTTTGAATTTGTCGGCTTAAAATATATTATTTCAAGATTTTATACATTTTCATTTTATACATTACATGTTATTATTATGATAATGTGAAACTGGAAACTCGCCGCGGACCGGCAGTCAATGACTCGCGTTACCGGGCACCGGTCCGCGTACCACCACTGAGTAGCACTGCTCTAGTGTATATTGGTCAGGATCTTGTTATTTGAGTTATGTTGTGCCCAATATGCATTTGCAAAAAGAGTCCCCGTACAAAGCTTTGCATCAGTGGAAAAAAAGGACCTTACTATGGCAGAGTGGATTGGAATGGTAATATTCTCTCAATAGGAAGAGAAGTCATAGGATTAGCAGGCAGTATGGAGTGGATAGCTAATGAAATGGCTGATAGCCTTACAGACATTAATGATGAAATAGTGGCCATGAGGACTGTTGTCATGCAAAATCGAATGGCTTTAGACTTATTGCTTGCAGTTAAGGGTGGCACATGCGCAGTTATTGGTTCTGAGTGCTGTACTTATATTCCTGACAGATCAGAACATATCACTGATCTAACAGCTAAAATCAGGGAAGAAGGAGCAAAATTACATAATTATTTTAAGGATGAATTGGGAATAACTAAATGGTTATCTAACATGTTTGGTTGTTGAGGAGCTGCCATAATAAAGTTTATTTGCACAGTTCTTTTAATCATCTTAATCATATTGTTACAGTTGTGGGGGTAGATGGAGGAATTTTATAGGAAGGTTAGGATTGTATGGAGTTGCTTGGTCCATGGATGTGTAGGAGACATCTCGATGTAAATTAAGTAGGGAAACTGTGAGCTTAAGCATTACTTGTCACCAAAT
>CM068955.1:124999897-125015873 GCA_035128595.1 Eptatretus atami
GGTGTTAATTAGATAGGGATTAAGACCAATTTCCCCCAGTCTGTAATTGCCCCCTGTGACCTTTCCTACATTTTTGTATTTACAAGCCAGCAATGAAAGAAGTGTGTTTTTATACCAACAACAACCATACCAACAAGCAAGCCAAATGTGCCGAGCAGGCAGAAGCCCCACCTTCCCGGTTTTCATGCCAACAAGCCATGTCCAGAGGTGGAAGAAGAGTGAAGTTCGAAGAGGAGACAGTAGTTGTGAGAGGAACGTGGCTGGGATGGAGGATCTCATTTTTGCTCTCCTCTTGGCACGACAAAATGGCTGTGTTATTCTCGTATTTGGGCTGAGGCGAATTGGCTCGCGTGATGGAGCAAGACGCTGGCCATTGACTCGTGGCTGGGTCTTGAGAGACCGACCTCGAAGCCCCGTGTATATCACCAAAGGGAGCAGCGCCATTCTGCAGAGAACCGCGGAATCGGCAAGCGTGATCCACGAGGAAACCACACGGTGGTTGGTGAGCCACCGTTGTGGCCAACCACACGTGGAATACCGCCTCACGAATTACCTCATACTTTTCCCGCCCAGAGCAGCTTGGCACCATTTTTTGGCGCATCTTCCCGCGCAGTACGACACGCCTCGATGGCAAAGTTCAATAGAGACCATCTCTGAACGGAGCTAAGTGCCAGAATAAAGTGAGGATTTTCTTTTGTTTAGTTTTCCCCTTGTCTATTAAAGTCCATGTGTAGAGACACCTCAACTTTAGGCATTAATTTAGCTCAGGTTTTATTATTACTTTTTGAATCATTACCCTTGTAAATATTTGTCTATTTTCTTTAAATCCCTGTGTTATTTTGAGTTGCTGTGTCTGTGTATCTGTTGTGGGTTCGAGTGTAAACCCCTTGTGTTGTGCATCCATCTGTTCCGTCACTCTGTCCGTGCCGCCCTTCCCTTCCCGTGCATGCCATAATCTCTGAGGATCATGTGTCCGCCTCCAAAGGAAAACCTCTCGGTGATCCGGTCTGGTCGACGTTAACTGCCCTTCCACCAAAATTGGGTCGGGGGGGATTAACATAACCGGCCAGAACCACGACAGTATTATGCCTCATCAAATGCATACCGGCACTGATTACAAAATGTTTAACGAAAACTACCCCCTCATTATTGGTACAAACTGAAGAGACTTTTCTACAATTGTGCCAAATAGAACCCTGATAAACACTGCCACCCCTTCCACAGGCAAATAACAATTGAGATGATTGAATTTCAATATACATACAACTGAGATTTCTTTAGATTGTAGTATATCTTTTAGGTTGGAAAAAATTGATACATCATGGAGCGTAGGTTAGATGCTTCCATAAGGACCTTTGTCAGTCTTATTGAAGTACATGGGCCCACATAAGCTCAATTGATTAATTGAACTATAAGCAGTATTTAACCTTGATTTTGTTTGTTTCAGAGTGTTGAGAGCAGTTCACCTGTGCAGTATACATTTTTGTCTAATGAAGCTTTGGAATAACTTCCACCAAGAGATTGGACGATGGGGTGAACCCACATTTGGGTGATTGGGCATTCATCACGTGATCATGGCATGACCCCCTTCCTGCGGAGATGCGATGAGCATGTGAGAAAGAAAAAAAAACCCCCACTGAAGAGAAGGTTGGACAAGTCAAAACCCGGCAAGGCAAAGACTTGATTTTGCCATTGCATGGCACCTGCCCGTGGGAGGGACCCCGACGACACTCAAATCCTTGCTCTGCAGATACATTGTGAACTTACCTTGAAGGTGAGATGCACAACGAAGGCCCTGAAGGTCCATACGGTGAATCATCTGCAGTGTACGCCCAATGCTGCGAGGGGCTCATGTGGCCGGCGCGGCTGCCTCAGTCATACAGAGCTCGCTTTGGCGGAACGAACTTGATTGCATGAAATGCTGCTCCAGGGCCCCGAATTCTGCTGGAGCTGAACCTCTGGGTCACATCTCAAGCCCTCTCCATCTCCTTCAGTCATCTGCAACCAAGTGTCAGGCCCAAGCTCATACCTGCCTTCTCTGCAGCTCAAGGAGTGCCTGGAATGTGTTTCCCATTGGATGCTGCTCTGTCTACGCCCTGACTCACTTGTCTTCTGGCCTCAGATGGCACGCCTTTGCAACTCGTGACAGCTGCTGATGAGGTCCAACTAGATCAGCGTGTGCATGGTCAAATCTGGCGTCTGGTGTAGAAAACGTGCCAAGAGGAGACCTGATGTGTTGATGTATTTTGGATCTCTGACATGCTATGCAGGTTCTGGACCAGTTTCCAACATCACATTTCACTCCATGCCAGATGAAATGCTGAGTCACTAAATGTTGAGTGGCTCTAATGCCAGGGTGAGACAAATTTTTAGAGCGTCAAAACTGCACGTCGATACTTGCTTGGGACGCAAGGGCAAGGATGACCTGTGGAAACGTCACAGACAATCCTCCCCTCAGAAGTGGGGAGTGGTACCTCTTTGAACTGGAGTGACATTGAATTGAGCTGCAGCCTTTGTAGCTCCTCATCGCACTGTTGGGCTTCAGCAATGGTGGTGAAATCGATGACGTTAGATGCATCCAGAGCATTTACGTCAATTCGGAAGCATGCATCTGCTGCAGAGTTGTTTTTATAGTGCCACCTCGTGGAAGCCTGTGTGCTATTATATGTCATAAATCATAAAAATGATCTAATTAACCCAGCAGTAAGAACGAGTTGTTTGCTAGTTCTTGTACAATAAACAAGGAAATAAAATCATAAAGCATGACCTCATCCATGAGTGGTAAGTGGTGGATTAAAGCAGGGGAAGACCAATATGATTTCAAGAGAATAAATTAAAGAATATCTGAATATACTAGTGGAATGAATGGAATAACAATATCATTGAAGAACTGTTTCTCTGAGTCATACAAGTACAAAGGATAAAATGTGGAAAGGAAGGAATACTCACGCAGTTCCATTTCCAAAACCAAACGGCTTAGTAGAACTGGTCAAAGAAGAGTATACTGGATAGCAGGGCTGTGAATGAGAGAGAGCAGAAGAGCTGGAGACATGGGGCAGCCAAGGAGTTGTCGGGCAGGAGATGTTATCAACCCTTGCTTGACGGAATCGAACACGGCCAGCCAGATGAGTGACGGAGGAGCTGGTGGCTTGAGGGAAGAGGCCACGGAGAAGAGGACCTTCTGCAAACTGATAGGGAGGGGAGAGGGGAAGAAGTGCAGTGATGAAGAGATGAGAGAAGAAAAATAGTAGCAATAAGTGGGTAAAGAAAATTGTGAAGCCAAATAAAAACCAAAGAGAAGCGTAAGAAGATGGAGAATTTTTAAAGAAAACAATAGGGCGGTGAAGATGATAGCGAGAGAAGAAACAAAAAAAGCATTTGAAAGAGATGGAGAGTAGACAGTAGATGCAGGAAATACTAGGGGAGTGGAAGGAGGCATTTGGGAAGCGTGGGCTGAAGACGAGTATGGAGAAGACTGAGGTGATGTGGGTCGGGCAGCAGAGAAAACAAGTAAAAAGACATAAAATGTCATAGTCACACACACACCCGTTGTTTTAGGAATTTTGCTATACGGATTTAAAGGGATAGCCTATATTTATGCACAACGAAAGTGCTGCTAAACTACAAGTTTGTTTTCCAATTCATGTTCCAATTTGTGTTCAAAATGTAACATTCATTTGAAATTAAGTTGCTCCTCGATCATAAACTGATGTTTGTCCGACGCCATGAACTGACAGACCCACAGAAGTGAACCGATTGCTTAATCCTGCTTTTCGCTTCGCGTGCGCGGGGTAACTAGCATTAAAACAGAAAAAAGGATTTAATGTGTGCCTAAAAAGAGGGGGGGGGAGAGGTGGGATTTGTGTTCAGGTATGGGGGGAGTGGAGGTGAAGAGGTGACAACGGAGTTACAATACCTCAGAGCATAATGCTGGATCCGAATCAAGTCACATGGAATGTAATTTGGAATGCGGCGAACAAACAACTTCAATTTGTGGAAAAAATCCATTTCATCAGAAGAAAACGCAGCGAACCAATGTCACATGGATACTGATGTTCTTTTTGATACTTCATCACTGAACCTAGTGTGTTGGAATCTTTTTTTCCTCCCTCATTGGTTGTAATCTCCCATAGATGGGTGTCAGAGGGCGCAACAAGGCTCACCAGGGGCCTAAAATATGTCTTCATCATAAGGTGTTTTTTTGTGGACCTTCTTGTGATATTTAAGCATGGTGGCATTTTCAGTGTTACAATCAACCTTCATCATGCCCACCGTGTTTATTGTGATGTACACGTTAACAGAGGGGTTTTTTTTTCATTGTCAGATTAAAACTTTTAAATTTATTTTATCACATCAAGTTGAAAAAAAAACAAAAACATTGCCATCTCGCCTTTGAGCTTGTTTAGCCTCGGTTTGAACCTCGGCCCAAATACAACTCCATCCTGGTGTTTTACAGGCAAAGTGATTCATCAATGTGTGTGCTGTCCCTCGGATTAACGATTAACTGGGTGGGTCGTCTGCTAACATTAGTTGGTGAATGTTAAAGATCCTACAGTGTCCTTCGCAAAGACTTGGTGAGCTCTCGCTGGCACACTGGCCAAGTTCCAAATTCCAACTTGGATTGTGGGTATCAAGTGGTCTGGTTTTTTTCAGAGGTTCCTTGATGCCAGGTTACACCGTTTGCTATCTTGAGAGTGTGGTTGCTGTCTGAATATTAGCTTCTGCAATGTAAACAAATTGATGAGATAGCTCACGTGTTTCGCATGAACGGCTTTCTTCAGACACGAAGGGCAATCTACACATATTGCTGCCAATATATATAAACAACAAAAAAAACAAAATGGAAGAATCATGCTGAAAAATGCCCTCTAATCCATTATTTGAAAGCTTTCGAATGGATTTGCTTTACTTTTCTATCATTAAAATGAAGTTAATAAAAAGACATTGTTGAAAATTATGGAGGGAGGAAAAATTTTATTTGCAGGAAAAAAACAAACAAACTCAAGAGCAACAAAACTTTGACAACAGATCTGTAAATGTGATTATATGCACAACCCTTTCCCATGTCATATCAAATGGGGGTGCATGATGAAAGAGAAGTGAAGAGAGATAAAGGTTACCATCCAGAAATCTTCCACTGATGCAATGTTAACGAAGGATTTGGTGGAATTCGGTGAAAGATGCTGAGAGATAATTCTTGTAGCGAGGTCTTGTTTGAGGTAGACAGCTTCCGGGCTGGCATCATTCAACACCACTGGAGACATGTTAGGCACCTTAATTAGCTTTGATGTTTCATGCTCTCATTGCCCAAATTATTTATTTTTTTACAAGAAGAGCCTACCCGTCACTTTACTGACAGACCATTTAGCCATCCTGTTTGCAAAATTTACCCGTGCAGAGAGTGCTTTACCCTCAGCATTGCCCAGATTAAACAACAAAAAAAAAGGAAATTGTAATACCCTCTGCCACTGCTAGGTGGTGCTACACAGTACACATATACATGGATAATTTACCCCCCCCCCCCCATGTGAGGCCACGGCCACGTAGCCGATGTTACTCCACACACAAAAGTTGTATTTGTAACCGTGCGTAAGCAACAAAGAAAGCCACACAGAGAGACAGAGACACAGACACACAGACACAGAGACAGACAGAGAGGTTTCATATGTATATATATATATATATATATATATATATATATATATATATATATATATATATATATATATGTCAATGAGATCTCATAGTTAAAACCAGGTTCTCTGCCACATACAGAGACTCAGAAATATATCCTATTCTCAGAAATATATCTCTCACATATCTGAAATGTTTTACGCATTCAACTCTCCTAACCCTCCCAAGCACCACCTGCAGAGATGAAGGTTAAGAAAGCAATGGATGTTGCTGCTTCCAGGATCTCTGGACAGTTGTGCAGTTGTCGCAACCATTTCATCCACAAACCTGTTAAGAGGGCAAAAAAAGATTGCTGAGAATTTTTCAGAGAGGATAATTGTGGCTGTGTTCATAAGCATTGTTGAACCAAATTATATATGATATCGCTTGGTGGTCTATAGTAATATACATGTGGATTAACATTAAGCACAGATTGTATTTTTCTGGAACATATAAATAACCCAGAACATTATTCAGAAACAGTTGTTTTTCAAAATTAAACCATATATTGGTAAAGTATGCCCGTTGAAAAAATGACGAGACTATTCTTGGATTTTATTAATATTTTAAATCACAGAATGAGAATGTCTGTCATGGCACAGCAGACTAACTTTAGAACAACCAAAAAACACTAACTTTAAAATGGGGCTGCTGGCAACACATCCTGTGATGTAGACCTCAAGACCAGTCAACAATGACAACCAATGGTGTCACAGCAGAATGAATGTCTCAGGTCAATAATGTGTGCAAGCACCATTCGAAGGAATGACTGCTATATAACCCCCCTGAAGAAGCTGCCTGAGAGAATCCAAATGGAGTTGTTGCTACTCTTTGTGCAAAGCAGCCACAAACTGTGTCAGAGTCCACAAAGGAGAGTCAATTTTCTTAAATCTACACCCAACAATGTACCAAACTTTCTCTATTGGATTTAAATCAGGACTACTTGCTGGCCAGTGCAATGTTGTGATGGCATTGTTTCGCAAGAAGTTAGCAACTGCATGATAATGGTGGCATCTGGCAGTGGTGGTGCCTCCATGAATACAGATCTTGTGATAAGTGGGTGGTTTCATAATGTCCTGACAGTGCCTTTCACCTGTCAGGTTATCCTTTACAGTGGCAAGGTCAAGTTTGCAATCGTACCAGGCAACCCCATATCATCAGATCCACCAACAAATTGTATGGACTCTGCAATGTTCTTAGGTGTATAGGCTGTGTAAGGTTGTTGCCAAACCCCAATTCTATCATCAGTTACGTGCAGGAGAAATCAGCTCTCATCAAACCAATGGATCCTCCTCCAGAATGCAAAATTCCAGTGTTGACCTACCTGGCACCACACAGAGTGGGCTGCTTTTGTTGTATGTGGTGAGAAGAGGGCACTTTATCAGTCGTCTGACTTTGTAACCTGCAGCACGAAGCCAGTTCCAGACATGTCTCATGGGTAACCTCCAAGGTAGATTCCATTCATGCTGCAACACTGTGCTTGTGGCAAAAGGAATATGTCTGCCAAGCCTGATCAGAGCTGCATTTTCTCTGTTAGAGGTCAGCTTGGCTCATCCAGATCTAGGCCTGTCTTTAACATCATTGTTTGATGTTTACAGACCAATCTGTTCATAACAGTCTGATGGAAGCCAAGTTGAAGCCCAATTCCACTGTAGGACATCCCAGCATTGTTCATCCCAATGTTTTGCCATCTTTGGGCTCCACCAAGTCTTATACAGGCCAAAGTAACACAGACTGTCAATGGAAGTACATGATGATATTGTTACCTTCTCCAAACCTTAACTAGTTGTAAATGTTTTTTCATGTTGATACACTTACAGTGCTTGCTATATGTGCTGGTTGTGCAAAATTGCCTTGGTCTAGTGATAAATGGAAAATGCAGCCTGTGCATGGAGGATTCGTTGATTTGTGTCAAAAAGAAAATCTTATTTGATTGAATATAATTTTTGCAAACAGCACTATTTTGTAACTGTGCTTAATTTTTCTTTTATGTGTATACCTTAGTATGAGAAGAAGTAAAGAATTAAATCAAATACAAGTCATTGCTTAGTATATACTATGAGAAAGCAGAGTTCGGTTGGTGGGCCCATACTCAGCAGAGCAATTGGACACTCACGACAAGTTGTGAACATATTTGTAGTCAAGAACGAATGGTGAACAGGTCACCACTGCAATGTAAGTGAATATGAATGAAACCCCTCACTTTGAGCAGTCATAGGAACCAAAACCCACACTGGTGAAACAATGCAGCAAGACTTTACCCCCTCAGCCACCAAGCCACTCTCATAAAGAAGAGTTTAAAGGACAATATGGACATACATCATGATCAAATGGAAGGAAACTTTTTTTTCTAACAAAATACATGAATACATTCGGATCTTACTGACAATTGTATTTAAATAATACTGTTACGAGTTTGTCGGCCGGGTCATGAGTGTCCTCTCGGTCCTGCTTCCCGACCTTTGACTTTGAAGCCGACAAACCGCAGATAAATCCCCGGCACGACGGGTTGCTAAACAACCACGGATGCCATCTGAGACAATTAATTTAGGTGGGGTCCTCGAATCCAATTCACATTACTTTTCTGACAAATTAATCCCCCCAGATAGGGAACCATGCTCTTGACACCCCACTCTGACAAAAGAACAGCCGAGCTGAACCGTAAGTAGGATATCGGCTAGCGCTAGTCTATGATCGTAGCCAAACTGTGGGGCAAAACTCCCATTCACTATTTACACACTAGTGTCTAATCAATGGAGAAAGAGTCACTCGGACAGATGGGAAACAAATGGTCATGTTAATGAATATAGACATATTTACAAGCAATATAATGTCACCAAAGAATGTCTTACCCTTATACACACAAGCCCCTAAGACAATAACCTTACCATGAAACTACAGGCATAGGTGCCTCATTCACTCTGGGAAATTAGACAAGTAAGAGTGATAGAGAGATAAAGAAGGCGGGGTTCGTTGGCGACCCCTCGCACACCTGATGTAAGCCGATGGCTTACAGTGGTCCTAACATGAAAAAGTGGAGGGGGGGAGAGGAGAGGGTGATGGTGTAATGCGCTGTGTGGGGGAGAAATGCGGTGAATGCTTCATCGTGTGTAACAGGAAAGTGTGAATGTGAATAAGCACCCCTGCTCTCTCTGAGTGAGTCAGGAGTGAAATTGTTGATTGCTTTTTGCGTGTTCCAAATGAACGATTAGGATTATGGAAAGCAAGAGAAAGATCATGCAAGTCAGTATGTAATCGCCGGCATGTCGATGGAAAGAGCTCCGGAGCTCATTCGCACTCATTCCACGGCTGGCTTGAACGCTCCTAACAAAGCCCGTCTCTCGCTCACTTGGCTCATTCCTTGAGGACTCCTTCTGGCTTTCTAGTTCCCTGTCCACACAAGACCTTGAGTTCTGGGCAGCCCGAACATAAAAGCCCTCAGACGAGGCATGACCTAAGAGATGACCAGTATCCCGGTGTAACTTGTTCACGGCGCTGCCTTCACATTGTAGCATGGCTGTTGTCAGGCCATGTTCATTGGTTGAGCTTCCAGCTTGGCGACACTGTCCATTGGAAACCCTTCCCAAATGCAGTCCTTGCTGCTCCATCAGGCTCTTGATGTTCCCCAGCGGTACCAAGTGAATGCTCCTTTGGTTTTGCTTTGTATTGTGGTTTTCTACTGAAATGTGGGTTTTGTGTGTTAAAGTGTGTATGGATGCGCTGAAAAGCAGTGCAGGAAATGAAAGAGATTAAGAGGGATGGGGGAAGAGATGAGAAGGATATAAGAAGAGAGGGGATGTAGAGAAGAGTTACAAAGGGAATTTGAACCTGCTACACAAACACAATGATGCATTTCCCTGTCCACTGATACGAGGGGAATGGTAATCTATCGAAACAAAATACTGCAGATATATCTAAACTCAAGGGTTCCTTTATGAGTTGGATATAACTCCCCGTGGTCTTCCAAAACCGCAACAATGCATCCCAACCGAATATCTCAATAAAAAATAAACATTCACATTAAAAACTACAACGGCACTCAATTGAGTGCAATCCTCCACCAGGCTGAACAGTTTAAGTTTTGTATTCCACCAATGGGCTGGATCTGCATCCGGAGCTGAACCCAAATCTAATTGGCTTGTTCTTCTCATCCACCCAACGCATCCACCAAGTTTCCTCAGAATCCGTCACCAACTTTTTGAGATGTCGTGCTCACGGACAAACCAGACAGGAGTGAAAACATTACCTTCGTCCAGCTTCACCGGCAGAAGTAAAAACACAAAATTCTGTCATTTAAACACAAATGTAAAACGAGTTTGAGGTTAATCTTGCATATTAGTGGGGCAACTTAGCTAAATATAGCATAACAATTGTGCATTTTGTGAGGAAAGCACCAAATTTGGCACACTAGTAGCCTACATATTATGAACAGATTTGGATATTGGGCCATCTCAAATTCAGCCGCTGATGGCTGTGGCAGCCATTTTCCACTGCCATCAAAAATTTTGAGATGGCCCAATATCCAAATCTGTTCATAATATGATAGGTACTAAGTGTGCCAAATTTGGTGCTTTCCTCACAAAATGCACAATTGTTATGCTAAGTTGCCCCACTATATGAATATGTAAATACAATAAGATATAATTTTAATAACTTGGCACCTGTTTTGAATCATAAAATGAAGTTGAAGCTGTGAATTGTTTTCCAAAACAGGGCCAAGTCAGTCAAAAATTTTTATTGTTCACATTCTGTTGAATCCAGACGTGACAGCTCAAAGCACTTTAGCATCATCTTTTTGGATTGAAGTAATAATAACAATAACAAGAAATAAAATAAACATCTTCCTAAACCTGTGTGACCAACTTACCTCCCTTATTTACATACCCTGTACGTCAGATGCTGAACTTCTCAGATTTTTCCCGATCAACGTTTTCATGGTTATCCACATGATTTGAAGTACACAAGCAGCAAAGCTCAAACGATCAAATCTAACTACCGGTACATGCCAATAGTTTTGTCCTCTCACTGTTTCGTTCATTCCCATTGTAATATTGTTACGAATTTGAAGCCATGAGCACACAACAGCCAGGTCCTATAGATCAGTTATATCGGTAAGTACGTGTTTCTAGTTAGGGTCCCGTCCTATGTTTAATGGGTGATTAAATGTTCATGCGCTGCGGAGTTATTTTGATAGTCAGGGTTTTCTTTTACATTTTTACATCACTCACAACAATAACAACACCTTCACTCCATCCTGACCCCATAACGCTCGCGTGGGCAGAGTTCAAGAAGGACTTGGCGTCTCTCTCGACCAATCAGAGAGATGCGAGCGAGTTTGCCGTCGGTTGCCAATGAGACCCAACGCAGGACAATATTACTCCTCTCCGTTTGAGGCCGGTCCGCCGTGAACCGCCGCCATGCCCCGGTCCAATCAGCGGACTTGCGCCCCTTTTGGAATCATGGGGGCGACGAGCGCATTTGGCGCCAAAACCGTCCAGTGAGGGAGAGCGGGTCAGAGGAGGCGGCTCCTCCCCTCTGGAGAAGGATGAATAATTGTTTGCGTGATCCGACTGGTAGAGTTGTTGGTTTTGGTCTGCCGGATCGCCTGGCCTTGCCTGTTGGCACTTGCTGCCTTGTCCGCCCTCGTTGGCGTCCACCCTCATCCTCCTCCTGTACCTGGAGTTGCATCGTGGTTGTGGTTTGAGTCCCGCCGGTCAGGACGTCGAGACACCGAGTGGACAGGTCTTCCACTCATCTTCCTCGAGTGGGACTTCAATAAAGACGACGGGTCCATGTCTTTGGGTGTGTGTCTGAGTTGGACCGTCTTCAAGTAGAATTGTTTAGTGCCTTGTACATACCTGCATTGCTTTTGGTCGGTTTAACTCTGCTCTCTGTGTTCGCTTCCCCCCATTGTAAAGAAATCCCCTCTAGTTGAATGTACCAGCTCGTCATTGTCCTTTCTATCATTGGTTTGCTGCGCTGCGAACGGGAACTAGGAGGCCTCATTGTGCGTAATCGTGCAATCGCCCCGCAGGATTCTGGTAGTCTCCACTCGGGGCTCGGTAATGGCCCGGATTGCGCAGATCCTGCGAGGGTGAATTTCCCCGGTAGTTTGGACGACGTGGGTATTTAGGTAATTGAAATTGGCAATCGACCCTATCCCACGTGTTCGACCTATTGGTGATCTTCGGTCCGATAAGGGACCCGTCAGCTCCGGAGTTATCCGGGCTGACGACCTATAAATTCCGGGTGTTGAGTGGAGCCGACTCTACTGCTCCATCTAGCGGTCTGCTCGTCACCGAGAGCCGGCCCACACAATATTTTGTTTGCAAATGAATTAGTTCGGTCCTGTGAAAGTATTTTAGTTGTGTATAAATGGATCTATTTTTGTCAAAACAATTTCAAGGATATGCAAGGAAACTAAGACAATAATGCCATGAATTAGCCGTGAAGCATCACATGTTTGAAGCAAGGGTGAACAAATGTACGGTTTGGTCGTTGTCCTTCCTTGTCCTGCATGTAATCCATGTCATATTTTTAGAACTTCTACTTATCTATTTCCGTCAAATCGTGGCCGACTTTTTTGTTTGTTGCTTTTTTCTGTAGTTTTTAGCTCACCTGGACTTCAGTCAAGTGAGATTGTGCGATCGAGCAGGATCCCTAGGTGAGTGAATGAGTGAGTCAGTCAGTCAGCAAGTAAATACTTCATTCAGTCATTGTCACTTGAACCAAACACACGATTTTTATGAAACTTGGCCACAAACTTCATATCTGATGCCGAACGAAGGTGTATTGAACATAAAATCTACGCTCATTAGGGGGTACTGTTACGAATCTGGAAGCTTACTGCACTCAACATTCAGGTCCCCGTAGCTGTTATATCGGTAAGTGTGTGTTTCGAGTTAGAATCTACCCCCTGTGTCTAATGAAATAAGTGTACGTGCGCTGCGCAGTTATTTGATAGATAGGATTTTTACATCCCTTACTTATAACAACAACACCAGCGGCACCGTCAACTCGCTCACCGACGCCATTACGCACTGTGTTGGAGATGAGGAGTGGGCGGAGCTACAGGCGCCTCTGATCGGACTTCACCCAGAAGGGTGGGAGTTGCCCCGCCTCCCGTGGGCCTGTGGAGGACAGCCAGGAATCGCGTGATGGGTCCGACCAATGAGGATGCGAGTGGCAGAGAAAGAGCCCTCCGCCTGAGAAGAAAGTGTGGTGGTCTGGACGAGCGAGAAGAGAATAGATGGACGGCGCAGTTAGCTGCTGGTTATGTCACGTCCTGTCGCAGGTTTTCTGGTCTCGGGTCAGTCGCGCTGGTCTCATCTTGCGCGGGTCTGGTCTCGTCTCGTCGCTGGCTCTGGCTCGTCACAGCGATCCTCGCCTCATCTCGCCGCCGCTGGATTCGGCTGCCCTGGTCGTCCTTTGGCGACCGGAGCTCCGGGAAGGGGTGGACGACCAGCCGCGCACTCACGGCCAAGTAGCCAGCCACGTTCTCGTCCCTCAGCTCGACTTCCCTCCGAGCTGAAGGAAGATAAGACCTCGAGGTCCATCTCTCTTTCTGGGTATCTGTGTGTGCGTGTGTGTGTCCGTGGGGCCCTGTCTATAAGTAGGATTGTTTAAGTGCCTTGTACATACTTGCATTGCTTAGTCGTGATAACTCTGCCCTTACGTGCTTCCCTCGTTCCCCCGATTATTGTAAATAATCCCCCTATTGTTAAATGTTTCAGCTAGTCTTTGCCTTTCCTTCATTGGTTTAGCACGGTGCGTGTTGGGTGATTAAAAGGCCGTTGCTGCTGTAGATGTACATTTGGACCGACGGGACCTCGGTAACCATCCGCTCGGTTACGCACGGTCGAGCACGGAAACGACTCGTCCCGTTCGAACCCGTCGAGGGTGTGAATTCCTCGGTAGTTCGCCACGTGGGCTCTAAGTATTTTGAAGATTGGCAAATAACCCTGTGCCCACGCGGTTGATTTATTGACGATTCACGGTCCTGTAAGGGACCCGTACCTTCGGAGTTATCCAAGGGTAATGATCTGAATTCCGGGTGTTCGGTGGAGCTGACTCTACTGCTCACAACAATACTCTACTGCTGACAATGCTACTGCTCACAATACTACGGGGGTATTTTTGATCCCCCAAAATAGGTATTTCCTCTCTTCTCCGAAACTATAAACACAATTTCGATGAAACTTGACCACACCTTCACCATCAGTGACGTATCAAAGTGTATCGACCGCATCAAAATCTGCGCTCATTCATGGGGTCGATGGGAGTGGGTGAGGGGGGGGGGGGGTTGAATGACACACCTTCATCACCCATGACGTACACAAAGTGTATTGTCTACATGAAATCTGTGCTCATCAAGGAGGTCTCGGGGGGCGGGGGGGTTGACCCACCAAAATAGATATTTGCTCTCTTCTCCGAACGACACAACAGTCAATGAAACTTGTCCACAACCTTCATCACCATGATGCACCAAAGTTTGTTCCACATGAAAGAGAAGTTCAGGGTCTAAGGGGGGTTTGGGGGGGTTTGAGTGACTGTTGCTCCATCCAGGTGGCTTCAGGACAGTGTGGTCCTATTTTTTTTCTTCAAGTGGGGAGTGGGCGAAGGCGGTT
This sequence comes from Eptatretus atami, assembly GCA_035128595.1. Classification (NCBI taxonomy): domain Eukaryota; kingdom Metazoa; phylum Chordata; class Myxini; order Myxiniformes; family Myxinidae; genus Eptatretus; species Eptatretus atami. The sequence goes on from CM068955.1 coordinate 125,014,198, forward strand.
TTTAGGTGAGAAACACAATATCAACCCACACTATCCCTTGACAAGACCCCCACAGACAACTCTCCGCACAGATGCACACAATAAATCACCCATCCATACTCAAGCTTGGACTCATACTCAAAACCCACCGACACTTGGACACAGGACCAAGTGTCCTGCCAACATCTCTACACCCCTCTATCTCCAATACTTCCAGGTACCCAGATCTAATTCCAATTTAAACTTATCTAAAAGTTATGAAACATATTTTGAAACTTCAGAAACGTTTGGCTGTTTTGCGCCGTCAGCCCAAAATCTCTTCTATCATGAATTTCTCTGGGTGAGGGGATAAGTTCGGGGGGTTTTGGCAAGGAAGGGGGTTTGAAATATTTTGGGGCCGAGATGGATGATTTTGGACTGGAGTAGATATCTTGCCATTTTATTATGTGTAAGCAGAGTATAAACTGTACAGCACATTACTCTATTCGAAGAAAAATTAAATTTCTTTGTTTCACTTTAACAGATCACTACTTATCAGGAATGAAGCATGGAATGTGATGGAGGAAGGGTGAAGGAAAAGTGGGAAACTCACTTCGCACAAACTGTGCTGATCTTCGCAATCTTGAAGTTTCCTTCTCAGGCTTGTAGGCTTCCATGAGGTTCTCCCTCTCCTCTCGTACACCTCTCCAACTCCATGCACACTCTCCCTGACTCCACCTGCACACTCTCCCTGACTTCCTGCGAACTCTCCCTGACTCCCTCGAACTCTCCCTGATCCCTGCGCACTCTCCCTGACTCCCTGCGAACTCTCCCCGGACTCCCTGCACACTCTCCCTGACTCCTGCCACTCTCCCTGACTCCCTGCAACTCTCCCTGACTCCCTGCGAACTCTGCTGACTCCCTGCACACTCTCCCTGACTCCTTGCGAAACTCTCCCACTCCCGACACTCTCCCTGACCCCTGCGCACTCTCCCTGACTCCCTGCACACTCTCCCTGACTCCCTGCACCTCTCCTGACTCCCTCGACTCCACTCCTCACACTCTGACTCCCTGCACATCTCCCTGACTCCTGCCGACTCTCCCTACCCTGCGAACTCTCCTGACTCCCTGCACTCTCCCTGACTCCTTGCAAACTCTCCCTGACTCCCTGCACACTCTCCCTGACTCCCTGGCCACTCTCCCTGACTCCTGCGCACTCTCCCTGATCCTGCGCACCTCGCTCCGCCACTCTCCCTGGACTCTCCGAACTCTCCCTGACTCCCGCCACTCTCCCTAACTCTCTTGCACTCTCCCAACTCCTTCCCACTCTCCAGACTCCTGTGCACTCTCCCCAAACTCCCTGCAACTCTCCCTGACCCCGCCGCACTTCTCCCCAACCCCTCTTACATTCTCCTCGGATCTCCGGACACTTTCACCAGATCCACCTGAACTATCTTTATTATTTCTTTGCACCATGCCACTACTGATGTACGTGCCTTCCCTTATTGACGCTGATAAAATGATGTAAACGGCGTTCACACTCACTTGTAAAGTCAATCGAAATTTCTTAAACTCACTCGAGCAATCACGTGCAGTGCGCTTGCGCAGGCGGTAATCTGTTGCTAAGCAACACGGACCACGTGGTGTTTCAGTTCCCATTTCTAATTTGTCCAAATCCATCAATATTGGAGATTTTTGGCCCCTGAAAATGTTATAGT
>CM068955.1:125037922-125053070 GCA_035128595.1 Eptatretus atami
AGCTGTTCTGCAGCAATGAAAGTAAATTAAGCCTTGAAAGTTGATGCAAACGATTCCTACAGGTGTCCCAACTTTTGTTGACGAGTTCCAAACCCTCTGTCTATATAAAAGCAGTGTTGGAACAGACTGTGTTGCTGCACCCTCTGAAGCATTATTATTGGACAATATTGCACTGCAGGAAGTAGTATATTGCTATCGTAATGGCGAGAAAAAGACAATTAACAAAGGAAGACAGACAGACCATTATAACCCTTAAAAGTGTAGGTCTTTCCTTTAGAGAAATTGCAAAGCAGCAAGGTGTCAGTGAGTACAGTTTCCTACACCATAAAATGGCACTTGGAAACTGGAGAAACTCTGACAGGAAGAGGTCTGGCAGACCCAAAGCCACAACACAATCAGAAGACAAGTTTCTGAGAGTCAACAGTTTGCGTGATAGGCGGCTCACAGGACAGCAGCTTCAAGCACAGCTTAACACTGGTCGAAGTAAGGAAGTCTCATTTTCAACTGTGAAGAGAAGACCTCGAGCTGCAGGTTTGACAGGTTGAGTGGCACTAAGAAAGCCATTGCTAAGATGGCAAAATAAGAAAAAAAGGCTTGCCTGGGCCATGAAGCACCGCCAGTGGACTACTGAAAACTGGAAGAAGGCCTTATGGACCGATTAATCAAAATTTGAAATCTTCGGTTCATCATGCAGGGTTTTGGGACGCCATCAAGTAGGCGAAAGGATGGTTCCTCAATGTGTGACACTAACTGTCAAACAAGGAGGAGGAAGCGTGATGATCTGGGGCTCTTTTGCTGGATCCAGAGTCGGCGACTTGCACAGAGTGACTGGCACCCTGAACCAAAAGGGCTACCACAGCATTTTGCAGCACCATGCAATACCCTCTGGTCTACGCCTAGTTGGTCAGGGGTTCATCCTACAGCAAGATAACGACCCAAAACATATCTCCAGGCGATTTCAGAACTACCTTTTGGAGAAGAACAAGACGGTGGGCTTCAAATCATGGAATGGCCAGCACAGTCGCCAGACTTAAACCCCATCGAGCTGGTTTGGGATGAACTGGACAGAAGGGTGAAAGCAAAGCAACCTACAAGTGCAACACATTTGTGGGAACTTCTGCAACAGTGTTGGGAAGAACTTTTCAAACAATATTTGATTTCCATTGTAGAAAGAATGCCACGAGTATGTTCGGCTGTTATATCTGCAAAAGGTGGCTCCTTTGATGAGTCAAAAATTTAGATTAAATTTTGTTCAACAAAACGATTCCATGATTTCTTTTTTTTATCTGCAATTGTTTATTTGTTCTATGCTTTAATTTCAGAGTATTAAACTGCTTAAATTTCAGTAAAAACTGGAAAAATGGGGGTGTTCTAAAACTTTTGACCGGTAGAGTAGGACTCGAGTCCATTTTTGGGGGGACTCGCACTCGACTCTACAGGACTCGGACTGGGGTAGTGAGAACCCAAGGACTTTGCCAAATTCTGGCTCGAGTCCAGCAAAATTTTGAGTATTTATTACTCCTTTCAAACCGAAAGTTTGTTGCATAATTATCATACAGACGCGTGACAGACAAGACAGACGCGTGCAATTTGAAATGAGGCGCTCACCTTGTTCTCGCCAAATACTGTACTTTACAAATCGTTTACCTCTGAACCACACTGTTTATTTCAAATTTTTGGTGTTAATCGATAAATCGTTTAACTTTGAAGCTGTTCAAAGCGAACACGTTTAAAGTGAGGGAATTCACTACTTAACTGAGCAGCATATATTTATTTAGTCTTCAGTACACTTTTCAGTGTAATTATATTGTTGTAAATTTCAGTGCGCTTGATATATCCGTGATATTAACGTGTTACTACGAACCCTAACAGAATTCTAACCCTAAAGTACATACTGAACAGGCAATATTATCGTGGGTGTTCTGCATGTGGACTAAAACGAGTGTTGGCATGACACTGTATGACCTGAGATAAAGAAGACAGCAAATTGTTTGGACCTTTGCTCACGTATTGCACCCTCAGCTTTGTAACATGATTTATATCTAAAATTAGCAAAAAAAAGTGTCAATATCTTCAAAAATAATTTTCTGGATAAAAAGAATGGTAAGTAGGTCCGTTGTAATACACAGTTATGGTTGACAATTCTTTTCTGAAAAATTGGAAACACCTCCTCAAGATGACTCCCTTTCTGAAAATTGGAAACACCTCCTCAAGATGACTCTTTTCTAAAAAATTGGAAACACCTCCTCAAGATGATGCCTTTTGTAAAAAAAATTGGAAACGCCTCCTCAAGATGACTCTTTTCTAAAAAAAATTGGAAACACCTCCTCAAGATGATGCCTTTTGTAAAAAAAATTGGAAACACCTCCTCAAGATGACTCTTTTCTAAAAAAATTTGGAAACGCCTCCTCAAGATGACTCCCTTTCTGAAAATTGGAAACACCTCCTCAAGATGACTCTTTTCTAAAAAATTGGAAACACCTCTTAAAGACAACTCTTTTCTGAAAAACTGGAATCTTCCGTTTAAACACAGCAATTTCTCCGTATGTAGTTTACTGTATTTTTTTCACACCACTCAAATCGACTTCCAAACCCAAACGATCAATATACTGTGTTGAAATTTTTCGGGTATAATTGGCCTTCCTATCACATTTCCGAAAATGTAATGTATTTATCCTTTTCCATTTGATATAAAGTACGTTTTGAAGAGTTACGTTTCAAGCAGTGTATAAATGGCTAAATGTGATTTGATAAATGCGACGTGCTATAATTTCCCTCAAAAGAGTAGTTATTAGTTACTACCCCATTCCATACTGAAGTGTGAACATGCCCCCAATTACAGTACACTTTCAGCACAGGACTCAGAATCGGAATGCCAAAGACTCAGATTCGGGACTGCTGGACTCAGACTTGGACGGCTTGGACTCAGACTCGGAATTCCAAGTGGACCCGACTACAACACTGCCTTTGAGCTGCTGAGTCTGTGTTTGATTCCCAACTTGACTTATTAAACGGTTGTCCTGCTGCTTCACAGACTGGATGCTGCATCTAAAGAGTATGCTATCATTCGGGGGACACTTTAAACAGGCTGTACCTTCTGGTATCCTGTAGTTGTTGGTGATTCCATTGTACCTTTTGGAGAAAAATTAAAAGGCCATTGTACGTCTGTTCTGCAGCGAAATTTTAAATACCAAATGTTTATATTTACACAAATGAATGGTTTTTGAGACTTACAGCATTTGCTGTCCTAACCGTCTTTATGAATTGAAATAGCAAAGCTTATCACAACCACTATCTACAAGCACTATTTAAAAATACCCTCATCATCAGCACCTTTCAGAATGCACACAAATTGTTAAGCTAGTTTACTAGCTTGTTGTTCCACTACTACTACATGTTCTACTACTCGAGTGGATCACTGGCGGTTAAGCAAAGTTGTTGACGCTGCATCCATATTTTTCATGATATCCAGAAAGCATTTCTGCATATTTGACACCTCTCGTCAGAGTGAGTTGATAGGTTTTCTTCTTTTTTTTTTTTTGTAGACATGGTCAAGGCTTGTGAAAGAGCTAGAGCAGAATGGAATGGAACAAAACAGAAAGGGGAAAAGATGTTGATTACTTTAATTTTCATCCTCCAGCAATCGTTAATTATCAAGGCCAAATATAATTTGTGATGCGTAGAGCGGCGTAAAATTGGTTACTAAAATTAAATCAAGAGATGAGCCACAAGCGGACGGACCTTGTGCACAGAAGACAGAGCAAAACAACAACAATAAACGATGGCACGCATTTTGCAGAAAATTATCAACTGTTGACATCATCACGGCGCTTATCACCTGCCAACGGCTGTGCATCCGTTTTTCATTGACGTCTGCAGCTGATTATGCAAGAAGGACTCACCGTCTTTGCCGCCCTTACTTCATTTGCCACCTTAGGCCGGGGCCTCGTTGGCCTATGTGGAAATCCGGCCTAGACTGTTGGACCTCACCCCTTATAAAGGGAAGCAACAGAAGACAAAGAATATAAGGGATAAATCACCTTATTAGTTCAATCCACCGTTGCTTAACAACTTGGAGCATGGCTGTGCCGTTCCTTCGGAAAACGATAAATGCTGCAGGTATGACGCTCCAATTGGTGATTACAATCTGGAATGAAACACGACCGTCTTCATAAAGCTACTGAGGCTATATTCTACAAGAGTGTAAAACCAGGCCGTGCATTGTCATACCAACGTGACATCATCGCGTCGGTGTGTTTTTGTGGCGTATCATTTTAAAATCCGATTAAAAAATAAAATTGGTATGTTATGGGTGCAATACCCAAGAAAGAATGTCGCTTCCTTCATTTGGAATAATTGTAATTGCTTCCGCCATAATTGTGCAAGTCATGGTGACATTTATCAACATTTTGAGGATGAACAAATCGCCGATTTTGCGATCTCCAGATGTGGAACTTTAGCGATGTATTTTGCTGTATTTCTCATTCTTGTTAGTTATGAAAATGTTCGAGAATAAAAAGTACGCCGGGTCATTTTTAAGCGTATCAATTTGTGCACATTTGGATGGGCGGCCATTTTTTTTTCCCCATGCCATCCCTACATATGGAGTATTATCGTACTCTATGATACAGTACAGTAGTTGGAAAACTGTTAACTCACCTTAAATAAACTACATACACCCCGGGAATATGAAATAATATAATTAGACTACAACTTGACCACCAACTTCAGTTTTCAGTCTTCACGAGCTTTTAATGTCAAGCACGTAATGAAATGCATCATTTGCTTGAAAAAATTTTTAGACCCATTTATTTGTAAAAAAAAAATCCTTCACGGCCTCCACATCCTTGAGGGTCAAACCACGCAAAATTTTTAAACATTCAGAAAATCAAAACCCGAGACCCCACAAACACGCCACTCACGTTATTCTTCTCAGGAAACACTCACCTCTCCAAATATCCACACGTACACCCACTCACTTAACCACAGCACCGACTCAGGCAACTTGCCGTGGTTCATGTACACCAGAGGCCTGTGAGGCCTGAGAACTGACACGGAGCAAACAAAATGGCAGTGATTTGATTTTGAAGCCCCTCCCAAACGGAACACAGACAGACAGCCTGCAAATAAGATATGAGTAGATTACATTAATTTTAAGGGATTTTGTGAATGATGTGTAGGGATGTTTAGGGGGTGGAGGGGGTTCGGCCATTTGGTCTCAGATTCACTTCAAATTGTTGGAAAATTTCCTCAATCATTCATATGAAAACAAATCTGAGTGTTAGGCTTCCGTATTCCAAGTGGTTTTTGAGATATGGCCATTTTACTGTGCACGGTAGTATCAAATTTAGCTCAAAAATTGCCGCAGTCATTTTTTGCTCTCCTTTCGGGTCCCAATATCTCAGGAAATAATGTACATAGAAGCCTGAATTTTTTGTTGTTGCAGCTAACAAGGACATAGAGACCTCATATATAGCAAAATATCAATCTTCAGGAGTCACATTGAGTGCACAGAGAAAGTTCAATACTCAGAACTGTGCAGTCTACCCTTCTGAGCTGAGCAGCCCTGTTTTGAGACCCTGAAACACATTCTTAGATTCATTACAGCCTCTCAACTTTTTTCCGCCCAGACTTCCACCCCAACTGGCTTTGTAATCCTTTAATACCACAATCATGTGCTTATTGATTATTACGGAGGGACACCCTCCAAAAAACAAAAACATTTTTTGAGACATTTCAGTGGAGATGAGATTATAATTTGGGGATCCTGGGATTGAAACAAGTACGCAGTTTGAAATGCCACCTGACTTTTAAGATAGTGTTAATTGCTCTTCAGTAATCACCTTCACTTTGTGTGGATTAATTGCCCCAGAGCATGGCTGGCATTATACATCAAACGGTCTCCACCCCAAAGCACATCAGGTTGGAACAGTCCATTTTTCATGGAGATGATGTTTGCGGGATATGACAACTGTTATATCACCATGATTTGTTTGGTCATGCAGCTCAATCTAGTAATCCTAATAGAGTTTCCTCTTTATTTTTCTCTTCTCTTTAAAATTTCCCCAGTGTCTCAAACAAGAATTGATCTCTGGACTTCATCCTCAAAAATCATTCAGGCACATGATGGACACTCAGCATCCACTTACAATTTTCGTTACAAATCATCCAGCATCTAGCACGCAGCAGGTGGAGTCCAGCACGCAGCAGGTTGGGAGGTCCAGGGCACGCAGCAGGTGGACTTCCAGCACCGCAGGGGGCAGTGCTCAGGCAGCAGCAGTTGGAGTCCAGCACTGCAGCAGGTGGAGTCCAGCACGCCAGGGCAGGGTTGGAGGTCCAAAACATCAACACACAGTTCCAGCCACCTGCAGGTATTTCAAGCTCCTTGCAACACAAGTAAAGATTGTGATTGTTTACATGACTTTGGCTATGAGACTGAAAAATGATGACAGAGTGTGCATTTCAGAGTGAAAACTTGGCTTGGAGAACAGGGAGAGTATACAGTAACAATTCAAGCAACACATGATGCTGGAGGTATTGGGCCAAATCGAATGGAGGTTGACACTCTTCCTTCCTTGAACTGTACTCTCACCCAGACACAGATGCCAATCAATTCTAACCTACGTGAGTAGTAAGCTTATCTGTATCAACAGGCTATTCAATCATCATTCCTTGCTCTTGCATTCCCTTTAAAAAGATACATTCTGACCTGCTACAGACCGAGTTTGAGGAAAAATGTTGCTCTCGAGGAATTGTTTGAGGTAGCTCATTTTGCTGACAATCCTTGCACGATAATTTGAGAAGTGTCTGTTTGACTTCTATGCACTCTAGAACCACTGGACAGAATGAGTTGAAAACAGGTGGTTGGACTAGGGATGTGCCTGGAGGAGGAGGGGGCTATTTTCCAGCTATTACTCATAGTGGTCATTTTATTTATATTTTTTGTCAGGTCAGGCCAGACTAGATCTGTGGACTTGCTTCAGTTACCATGTAAACCTGTACTAACCTGTTTCATGGTCGGGTTGTTGGCGACTAAACTGTCTTCCCCACCAGGTTTTCTCGTGAGGAGGGTGTATGCATATGGACACAGCAGGATTAAAAAACAAAACTGTCAAATGGCGGAGGAGCTCCTTGTGAGCCAATGGCCATCCATATCTAGTGCCCAACTGTGTCTGTGGACGTCCTCCTGCAGTTGCGTTACTTTTTTTTTTTTACGAGGTTGGTGGCAGGATTTGCACTCCGGCCACCGTAAAACTCTTCATTCGCAAAAACCCATAAACGCAAAGAAAACTGAAAACCAACTCCGTGGGAGTACCCCCTTTGCTGCTGCCCTTCGCAGGGCAGCTCACCAGATGAATGGGATTGGGGCAAAGCCTTCGGGACCCCCATTCTTTGATAGGAGGAAAAGCATGGGGTAAACTTCCTGGGTCTGATTGCTGTGGTGTGTGGCGGAGTGGTGTTGAGGTGTCGTCCACCAGACAGTGGTCTCCTTGGGTTAACCTGAGGCATTTGAACGTTTGACCGTAGAGTAGGACTTCGAGGTTCCCATTTTTGGGGGACTCGCACTCGACTCTACAGGACTCGGACTGGGTAGTGAGAAACCCAAGGACTTTGCCAAATTCTGGTCGAGTCCAGCAAAATTTTGAGTATTTGTTACTCCTTTCAACACGAAAGTTGTTTGAATTATCATACAGACGCGTGACAGACAAAGACAGACTGCGTGCAATTTGAAATGAGGCGCTCACCTTGTTTCTCGCCAAAATACGTACTTTACTAATCGTTTACTCTGAACCACACTGTTTATTTCAAATTTTTGGTGTTAATCGATAAATCGTTTAACTTTGAAGCTGTCAAAGCGAACACGTTTAAAGTGAGGGATTCACTACTTAACTGAGCAGGCATATTTATTTAGTCTTCAGTACACTTTTTCAGTTAATTATATTTGTAAATTTCAGTGCGCTTGATATTCCGTGATATTAACGTTTACTCGAACCCTAACAGAATTCTAACCTAAAGTACATACTGAACAGGCAATATTATCGTGGGTGTTCTGCATGTGGACTAAAACGAGTGTTGGCATGACACTGATTGACCTGAGAAAAGAGACAGCAAATTGTTTGGACCTTTTGCTCACGTATTGCACCCTCAGCTTTGTAACATGGATTTATATTAAATTAGCAAAAAAAATTGTCAATATCTTCAAAATAATTTTCTGGATAAAAAGAATGGTAAGTAGGTCTCTTGTAATTACACAGTTATGGTTGGACAATTCTTTTCTGAAAATTGGAAACACCTCCTCAAGATGACTCCCTTTCTGAAAATTGGAAACACTTCCTCAAGATGATCTTTTCTAAAAAAATTGGAAACACCTCTCAAGTGATGCCTTTTGTAAAAAAAATGGAAACGCCTCCTCAGATGATCTTTTCTAAAAAAATGGGAACACCTCCCTCAAGATGATAGCCTTTTGTAAAAAAAATTGGGAACACCTCCTCAAGATGACTCTTTTTAAAAAATTGGAAACGCCTCCTCAGATGGACTCCCTTTCTGAAATGTGAAAACACCTCCTCAAGATGACTCTTTTCTAAAAAATTGGAAACACCTCTTAAAGACAAACTCTTTTCTGAAAAAACTGGAATCTTCGTTTAAACACAGCAATTTCTCCGTATGTAGTTTACTGTATTTTTTTCACACCACTCAAATCGACTTCCAAACCCAAACGATCAAATATACTGTGTTGAAATTTTCGGGTTATAATTGGCCTTCTCTATCATCATTTCCGAAAATGTAATGTATTTATCCTTTTCCATTGATATAAAGTACGTTTTGAAGAGTTACGTTTCAAGCGAGTGTAATTGGCTAAATGTGATTTGTAAATGCGACGTGCTATAATTCCCTCAAAAGAGTAGTTATTAGTACTTACCCCATTCCATACTGAAGTGTGAACATGCCCCAATTACAGTACACTTTCAGCACAGGACTTCAGAATCGGAATGCCAAAGACTCAGATCGGGACTGCTGGACTCAGACTTGGACGGCTTGGACTCAGACTCGGAATTCCAAGTGGACCGAAACACACTGCCTTTGAGGCTGCGAGTCTGTGTTTGATTCCCAACTTGACTTATTAAACGGTTGTCCTGCTGCTTTCCACAGACTGGATGCTGCATCTAAAGAGTATGCTATCATTCGGGGACACTTTAAACAGGCTTACCTCTGGTATCCTGTAGTTGTTGGTGATTCCATGTACCTTTTGGAGAAAAAATTAAAAGCCCATTGTACGTTCGTTCTGCAGCGAAATTTTAATACCAAATGTTTATATTTTACACAAATGAATGGTTTTGAGACTTACAGCATTTGCTTTTCTAACCGTCTTATGAATTGAAATAGCAAAGCTTATCACAACCACTATCTTACAAGCACTATTTTAAAAATACCCTCATTCATCAGCACCTTTTCAGAATGCACACAAATTGTTAACTAGTTCTAGCTTGTTTGTTCCACTAACTAATGTTTGACTACTCGAGTGGATCACGGCGGTTAGCAAGTTGTTGACGCTGCATCCATATTATTTCATGATATCAGAAAGCATTTCTGCATATTTGAACCTCTCGTCAGAGTGAGTTGATTAGGTTTTTCTTTTTTTTTTTTTGTAGGAAATGCGAAGGCTTGTGAAAGAGCTAGAGCAGAATGGAATGGAACAAAACAGAAAGGGAAAGATGTTGATACTTTAATTTTCATCCTCCAGCAATCGTTAATTATTAAGGCCAATATAATTTGTGATGCGTAGAGCGGCGTAAAATTGGTTACTAAAATAAATCAAGAGATGAGCCACAAGCGGACGGCCTTGTGGCACAGAAGACAGAGCAAAACAACAACAATAAACGATGGCACGCATTTGCAGAAAAATTATCAAACTGTTTGCATCATCACGGCGCTTTCACCTGCCAACGGCTGTGCATCCGTTTTTATGACGTCTGCCAGCTGATTATGCAAGAAGGACTCACCGTCTTGCCGCCCTTACTTCATTTGCCACCTTAGGCCGGGCCTCGTTGGCCTATGTGGAAATCCGGCCTAGACTGTTGGACCTCACCCTTATAAGGGAAGCAACAGAAGACAAAGAATATAAGGGATTAATCACCTTATTAGTTCATCCACCGTTGCTTAACAACTTGGAGCATGGCTGTGCCGTTCCTTCGGAAAACGATAAATGGCTGGCAGTATGACGCTCCAATTTGGTGATTACAATCTGGGAATGAAACACGACCGTCTTCATAAGCTACTGAGGCTATTTCTACAAGAGTGTAAACCAGGCCGTTGCATTGTCATACCAACGTGACATCATCGCGTCGGTGTGTTTTTGTTGGCGTATCATTTTAAATCCGATTAAAAATAAATTGTTATGTTATGGTGCAATACCCAAGAAAGAATTCGCTTCCTTCATTTGGAATAATTGTAATTGCTTCGCCATAATGTGCAAGTCATGGTGACATTTATCAACATTTTGAGGATGAACAAATCGCCGATTTTGCGATCTCCAGATGTGGGAACTTTAGCGATGTATTTTGCTGTATTTCTCATTCTTGTTAGTTGAAAATGTTCGAGAATAAAAGTACGCCGGGTCATTTTTAAGCGTATCAATTTGTGCACATTTGGATGGGCGGCCATTTTTTTTTCCCCATCCATCCCTACATTATGGGAGTATTATCGTATCTATGATACAGTACAGTTAGTTGGAAAACTGTTAACTCACCTTAAATAAACTACATACACCCGGAATATGAAATAATATAATTAGACTACACTTGACCACACCAACTTCAGTTTTCAGTCTTCACGAGCTTTTAATGTCAAGCACGTAATGAAATGCATCATTTGCTTGAAAAAAATTTTAGACCCATTTATTTGTAAAAAAAAAAATCCTTCACGGGCCTCACATCCTTGAGGGTCAAACCACGCAAAATTTTTAAACATTCAGAAAATCAAAACCCGAGACCCACAAAACACGCCACTCACGTTATTCTTCTCAGGAAACACTCACCTCTCCAAATATCCACACGTACACCCACTCACTTAACCACAGCACCGGACTCAGGCAACTTGCCGTGGTTCATGTACACCAGAGGCCTGTGAGGCCTGAGAACTGACACGGAGCAAAAAAATGGCAGGAGTGATTTTGATTTGAAGCCCCTCCCAAACGGGAACCGACAGAACAGACAGCCTGCAAATAAGATATTGAGTAATTACATTAATTTTAAGGGATTTTGTGAATGATGTGTAGGGATGTTTAGGGGGTGGGGGGGTTTCGGCCTTTGGTCTCAGATTCACTTCAAATTGTTGGAAAATTTCTCAATCATTCATTATGAAACAAAATCTGAGTGTAGGCTTCCGTATTCCAAGTGTTTTTGAGATTATGGCCATTTTACTGGCACGTAGTATCAAATTTAGCTCAAAAATTGGCCGGCAGTCATTTTTTTGCTCTCCTTTCGGGTCCCAATATTCTCAGGAAATAATGTACATAGAAGCCTGAATTTTTTGTTGTTGCAAGCTAACAAGGACATAGAGACCTCATATTATAGCAAAATATCAATCTCAGGAGTCAATGAGTGCACAGAGAAGTTCAATACTCAGAACTGTGCAGTCTACCTCCTCTGAGCTGAGCGCCCTGTTTTGAGACCCTGAAACACATTCTTAGATCATTTCAGCCTCTCAACTTTTTTCCGCCAGACTTCCACCCAACTGGCTTTGTAATCCTTAATACCACAATCATGTGCTTATTGATTATTACGGAGGGACACCTCCAAAAAACAAAACATTTTTTTGAGACATTTCAGTGGAGATTAGGATTATAATTGGGGATCCTGGATTTGAAACAAGTACGCAGTTTGAAATGCCACCTGACTTTTAAGATAGTGTTAATTGCTCTTTCAAGTAATCACCTTTCACTTGTGTGGATTAATTGCCCCAGACATGGCTGGCATTATAATCAAACGGTTCTCCACCCCAAAGCACATCAGGTTGAACAGTCCATTTTTCATGGAGATGATGTTTGCGGATATGACAACTGTTTATATCACCATGATTTGTTGGTCATGCAGCTCAATCTAGAATCCTAATAGAGTTTTCCTCTTTATTTTTCTCTCTCTTTAAATTTTCCCCGTGTCTCAAACAAGAATTGATCTCTGGACTTCATCCTCAAAAAATCATTCAGGCACATGATGGACACTCAGCATCCACTTACAATTTTCGTACAAATCATTCCAGCATCTAGCACGCAGCAGGTGGAGTCACACGCAGCAGTGGAGTCAGCACGCAGCAGTGGACTTCCAGCACCGCAGGGGCAGGTGGCTCCAGCACGCAGCAGTGGAGTCCAGCATGCAGCAGGTGGAGTCCAGCACGCAGCAGGTTGGAGTCCAACATGCAACACACAGTTCCAGCACCTGCAGGTATTTCAAGCTCCTTGCAACACAAGTAAAGATTGTGATTGTTACATGACTTTGGCTATGAGACTGAAAAATGATGACAGAGTGTGCATTTCACAGTAGTGAAACTTGGCTTGGAGAACAGGGAGAGTATACAGTAAACAATTCAGCAACACATGATGTGCTGGAGTATTGGGCCAATCGATGGAGGTTGACACTCTTCCTTCCTTGAAACTGTACTCTCACCCAGACAACAGATGCCAATCAATTCTTACCTATCGTGAGTAGTAAGCTTATCTGTATCAACAGGCTATTCTCATCATTCCTTGCTCTTTGCATTCCTTTAAAAAGATACATTCTGACCTGCTACAGACCGGTTTGAGGAAAAATGTTGCTCTCGATGGAATTGTTTGAGGTAGCTCATTTTTGCTGACAATCCTTGCACGATAATTTGAGAAGTGTCTGTTTTGACTTCTATGCACTTCTAGAACCACTGGGACAGAATGAGTGAAAACAGTGGTTGGATAGGATGTTGGCCTGGAGGAGGAGGGGGCTATTTTCCAGCTAATTACTCATAGTGGTCATTTTATTTATATTTTTTGTCAGGTCAGACCAGACTAGATCTTGTGACTTTGCTTTCAGTTAACATGTAAACTGTACTAACCTGTTTCATGGTCGGGTGTTGGGCGACTAACTGTTTCTTCCCCACCAGTTTTCTCGTGAGGAGGGTGTATGCATATGGACACCCAGCAGGATTAAAAAAACAACCTGTCAAATTGGCGGAGGAAGCTCCTTGTGAGCCAATGGGCATCCATATCTAGTGCCCAACTGTGTCTGTGGACGTCCTCCCTGCAGTTGCGTTACTTTTTTTTTTTACGAGGTTGGTGGCAGGATTTGCACTCCGGCCACCGTTAAAACTCTTCATTCCGCAAAAACCCATAACGCAAGAAAACTGAAAACCAACTCCGTGGAGTACCCCCTTTGCTGCTGCCTTCGCAGGGCAGCTCCCACCAGATGATGGGATTTGGGGCAAAGCCTTCGGGACCCATTCTTTGATAGGAGGAAAAGCAGGGGTAAACTTCCTGGGGTCTGATCTTGCTGTTGGTGTGCTGGGCGGGTTTGGTGTTGGTTGTCGTCCACCAGACAGTGGTCTCCTTGGGTTAACTGAGGCGATTTTGAACGTCAGTATTGCAGCCACTCTCTGAGGTTCGGAGACAGATAGTGGCGATCATGGCGGTGGTTCCACATACTATTGGTTCTGGCTCGCTCGATGTTACCATGCCAAGGAGTTGGTTGACAATGCCACACCATCCTAATATCATTAGTAGAACCAGAGAACTGAGGGGCCAGTGTCGTTCTTCATTGGGGTGGGGTGGGGAAGGAGATTGGTGGGGGGGGGGGTTTTTGGAAGGGTGGAGGGCTGTCTTCTATTTTGTTGTTGGCTTCTATTGGATCCAAATGGTGGATTCAGATCCAGGGAAAAAGGGGAGGGGGGGGGATCTGTATCTCCTTCAATGTAGAAAATTAGTAATCATCAGCATGTGGCATTGTAATAATTTGACTTCTTCTGGCTGTAAAAACCCAAAACAAAAAGGACAATTTAATTTTAACAATTTAAATGTGTACCTTTTGAATGAATTATATAGACAAATAAACAGAGGGTGCAGCAACTACTAAAACCTGACTCCCCAACCCCCTCCAAACCAGGCACACCACCCCCAAACCAGGTCACCTCCGGGAGACAGCAGGTGCTTCTCATTGTTGAAAATAAGACAGGCAGGCCCAAATTATTCACAGATAAGTCAGAAGACCTTACAAACATGGAATGGCACAATATTATTTCCTGGCATTTGCCACCATTTAAGCTGTGCTTTTCCACAAAAGCGAACTAAACACTCGATTAGGAATCTAATAAACAGTTGTGAAATATTGACCCGCATCTTTTCTCACTGCCCGATACTTGTGATAATATGGTGTAGATGTTTATTGAAAACGTAGAAAATGCACTAGAGGGGAGGGGGGGGAGCAGGAGGATGAAAGAGGGGAGCTAGGGGGAGGTGGGAGACGGACACCTCACCAAACGTTGCTGATTCACTGCCGGAGAGAGGGGTGCGTGTGTGTGAGAGACAGAGAAGAGAGGGCAGGTGTAAGGTGTGAGGGGGGAGGGGAAGCAGAGAGGATGAAGAAGGGGGAGCTATGGGTGGGGTGGTGGGGAGAGCGACACCTCACCAAATGTTGCTATTCACTGCAGGAGGAGGGTTGCATGACAGAGAGGAAGAGAGAGAGGAGAGAGAGAGAGGAGAAGAGAGAGGGAGAGAGAAGAGAAGAGAGATGTGGGAGGAGAGTGCTTGCATTTTATTTAGGGAAAGGGAAGTGATGATGGGACAGAGTGAGAGAGAAGAAGTGGGGTGGGTGGGGGAGGAAAAAAAAAAAAGAGACAGGTGAGGGGTGGTGGTGGGGTTTAGCAAAGAGAATTGACATGTGATGCTTAAATGGCCGACCATGAGAAAAAAAAAAACGTGTCAGAACAGCTGTACACACAATGACACACAGAGTTTGTAAAAGTAATCCGGCTGGCACATCTGCAAAAACTTGATATTCAGTTCCAGAAAATTTTGTGGAAAATGAACCAAAAAGCAATCACTGAAAAATATTAAAGTACGCTCATGATGACTTTTATGATCCCATCGGGCCGTGGAACATTCGAAAACAAAAGCCATTGCGATCAGATT
>CM068955.1:125053095-125067531 GCA_035128595.1 Eptatretus atami
AGATTAGTACACTTAGGTGCAAAAAAAGAGAAGAAGGCATTGCTAAATGAGGTGTTAATACCGGTGATTTTGGACTAACGATGCAGAAATCAATAAAATGACCAAATACCAAAATCTCAAGCATGAAGTGAAAATATCCTGGAAGCTGAGGAATGCCAAAGTTGTACCAGTGATGACGAAGAACCTCAACGGAATGATGAAGAACAACCTCACATAGATATTAAAAACCATCCCTGGGAATATCACTACAAACGAACTCCAGTTGGAGGCCATCCTGGGCTCAGTAATGATCCTAAAGAGAGTCCTCGGCAAAAAACTTTGAAAACAAAACTTCACAGCTTGGTCCATGAATCGTGTGTGACCCCTTACTGAAATGAAGGTGCCCACCCTGGGAGGACTCCATTCCAAATTCTGAAACCCACATAAGTAGATACCAACCAGCAACACACACACACACACACACACACACTGCCTTTTATTCATATTGATTTGAGACATGATGGGTGGAGTTAATGAGCTATCATCATGAATAATAACATGCGGTAATGCAACATGTGCAATGGCTTGTCATAATTCGTGCTTTCCTAAGGGGATCACTTGGTTTCTTTCTATGAATTGCATTCTATGAACGCTCAGAGTAATAATAACACTTATTACTGTGTTACAGCTCTGTGGGTGCTCTTAGCTCTCATGTTAGGTTCCGTTCTTGCTGTTCTTCTGAAGGACTTTTTGAGGTAAGCCTTGTGCTTGCAACAGCTTCGCTCGTTTACTAATCTCCTTCTCCATCTCGTGTCACGTCTCCATAGTTCAACCCCTTTTCTCTCATTAGATGCTCATACTTTGTCCTCGAGTTTCTAAGATCTCAAATGAAAATTTTTCTGCTCCAGTTTTTCCCTCATTTTGTTCCTCTCCTTTAGGATTTGTACAGGTTCTACAATTCCTTCCCTTTACCGAGGCCGACACAATCGCTCGGCAATATATTTGATTTGATAAATAAATCAACTTGATGCTTCCACCTTAATTTCCCTCTCGAACAACTCACCGTTTCCTTTCTTGAACACATTCATCCTCGTTATCCTCTTTGTTTTTGGTTTCTTCGCTTTCTCGAGCTTCTCATATTGGTACATCAATGGTTCCTTCTTCTTTTCTCCTGTTATTCTTCATATTCACCCCCTCCAATTATTTTTTTCTCTCCTGTTTGAACCTGATTCACCAGAATTACCAATAATTTTTACTCGGGTTCTTACACCTGACTGTCCTGCCATGGCCCCTAGGAGGCGATACCGAGGCAGATTCCATTTTCAGCAGCTATTCAACACGGTTAGTGCATTTTTCTTGATGATGTTCCATTTGGGTTGTTTGCTTGCTTGCTTGAAAAGAGTGCAGATATGATGAATATATTGTGTGTATCTTGGAAAGGAATGGGGGCTGAAGGTGCTGTTTGTTTCAGGAAGCGGAGAGCACAGATGCCCAAGAGATTAATTTGGGTCCTGACCGTACGACTCATTCCCGCTTTGTGTGTGTGGATACCTTCAGAGGGTGAGTTGGAGAATTTGGGTGTGTGTACACACAAACATGCATTGTGTGTTCCTGTCTGTTGTCATACACATCGCTAAACATCCTTCCATTCTGATTGAAAAAGTTTCTTTAAAAGGGTTAGTGTTCAATTCCAATAAAACATAATTTATTTAACCAAATATTTTTTGTTGTACTCGGAGTAAAGTGGGTGGGCAGGTTGAGAGAGAGTTGGTAAATAATAATCATAAACAGCAGAAAAGGGGGGGGGGGGGTAGATGGGAGAGTGAGGATCATGGGATGTTTCTGTGGCATCCTACAGTATATAATTGATATCTGATTTTTCATGAATATTTACACAGCACATGATGGAGATGTTTTGCCTTCACAAAACACATATCCTACACAGGAGACCCCTACCCCTACCCATACATGCAATGTTTTTTTTGAATTGGACCATCAGTACACCTAGCAGTTTAAAAAACGCCTTATTTATAGAATTACAGTTCCTCCGTCATGCATGGAATCCATCCATCGGGACCATACTCTGTGCAGAGCGTTGGTGCTGCTTAAGCAGTTCGCCTTGGCTATTGGGTACAATCCTGGACGGGTCGCAACTCCAACACAGGATACCAGCAAGCTGGCACTCATTTTGCCGACCTCGGAAGGACGACAGGCAGAGTCAACCCCACCTGGTATTAATTCAACAGCCGAGTGGGATTTGAACTCAGGACCCTAGAATCCCAAGCCCACCACCCTAACCATCAAGGCGACACCAAGCATATGCATTGAATGAGGACATGGTTTTTGATTCCCAAAGCAATATGATGCGCAAAAGGACCCAAGTGCAGTTCTACTTTATACAACACCAGCTATTAATTAAATATATCTTCAGGATATTGATTTCAAGTTCTTCAATGTCTATTTTTTTTCCCAGAATATCGATTGTTCTCATGATATTCGTCAACTACGGAGGAGGTGGTTACTGGTTTTTCAAGCATTCTCGCTGGAATGGTAAGCAGTTTTGGAGGGATGCTTGGAGAAGTGTAGCTTGAGTGCTGGCAATTGAAATGATCACATTTTAAAAAAAACTAAACTCGCCTTTCACTCTCAGGACTCACGTTTGCTGATGTTGTGATGCCCTGGTGAGTATGCGTAGTTTTAGTGTAGAAGTGTTTTTTTTGTTTGTTTTTTGGATTTTGGGGTTGTGTTTTGCAATCAGATTTGAATCCGTGAAATAAGCAAAATCAGATGAAACACAATAACAGTGGAATATAGCTTTCATTAAAAAAAAACATGGCTTTCTGACCACTAGGTGCAGGTTGCAAAATATGAACTGCACAGTTGTAGCAAGGCAATAACAACCAACAAAATAGGGGTTAATATATAAACCGGGGGTCAAATCCAAAAAAACAGTTAAATATTTCATGTGTCCCCAATATTGATTGCATATACACAGTTTCATTAAAAATGTTTAAAAATGTGCCCATAATTGCATGTTTTAGTATTTGACTTTGTGACCCCCACCCCAGGGGTGGGGCCAAAAATGATCCTGCTCTTGCACCTTCACGGCATGTTGTGATCATAGCTACCAAGATTGGTGAATTTCTCCACAACCGTTTAGGAAGAAATGTCGTGCCGGACGGACGGACAGACGGACGGAGCCAATTGCAATTAAAAGGATAAATCTGCAGCGAGAACGACATGCCATATATGTTAGGCCTCGTCCAAACTATCTGGCAAATTGAGAATGGAACATAACTGACAGGTGCCATGGTGTAAAAACATTGTTATCTCCGACCTGTACGTTCAATCTAGCTCTTATTTGAGATGGTTAGATTGCTCATTGCACCCAAAAACTTTTAACAGTTGCATTATTGGAGATAATTACAAGGAACACATAAGGTAATTAAAATTCAACACACAAGGCCAATAGACCCATAACGCCTGTGCTATATATCTACACACCCTCAACCTTATCCCAATCACCCAATCCACGAACATCCTTAACTTGCACCAAAACAACCACATCCACATCCACACACAAACCCACTCCAACTCGATATCCATGAAGTGAGGGCGGTGGAGGCGAACAGTGGGGTAAGTTCGGGACAAAGAGTACATCACAGACAAGACATTAACACACAACGTATAGAGAGGATTTTACTTTTTGGGGGTGGGGGCAGGGGAGGAGGGCAATTGGGTGAGGGTTGAATGAACACAGATAACATGCGTTTCTCAGCTTGACAACAAGGGAATCAATATCTCAAGACACCAAGAAAGTACCGCATGCACGTGACATCCATTTGATCATCCAATTATATGTCCATCATCACCTCCAAAAACAATACAGTACTGTACAGCATGATATTTCAAAAATGTATTGGGCCCGATATGTTGTCGTGGATCAGGCATTACATGGTGGAGGTATGCGCTCTACCTCGTGCCCTTCTGGTTTCTCTTGTGTTAAACAATAGGATGGGGGGGGGGAGGAGATAATACTCATAAACAGGAGGTGGGATAGAAGGAAACCAGGCTCATGGGATGTCTCTGCACCCTTCTATCTAATTTATGTCTGTTCGCTGATTCATAATCTAAAGTGGTGGAATCTTTTTATCATTATTTTTTACATGTTGGCTTTCCCCAAGTCTGATGGCTTCCCCTCCTCTCTTTCCCCAGTCCCCTCTCTTATGCACACCTCACCTATGAGATACTGCACCTTAGTCTCTGGACCGATCCTCCAAAATAGTACCTCCACAACCACCAATGAACTGAAACGTAACCATCCATCAGCAACTATACTTACCAGTAATAAAAAGCGAGTATAAAATAAACTCATCACCAAATAACACAACCTATAATAATCATAGTATAGGAATTTGTAAACTTCCATGTTATTTTATGTGTCATACTTCATGTAAGCACTTGGTTGCAGCAAAACTTTTCATAGGTATTCCTGATGATCCAGACAACAAGTTTTGAGGATTTTACTTTCACTTTGAGGATTTTAACATGAAAACATTTATTCGTAATTAAAGCAAGTATTAAAAAAAGTAAAATGTTATGCATTTATCTGCATTAAGCCTGGTGTTGGCTTAATGGTGAGGGTGGTGGGCTTGGGATCCTAGGATTCTCAGTTCAAATCCCACTCGGCTGTTGAATTAACACCAGGTGGGGTTGACTCTGCCTGTCATCCTTCCGAGGTCAGCAAAATCAGTGCCAGCATGCTGGTATCCTGTGTCGGAGTGGCCTCCCGTCCAGTATTGTACCCAATAGCGCTCTGCTTAGACAGCAGCAATGCTCTGCACAGAGTATGGTCCCAATGGAATGGAATGGATTTATCTCCATTGAGGTTTCAAGTGGAATAGCTTTCGGATACTTTCCTTAAATCCATAATCCTGTATTTCCGTTTATTTGAGAATATTAATTTTTAAACACTGTATAGTCATAACTTCTGTGAAACACTACTTGCAGTTGTTTCTGAATTGTGGTGGTGGTAGCCGATACCTGTATGTTGTTGTCAAAATGCAGGAAATGTTGCTTTCATTTCAAACATTTTCCTGGTGGAACATGCCCTCCAACCCCTCCTCTTCTCATTTTCATTAAAAAAATTTTTTTCCTTTTTAACCTCACTGAAATTCATGAAATGTCTTCCAAAATGTTGCATCACCTTTTAGAAAGAAGGGTGTGATACACATTTGAGAGATTAAACTCCGACAGCTTGACTCGAAGCAAAAGTTAGGGTTTGGCCTGCTCTGCTTCGCTCATAAAGGCCCTGTCACACCTTGACGATTTAGCCAGCGTATGTCGACGTATGAAAAATTTGTCTAAAACGCTGGCACACGTCGAATACGTATGGGTAAGTTTTGTATACGTTAAGAGCACGCTGAAGCACGCTGGTATACTCGTAGTACGCTGGTATACGTCGTAGTATGCTGGTATACGTCATAGTACGCCGAGCTCGTCGACAAATTTTAACATGCTTGAAATTTCCCGACGTATGCCAGCGTATGACTCACACGTTCCGCATACGCTGGCATAAGTTGTAGGCACGTTACGCGATCGTTTGACACACGTCGACACACGTTACTTGTAAGTTACTCATAAGTCGAAACACGTCGAGGTAATGTTTAGCTACCTGAAACTTATTTCTAACCTATGAGTAACGTGTTGTAGGCACGTTACGCGATCGTTGACACACGTCGACACACGTTACTGGTAAGGCCTAAGTCACATTTGCCACGGCGGCCGTGGGGTCTCCAAAATCTACGGTCACTAGCAATTATACGGCGGCCGCAGTATTTCCACGTCACACAATGTAGCAGTCACATATGTTTTTATTTTTCGGGGAGCCGCACGGCGTATTTATAAATTGTGGAGACCGAAAACGTGGGGTTGCCGTACGGTCTTTGATTTGATGTCGCACGGTGACCTTAGGGCGTCCCTGCGGCGGCCATAGAATTTTCAAGGCAGACGCAAGGTGCCCGCAAGGCGACCGCAGGGGGACCGCAGGGGGCCCTAAGGCGACGTGCGGCCAGACGGACGGTAACGAGTGGGTTCTTTATTTTATTTTTATTTTTTTTACCAGTTCTTTTTTTTTCGGCTTGTCGAATTGCTACGGCGAACGTAGAAATGAAAAAAGTTATAACTCCGCGCTATAATTCCACGGCGACCTTACGGCCTGTAAAATATAGCCATACGGTGTAGGGCCACCCTGAGGCCACCTCAGAAACTCTGCGGCCGCCGCATGTTTCTGTCAATTCAGAGGGCGTACGGCCGCCGTATCCTCGCCGTAGAGCAAATGTGACTTAGGCCTAAGTTACTCATAAGTAGAAACACGTCGAGGTAATGTTTGTTTGTTTGTTTGTTTTTTCTTTTTTCTTCGGCATGACGGTGTTGTTGACACTTCGATTTCTAGTGCGGTTATAAATTAATATAATTAATAGGCTGCTGCTCAACGATTTAAATCATAACCGCACTAGAAATCGAAGTGTCAACATCACCGTCATGCCGAAGAAAAAAAAAAAAAAAAAAAAAAACATTACCTCGACGTGTTTCGACTTATGAGTAACTTACCAGTAACGTGTGTCGACGTGTGTCAACGATCGCATAACTTGCCTACAACTTATGGCCAACTATGCCAGCGTATGCCAGCGTATGCGGAACATGTCATACACTGGCATACGTCGAAAAATTTTCAACATGCTGAAAATTTGTCGACGTACTCGGCGTACTACGATGTATGCCAGCATACTACGACATATACCAGCGTGCTTCAGCGTGCTCTTAACGCTCTATACAAAACTTACCCATAACGTATTCGACGTGTGCCAGCGTTTTAGACAAATTTTTCATACGTCGGCATATGCTGGCTGAAACGGCAAGGTGTGACAGCGGCTTTAATCGTCGAGCGGCAGCCTTTTAATAGGCTACGCCACGGTGATCGTCGGCGATACGCTGCCGCGCGCTATTCATACGTTAGACTATCGTTGGGCATACGTTGTGAACGCCGACAACACGCTAAGCATTCATTTTTATAAGTTATCTATAACTTATCGAAACGTTCTGTGTACGTTACTAATACGTTATGCATACATCCAACTCGTTATGAATACGCCAAAAAAACTGAAAAAAAACATCAATAGTTCAGCGTACGCCAACGTTTTACATACATTTTGATACCTTGCCATGCGCTGGCTAAAACGTCAAGGTGTGACAGGGCCCTAATGGTGCTTTGCTCGAAACTGATGGACATCACTGGCAAAAAAAACTGTTAAATTTAAATTTGAATGCAGGAGGAGGCCATTAGGTCCATTTAGCCTGTGCATTGGTTGCCTCCATATGGTTTTTGTGTGTGTTCTATCCTTTTTAAATGCCGAGATTTAAGCAAGGAAGTAACACGTACAGATTTTCAAGTGTTTGGTACAGCTCGGCCAGTGTTTGAACCACTTGTTCTTCTTCCCAAACCCAGAGTGGACGCTCGAGCCATTATACTACCGAGTCTGGTAAATTAAACTATATCAAGCTGTCTTAGTTACAAGTCACTGAAATAAACTGACAGTTTTATATTCACCATGTCCTTCATACCTGCCAATGATGACTGGCATTCTCATTTTGTTACTTCTGAATGATAGTCTGGACGAGGCTTTTGAGAGAAACCTTAACTCCGGCAGTAGGTACGACTGATATTGTTTTTGGACACAGGTAGTAGTTTTGCGAACTTTTGAAGCTGGAGCTTGATGGATTGTGTTTGGGAATATTGTACATTAAATAGCCAGCTTAACTGCACTCGGTGATTGATGAACCGCCGTCGTAACCCGCTTGCGAAACCAATGCATTTCCAACATACTTAATGACGCTTATTGGTGCATCCAAAAAGGTGGTTGGGAGTGTGTCGTTGGTGCTTCTATCCCTCAGGTTCGTGTTTGTGCTAGGTGCTTCAGTGGCACTGGCCTTGAATCCTGCACGTCGCCGCACCTCAAGAACACGAGCGATGCTGAAGGTTTTGTTCCGCACAGTTACCTTGATAACCCTCGGGATCCTCCTCATCAACCAGAAACCCTGCAAAAAGTCTTGTATGCAAACAACATTGAACAAAACATGATGGATAGTTTATTTATTTTTTTCTTGCTTATTTCCAAATTGACATAAAAATATAAATACTGCATGATAAAATGTGCTTCACTCATGAATGCCCCAACATCCCGTGCCAAGGGGTCTTTCCTCTCCATTTTTTTTTAAACAAATGGGAAATCACAGCCCCCTACCTACCCCATATGCCGAAAGTATCACATGCTAACCAAATCTCTGTGAACACATGATTTACAAGTATTGTACAGTTTGCTCTTTCGCAAATATTTGTCCATTTCCATGGAATATCTATCCTCAAAATCTCGATCAGTGGATGTAGTGTCGTGTCTGCGTTTGGAATGAATTTACCGTAGTGATTTAAGAGGCCCAGAAATGATCTCAGCTCGGTGATGTTCTTGGGACGAGGCGCATCCTTGATTCCGTCAACCTTTTCCTTGGTGGGATGTCGACCATCCTTGTCTCTTCTGTAATCCAAAAACTCCACAATATTTTGAAACATTTCACATTTGTGTGCGCTTTCACTCATATTCCATGCTTGTCCAAATTCTGGAGCACCACTTCTAACAGTTCATCATGGGTCTGCCTATTAGGGGCTGAGATGACAATATCATCCAGATAGCAGACTACCCCATCCATTCCATGCAGAATTTGGTTCATTACCCCTTGAAAAATTCCATGAGCAGAAGACACTCCAAAAGGCAATCTATTCAACTGAAATAGACCCCTCTGTGTACTTGCTGTCAAATTTGACTTTGACTCCTCATCTAACTCTAGTTGCAAGCAGGCATTTGTCAGATCTAACTTTGAAAAGGTCTGGCCTCCTATCAGAGTTATGAATAGGTCAAACCTGTATGGCAAAGTATTGGGTGGATTACCTTCTCAAACCTTCTTTACAGTCACTTTATAATCCCCACATACTCCAACTCGTCAATCTGGTTTTGTTGTCATGACAATTGGAGTGGCTCAACGACATTGATCTCTAGTCTCCTTCAGTCTTTCTCCACCCTTTCCTTAAAGGCATAGGGTATAGAACTTGGCTTCCAAAAATAGGTTTTACATTCTCTTGTACATCTACGCTTGTAGGATTGGCAGAATGGTCTAGAGGTACACACTCGCCTCGAAGATGTCCAGCACGGGTTTGAATCTCCACCCAGCTATAAACTGTCATCCCGGTGTTTCACAAGCAGGATGATTCATCATTGTGTGTGCCGTCCCTTGGATGGACGTTGAACTGGGCATCCCATCTGCAGGCATCTCCAACAACTCCTCTGTCTCGCGTTGATCGCCGCCAGATGGCTCTTATAATGGCATGAAGGGTTTGTCACTTTCTTCCTCGATCTCTGTTTCTGATGCCCAAGGCATGCCTTGAAGAGGTCTCCAACCTCCTTGCAGGTGTCGCATTCAGCCTTCAAGTAAGTGCAGGTCTTGAGTTGATGCTGCCCAAGACAGTGATGATGCACTTTATTTAGTCTACTTCCACAGGTGCACTTTCTACAGAAACCACCTGAAGCCTTCAGACTTTTAGAACGTGCTGCTTCTGAGCATGCTATTTTTTCTTTCGCATTTGAGTGGATCTTTAGCTCAAACACCAAACAAAGAAACCGCTCCATCAGTTGGCAAGAAAAGGGAATCAGCCATCCTGTCCTCGTGGCCATTTCCGTGGTACTTTCAGGACAAAGACAAACTCTTGAGTGCACACATTGGCTCCCAGGAAGCAACTGCGTGAACAACGTGGTTTACCGTACTACAATCGGAAATGTCCAGCCATGAGCATGAGATGGCGATATTAGAGGGATGGCAACCCAACTAATTTTGAGAGACAGCAGTTTGCAGGCAAGAGAGTTGGAGTGGGCGTCGATTATGCACATTGGTGTCGAAAGCGCTCAATAATGACACCATTTTTCATTGCATAATAAATATTTGGCTCCATAATCTTTCAGTCATAAAAATGAAATGTTTATAACTGTAACCCCCTTGCATCATATTTTCATTGTTCTTTTCATTTGTTTTTGTACTGCAGTTGATTTTACCAACCTCCGACTTCCGGGAGTGCTGCAGCGCCTCGCCATCGCTTTTTTTATTTCAGCGTTGGTCTTTTTATTGCTTCCAGCTCACGTGGTATTTTCACTCTTTAACTGTTTGCACCAACACTGTGACGTCACTTTTGCATGTTCATTTGTATCATACTAGTGAAGAACCCATCCTTATGGACGAGTTAATTCCCACAGAATTGTTGTATTTTAGACCGACTTGTAATTGGCCACCTCCTACTGGGAGCGGCACTCCACCATACATTTTTACGTGGAGAGACTTGGGGTCTTTCCACCACTCTGACCCCCTGGGACTATGAATTTATTATTTTTTTTACTGCCTAAAACCCTACCATGCATAGGCCGAGTACAACCAGCAGTTTTCAATTCAGACCGTCCAGTAGGTTCGGTGTGTGTAGAAGTCAAACAAACACTTTTCAAATTATAGTTTGATTGCTAATCATTTTTGTGTTTGAGTAATGATCGATAGCGTCGTATTTAGGTTAATATACATAACTTGCTAGAAGCCTCAACCCGTGAGACCTCAACCTGTCGAAAGGTTTGTCTTTTACAGCACGTAGCCATGGGTTTGCATGTTGTTGTTTTTTCCTTGGACTGTGGCTGTTCCACTATTGCAATGCAAGTTGGAGCAGGAATTTGTAAACAAATTTTTAGGGTACACGTGGATATTAGGGATACAACTTTTTTGCAACTCTATAGTCCTGTATCATATTCTGATGAGCTTTTGCTAGAAAAACAATGAAAATCAATGTTTTTTTTGTATTTTCAAAAAGTTCACCCATGACTAACTTTGAAATTTTTATACTCGGTTGCATTTGGGTGGATTTCCAAAACTAGAACCCTGTTTAATTATTTATTTAACTTTAAAAAGCCTTACTACCCTACAAGACTGCTTTGAAATCCTTGACAAATCACTGGAAACAAGAGCCATCAAAACTAAAAACACAGCAGAAGCAATCAATGCTGTGAGCGAGCAATTAAGGTCATGCAAGTCATGCAAATTTCAAAGTTAGTCATGGGTGAACTTTTTTGAACAAATACAAAAAAAACATTGATTCATTTTTTCTAGCAAAAGCTCATCAGAATATGATACAGGACTATGGAGTTGCAAAAAAGTTGTATCCCTAGTGGATATACAAGGAAGTTGGACACAGGAGGAGGCCATTCAGCTTAATAAGCCTGCACTACGTCTACACCATATCAATTCAATTGAAGTTTATCAACATAAATTCACTCAGGGTGGGATGGAGGAGTGGGGGTCAGAATTGTGGGACATGCACGGGTGTTTTATACACAAAAATGTTGTTTAGAATTCTAAAATAATAAATTTTTTGGTGGTGGGGTGGGGGGAGGGGGACAGTTTTATTGTGAGGAATGAACCAACACAGGCAGCACATTCACCATTTGAGGAGACCCTCTCACTGCCAACACAATTATGACGCATATGCAATCACCCATCCACACATCAGACACCTACAATTCGTGCCAATACCCATGTACCCTCTATCCCAAAGCTTTGAGGTACCGACGTATATAAAACTCATTTAAACCTATATACTCTCCTGCCACTACTATTCCAGACATTAACTACTCTCTGAGTGAAAGAACCCTGCCTTACAACCTTCCTAACTCTCCTCTTCTTTACTTTCAGGCTGTGGCCCCTGGTCTTGCAATCACTGGCAATTCAGCTGAAGATGTCTTCTGCACTTATTTTATTCCCTCATTATCTTAAAATATTTATCTCAAATATCTCCCTCATAATTGCCTCCTTTCTCATGTGTAAAGTCATCTCTCCTTTAGCTGCTCCCCGTAGCTTAGTCTCGGTAGCCCCACAATTGAACTCGTCACTCTATGCTGAACCCTGGGGCAGCCATCTCCTTCCTCAGATGTGGTGACCAAAATGGTACAAAGTATTCTTGAGGAGGCCTCACTAAATACCTATACAGTGTTAGCACTACCTCTTTTGATATTGTTGTAGCCGTACAGGTTGCCCCCGTGGCCCGGTACGAATCGCGGTGGGCCGTGCTAACTTCGGCCGCAATAGCCAGCTGGATTGCCTGTCCAAGGCCGGATCATGGGTCTCTCCACTCCGATACTGTCAGTGAGCCATTCGAGTCAGCCGATGCATTGTGCTCTCGGTGCCACATGCCTGATCGCAAATTACTGGCCGAGTGAAGTCGGTGAGGCGCGCATGGTCTGGTTATATGACGTTCGTTGCCGTTCCCAATTGGTCCTTAAACGGACTTGCCTAATTGCAACAATGATCTTGACAGTTCAAATTCACCTCCAAGACCAGGTTGGTTGAATGGTATGTTGGGAAGAGAATACATACAAAAAAAACAAATAATAAACAAAATCTCCTACCCTCCACCGTTCATACTTGCCCATGAAGTCAACGAACGATTGTGAACCATAATTATCTATCTCCTTAGCAAGCCCACATTCATTCCATGATAGATCGACAACAGATAAGAGGTAGATAGGAGAGGAAAATGCTCTTGCTGTGTCCAGTGGGACACAGCAGGAACTAAGGGAAATCGTCTTTTTAGCAGCTGTGGTCCACACACAGTCAGACGCTTGTGAGGAGGTGGAGTGGTGTGACTGGCTGGTTTGTGGTGTGGCTTTGGCATGCAGCCCTCCAAAACCAATGAAGCTTCTCCCCTGATTGAGTCTGAGCATCTCCTGGGCTTCTGCCCAGCGCACCCGTCTTTATAGCCTCTGCCTCTCAACTCACCCGTAATGTGCCGCACCCACTCCCCTTTCACTCACCATTGGCCCTGGTGGCCCGTTTGATTGGCGAGAGGACCGCCCTCCCCCCGCCCCTCCCCCCTCCACCAGACTTGTCATCTGGGCGACCCTCCCCCTTTCCTTGGACTTGACCGGCAGGCGCTTTTCTGTGCAAACTAGCTCTTCAAGGCCTATTGTAACGCTTATAAAAAAGACATAAAGGACAGATTCCAGAGGGTAGAACATTAAATGAAGGCTGAAAGGGATGGCAGTTTTTAGACACATATATTAGGGAGGGTGAACTGTGTCTGTCGAAACATAAAACGCTGCATATCTAATATCACGATTAATTACCTCACACTTAGTCCAAGACATTAACTACAGAGATAACTAAGTTATACTAAGCAACCCATCCATCCAATGGGGCCATACTCTGTGTAGAGCGTTGGTGCTGCGAAAGCAGTCCCCTTGGCTATTGGGCACAATCCTGGACAGGTCACCACTCCGACAAAGGATACCAGCAAGCTCATTTTGCCGACCTCAGAAGGATGACAGGCTGAGTCAACCCCACTTGGTAATAATTCAACCAGCGGGGGGGGGGGGGTGTGTAGTATTCAACTCAGGACCCTAAGATCCCAAGCCCACCACCCTAACCATTAAGCCAACACCAGGCATACTAAGCAATGTTAACCCCAAATAGTCATTTCCACAACAATATATAACTTATCCCCCGAGCTAGCTATCGTGTGCAGCCTGTAGCTGCTGCTTGCATCATTTTCTGGGGGCATGGCTGTGCCACTAATGCAGTGCCCTCTATTTACCAGTACATTGGTACTCATTTCACCAACCTCAGAAGGATGACAGGCTGAGTCAACCACACTTGGTGTTGATGCAACAGCAAACAGGGGCTTGAACACAAGACCCTTAGATCTTAAGCCAGCCACCTTAACCGTTAAGCCAACACCAGGCTTATTATCCCCTGACAAATACACCCTAAATCCTGTTGGCTTTATCTCTACCTACCTGGAACTGTCCTGTCTGTTTACCCCCATATATATTACCACCCCTCGATCCTTCTCCTCTGTGACCTGCTCCAAGACTGCCTCTTGCATCATGTAGTCTCCATCACCTTACATTTCTGTATGCAAAATTGCATCTGCCAATATTTTGCACGATCTATGAAAGTATTAATACTTTCCTGAATCTTATCCCCCTCTCTGCTATCCACCTTACCTCCAAGCTTCATGTAATCTGAAAATGTGGAAAGCCAACTCGTAACCTCACTATTTAAATCGTTGATGTAAATGATGAATAGTGATGGTCCCAGTACCGATCCCTGAGGTACCCCACTACTTACATCCTCCTCGATGGACATCCTCCCACTCACAGCCACTCTTTGCTTCCTATCACTGATCCCTGAGGTACCCCACTACTTACATCCTCCTCGATAGACATCCTCCCACTCACAGCCACTCTTTGCTTCCTATCACTTAGCCAGTTTCCAATCCAGTCAGCTGCCTGACCAGCCACTCCACAAGCCCTCACCTGAGCT
>CM068955.1:125071204-125085255 GCA_035128595.1 Eptatretus atami
AAGCTAACAGGTCTATAGTTAATATACAGTCTATGGTCAAGTTAACAGGTCTATAGTTAATGTATAGTCTTTAGTCAAGTTAACAGTTCCCCAATTCTTCTCTGGATCTTTTATTAAATAACAGTCACATTTGCTGTTCTCCAATCCTCTGGTACCTGTCCTGACTCCAACGAGCTGTTAAAGTCATCAGTTAACATCTCGCTTGTCTGCTCAACCACCTCCCTCAATACTCTTGGTGGGCCCTGGAGCTTTGGCTTCTCTTAGCTTTCCGAGCTGTTTCTTTACTGCCTCCACTCTTCCCTGGAACTCCTCCCAAAGCCGTTCCTCACCTCCCATATAGATTATCTCAGCAATTGCCCATTCCCCTGACTGTTCTTATGTAAATGTTGAAGCAAAATCAGTATTTAATGAGCCTGCTATCTCACTTTCATTAACCAACCACTCTCCCTGTGCTATTCCTAAATGAACCCCCATACTTGTCTTAACTTGCTCTTTCCTCCTTTTCATGGAGTTCAATCATACTCCATATGTAAGGGGATGGCATGGGAAAAAAATGGCCACCCATTCAAATGTGTACAAAATGAAACTTTTATACTCACTTTCACTCACCTGGATTAGTGTGCTTGATGTCGCTCTCCAGCTTGTGTTTGCTGTCCATTTCCAACTGTTCCTGTCCTTTTTTTTCTCTCTCATCAGGACAATGGCAGGAGGGCTTATTATCCAGAGATCATCATTATTCTCACTTTGCTCACATTATGCTCAATATGGCTCAGCATCACGTTTCTGATCACTTTGCCATATGGATGTCCCACGTGAGACTCTCTCTTCTCTTTTTACAAGAAGTCTTCTTTTTTTTTTTTTCTATTCTCTCACAAACGTTTTCATTCATTATATTTATACTCACACCTTTGTGTCTTGAAATTTGGTATTCTCTTCTTTCACCTAAACAAGCTATTTTATATGAATAAGGCCATTGATGACCGTCAGGCAGTTATTACAGTCTGGTAAGTGAAAGATTCATGCTTTAGCGTTGCCACGTGACATGCAGATGTCTTTCTTCCTCCCCAGTGGCTACCTTGGTCCCGGTGGGATTGGAGATTGGGGTTTGTACCCAAATTGCACTGGAGGAGCAGCAGGGTTAATAGACCAACTTATCATCGGACCCTCTCATCTTTACCAGCACCCAACTTCCACGGTATTCCCAACTGAAATCCTTTGGCAGTTTTCTTGGTGATTTAATATCAGCTTTAGCTATCTTTCTTCGTTTTTCGATTGACTCTTTAGTTACATTGTAATGCTTTGTTTTTATACTGATTTGTTATCTACAAAACCTGTAATAACTTCCTGCAATGCTTACAGTAATCCATCACATTGAAACATTCCTTTTTATTAATTGCTCAATGCCATGTATTTCCATCCTTTCCATTCTTATGCCTTTGCGATCCTGAGTGTTCCCACCATCACTTCTGTTTTACCGTTTCCTTCATCCACTTCACCCTTTCCTGCTGCTCTTCTTCCCCCCCGTCCCCAGACTACCTACCTGACCTCTGTGCCCTATGATCCAGAGGGAATTCTGGGGATATTAACTTGCACAGCTCTTGCTCTGATTGGTCTTCAGGTGGGTGTGATCGAATTCTTCACATTCTACCGAACGATGCTATTTATCAAAGGAAATGTACATTTTTCTTTAGCTCTTGTTTTGGCATCCATTCTCAGTGACATGATAACCACAAGGCCAACCTGTTCGAAACAAAAAGACCAACAGGCATGAAGATGTGACAGGAATGCTTCTTCTGTGGACCCAAAGAGTAATATGAGGAAAAAAAAAACCCCCAAAAGGTTGCGTAAACATTTAACAAGAACACCATCTCCTTGAAAATTACTGTTTACATTTCACAAGAAAACATTAATTTATGTGTTTTGTCATTGACCATTTTTCCAGTGGCAAGGGGAGTGGCACAGGTTTTGCACAAAGGTGTTTACTATTCATCGTTTTCACCATCCAGATAGGATGGTGCAAATGGAAAGCACTTACCTTTGAGCGGTCTCCTCTGGGTTTTATTATCAGCCCAACTGTCATCTTGGTGCTTCGCATCAGATCATCATCCTGCTGATATATGAATCTCTTACCCAGGTTCAGATTCATTGCTGACTTAAGCAGCTTTTCATCAAGGATGCTCCTGTACCTTGCACCTTCCATTGTCCCTTCTATCCTGACAAGCTTGTCAGTCCCTGCTGATGAAAAGTAGCCCAATAACATGATGCTTCCACCACCATGTTTCACAGTAGGGATGGTGTTGACTGGGTGATGTGCATTGTTAGGTTTGCAATAGACATAACGTTTTGAATTTACAGCAAAAAGTTCAATTTTTGTCTTGTTTGACCACAAAACTTTTCTCCACATGCCTTCAATACCATTAAGATGATTTCTCACAAACTCCATACGAGCTTTTAGATGTGTCTTTTTCAGTAATGGCTTCTTTCTTGCCACGCGTCCATAGAGGCCAGCCTTGTGAAGGGAATGGGACATTGTTGATTGATGAACACTGACCCTATCTCAGACAGAGAGCCTTGCAGATCTTTCAAAGTCGTTGTTGGGTTTACAGTGACATCCCGAACCAGTTTCCTACTTGCCCGGATGGGTTTGGATGGCCGATCTGATCTGGGTAGAGTCTGGGTGGTATGATACGTCTTCCACTTCTTAATAATGGATTTCACCAAACTCAAAGGGATAATGAGTGACTTCGAAATCTTATTATAACCCTCTCATGAACAGTGCTTCTCCACCACTTTATCTCTGTCTTCTTGGAAAGATCCTTGGTCTTCATGTTTGCCTTGTTGGTTGACCAAGTGAGTTGCACTTGAAAACTCCTTAAATAAGTGGGGAGCTTAATTTTTCATTAAACCACTGATTACATACAGTTGAAACCTATTACACTTCTTTTATAACCTTTCAAATAAATAATTTGCTCCTGAAGTGATGTAGGGTTAATTCGGCAAAGAGTTTGAATACTTATACAACTGAGAATCATCCGATTTTCTCTGTTAATCAAATGTATTCATATTTTCTCTGTTAATCAAATGTATTCACATTTTATCTGCATTTTTAGCTTTATCATTTTGGAGTAGTTTGTGAAGATTCTATATATCAAGTTTGATTTAAAATCATCGTGAAATAAGCTCAGGTGGCATCAAAATGTGAAAACTTTGGAGGGTGGCGAATAGTCTTGAGGCCCCAGTGTCTTATTTTATCATTAATATTTTTCCCCCTAACATTCCATAATTCAACTCTACAGGCTGGTAGATGGTTGATCTCCCTTCAAGACAACATCAAACATATTCTAATGAGGTTCCTGTTCTCTGCTATTGCACTGGTAAGGTTTGGAGAAAATTGTGTGAGTACCAAGGCCTGTGATCAGGGGAGATTGTGGGACCAGAATCATATTCGAATGTTTGATTTGTCTTTCTCTAAGCCCTCTTTTACTTCCTCATTCCTTTCCTTTGCCATCTTTTCTCTCTCCCACCTCAAATGCTCCATCATTTTCCAGGCCACCCTCGCTGCGGCTCTAAGCAAGTGTTCCAGAGATGGAGGCTTCATTCCCATAAACAAGAACCTCTGGTAATTCCAAGAGTACTCTAATGATATAGAGAATAAAGTTCACTTTATAGTTTAACCAAACAAGTCCCTCCCGGGCTGTTTTATTTTTTGATGTTAATTTGATGGTTTTCACAATCACCTACCTACCCTTTGAAATGTTAAGTCCAATTGATTATTCAATGCTGTACTGCAGGTATCCTTTTAGTATACTAGTGGTTGTAAACAGTATTGATCCAACTGGAAGCCAAATGCAGTTGTCATTAGTCAAGGATCTTCGTCTGAGTGTACAAAAGTCAAACGACTGATAAAATGTACAGTATGTTGCCCTGCAGCTTTTATGCTCAAACAAAAATATTTTCCCCTTCAAAAAAGATACAAACTCCTTCATGGGAGCACAGTCACCTTTATGGAAATTGAATTAACTCGACTTGTTCTTCCTTTTGTTAGGTCTCTCTCATACGTGGCTCTTTGTGGTTCCTTGTCCCTGGTTATGCTGCTTTTCCTGTACTGTCTCACCGACAAGTTTCACTACTGGAAGGGCCAACCTTTCATCTACCCTGGTACTACCATATCTCAGATGCCAAACTAGAATTACCTGCATGCTCAACTAAACCCAAAATTGCAATAGTTTTCAACTACAATCCCACCCATGACCAACCCACCACCCTCTTCTATTTTTCAGGAAAGAATGCCATCTTGCTGTATCTGGGACATGAGCTGCTATGGTCATACTTTCCCCTGGCATGGCCACGGCCTAATCGGCTTAATCATGAATTTTTGCTGGCCCAAGATGCAACAACTACGTTGCTCTGGGTCATTGTTGCTTTTGTGCTGTACCGCAAGGGAGTATTCTTGAGTATCTAATACACTCAATCTACTGCCCCCACTCTTATTTACCAAACTAAACTACAATAAGCACTTTTTGACAAATACAAAGTTTCATTTATTTTCTAAGCAAGTCTTGGAAGCTGCCATTTTGGTAAAACAGACTTCTTGTGCACCAGTTAATAGCAAGACAAAGCATTTTTCTGCCTTTGGAGTTTTTCAGTTTATTAGCATTTAAGAGAAACACCAATTCTACAGAGTGTAGCAAGGGACAAATCAAAGAAAAGGATAGGGTGTGACAATGAAGGGAACAGATCAATGGTCTTCAGACTCATCTTCATAACCTTCAGGCAAAGCGTTCAAGTGGGGATTGTGGAACAGAGTGTGGTTTCCATCTCCCCAGGGGAAGCTCTGGAAGAGGGGGGGAAAGTAAGAAAAGTGTCAGCCACCCAGACAGAAAGAGCCGAGCACAATAGATCAATTCCTCATTCGCATTAAAAGGCCCCACAATCAATTCTCGAAGGCAAGATATTTGGTACATGAATTTTAAAAAAAAGGTTCATGTTTCAGCTTTGGCATTACGTGCATGGCTCACAAAGTGGGTATGCTGTGGTATGTTTGTGGGAAATTCCACATAAAACTATGAGGTATTGAGACAAACCATCAATGGTCAGAAATGAAAGTGGACATCTTGGGGAACCTGTAGAAACCAGCAATACCATACTCTCCATTTCCCTGTTTTATTAAAGCAACAGAATATGGGTATTTTAACCTTAGAAATGTTACAGTTTGATTGATAAAATTTTTATTTTACTGTACGTTTCTTATGTGACAGTTATTTTGAGTGTGGTGACTCAGAATGTGAACTTTGGTGTCTCTTTTATGTTTTGATGATGTTCTGTCTCCCTATTCGGGTTTTCTGGCATCTACCCTATCTGATGAAATAATGGATTCGTACAGAACGCTTCGTGTCCACTGCATCGAGAAAAATAAGGAGTCCAGTGTTGATAATGTTTCTTATGATTTTTATTCCAAATCTCCCTTATTTTCTTGGAAATATGACAGTCTAACGGCAGAAAAATATAGATCAAAATTGTGATCAGAAAATAAAATTCGGACCGCAAGTAATGATTTTCGTGTCAGTCCCGTTATGTATGAATCATCATCTCTCGTCGGACGCAAATAACGCTAGCATAGAAAATCTTGCCGTCTTGCAAACTTCCCCGATTGATGGATATAATAGGCAATTGCAAGCGTGTCAGCACATTTCCATTCACCGTCGAGCGCAGCGTTTGTCTTCGTGTCCGTGTCTTTGCGAGAGCCGTAACGTACGAATCCAGCGTGAGGACGCTGAGCCAAATGAGGTGACTCGCATTTGTCTGATAATTCTTCATTTTAACCAACGCTAGAATTTTTTTGGTGCTTCGTGAGGATCCGAAAGGCTGGGTGTGCGCTGCCGCTCGCCACAGGGCGAATCCCCCTTACCTGTGGCTAATGTTTTAAACCACCCATTAGCCACTGTGGCTAATCCATGTTTTAGACAAATTTGGGTGACTTTACCACAGAATTCAACGTTCGTTGAGACGGCCGCCATTTTGTATGTTTTGATTACGGGAATCACGCGTGATTTCGTACAAGCTTATATATACTAACTTTAGTAGTTTTAAACTAGTTTCTAGTAAAAAAAAAAACGACCGAAATTACGCATGATTCCCATGATTCTCGTCAATTTTATTTTAATTCCCCCCCCCCCCCCCCCGGAATGATTCTGCATGATTCGGCGCTACATGCTTCGATGGGTCAGTGGTTGCCAGGTGAGTTTTGACACAATCAGTAGTAGTACCTGTAGTAGGACGAGTTTGTTTGATGAGAGAGTTTGTTTGGATGAGTGAAGTTGATGGGTGAGATTGGTTGTATGAGTGAGTTTGATGTGTGACATTGGTTGGAAGTGTGAGATTGGTTGATGAGTGAGGTTGTTGGATGAGTGAGTTTGACTGGCATGAGGTTGGTCCAATCCTGGTCCACAACCACCCCCATCCCCACTACCACCTACTAAAGGCACAACGACCATACCCCCCCCCACCCCCCACACACACCATCACCACCACCACCACCCCTCACAATCACCACCACCTCCCCTGATGGTCGTTCATTCAAACCATATCTCACACGTCAAACTCTCATCCAACCAATCTGAACAATCCAACCAACCTCACCATCACAACTCACTCACACATCCGCCTTAAAATTAACTTATTTCATATTGCTAAAAAAAAACTTTTGAATAAAATATGTGGCTATTTCCTTTCCTGTGGCTAATCATTCTAAACTGGATTAGCCACAGTGGCCAATTCCTTTTGAAGCCAGAGCACACCCAGGAGAGGTAAGAATTATGTTTTTCTTTCATGTTTAAAGTGATTATTTTCAAAAGTTCGAAAGAAATAGATTCGACTTCGTTATTTTTCGCTTACAAGTGTGGCTTTCTTTGCTACTGACTCGTCTGAGTTTTCTTCGTAATTTATAACATCGGACTCTCTCAAAATGTGTTGTTTTTTTATTTTTCCTGTCAGAGTAAAAATTATCTGTTTCTTATCCCAAAATATACTATTTACGTTGTTTTTTTCATCTGATTCCGTACATAACGCTGACGCCAAGCTCAAAATTCGAACGTGTATTTAAAGTGTTGTATATATTCAGTGGTAACTTTAAAACCGGACGTGCTGCAGGTCTAAAAATTTAGATTTAGCTATATGAATACATGCAGATTAACATAATGGGTTGCATTTCATGTTTCCCTAAACTTTTTTTTTGCCCTTTGTGTAACAGTAGTGCACCCACTTTGTGAGCCATGCACTTATCAAACACTGACCAAATTTTTTTTTTTAAATTGAACAGCAAATTAAGGCTCATGAGGAAACTTGTACATTACATCACATCCAGGATGAAGACATTATGAGAGAATACTGTTTCACAAAGGGACAAGCCCACACATATTATATATATATATATATATATATATATACAGTCATGCGCCGCTTTACGACGTTCCGGTCAACGACGGATCGCATATAGTTGAAAAAGTCGTATCACCGAGTGATGTCGTAGCCGTCGTAGCGCTGCCAGTCGTATAAAAGTACAGAATAGCACATACAATTATGTACAGTACATAATACTTCATAATGATAATAAACGACAGTGTGGCCCCGTTATAATGCGATCGTTGAGGTCCATAAAATGTCATCGGCGAAAAAAGCAGGGTCGTGCTAAATCGGGATTCAAGGAAATCGGCTTTCAAACTGAACCAATGTTTGCACGTTTACCTTCTAGCAAGTAAATTACCTTTGAATTGAAGAATTCCACGAATAAATCGTTGTTGTTAGTCGAAATTAAAACACAAGTTTATTTTTGGTGAAGCTTTTTATGTTGTTAAAACAATCGCACTGTTCCGAAAATATATCACAGAATTGACAGGTGTTCGTTTATTCATTTGTAAATTATAACATCGATGCAATGATTTCGTATTTATAAAATCCAAACGCTATTTATTCACCTTTCTATAATCGATGCGAGAGGAGATTGTAAGCAGCCGCTAACAACACCCATGGCCGTCATGAACAGCACAAAGGTAAAACTAACGCGTCTTCCGTCTCTCTTGGATGTGTGTTACAATTGCCGACAGTATTCAGTACAGTAACATGCTGTACAGGTTTGTAGCCAAGGAGCAATAGCTACACCATCTAGCCTAGGTGTGTAGTAGGCTGTACCATCTAGGTTTGTGAAAGTACACGATGATGTTCGCACAATGATGACATCGCTCAACGACGCATTTCTCAGAACGTATCCCGTCGTTAAGTGGCGCATGACTGTATATATATATATATATATATATATAAATGCAATGCTGGGTTAAAGCAACGTTTGAAAATAACATCACCTCCAATGTCTTGTTTTTTTGAACTTCATCCTCTTAATTTTACTCAATTTCACAGGAAGCTGTTTTGAACCATTGACACTTTCTGCACCCCTTTCACCTCCATTGGTGTTGTAACAACACAATGAAAGAAAGGGTTTCAACACTATATATATATATATATAAAACAGGATAGTTTCCAAAACCAACTCAAAAGAAGAATCTGGGTTCAGTGCCCATTGCCTTAACAAAATTTTTCAATACATTTCGCAACAAAAACAAGAATTTCCACATCTTGTTACGTTTTCCTTGGATTTAATTATTTTTATGGGACTCAGAATTTAATACACGTATGATTAACATTAAAATAATAATTTGGTATTTGCAAAGTGAGTTGAATAAAGGATAGAGAAAGGTGTAATCAGTTGATAATCAATTAAAATAAATATATAAATAAAAAACCAGCACAACTCGCAATTTGCCACAGGGCAGAACAGTCAATGATGTTGGACAATATCACGAGTGAGTGGCAGGGCATGGGTTTGCCCAAGCAGGTGGGAGCCATGCCTGAATAAGTTACGGCATTGGACACCAGGGCAGCGATGTGATTGGTCCTTGAGGCGAGGCGTGCAGCTACAAAATGTGCGAAGCAGACCGTGGTGGGACAGAGCAGAAAAAGAGGAGACGTTAATGAGGTTGCTTGGCGCGATTCCATCTTCGAAATGATGGCGTTGACAGACAGAAAATAAATAAAGAAGACATCGACTTGTCGTGTTGAGATGACACAGACGGCAGGAGCAGATCAAGGCAAGAGATATTGATGAAGTCTCTGCAATAGCTTCACTGTTCCACTCATGGGCAATTGACTTCTCAAAGACTGAGCATTTAATCGGAGCTACAGCCTGAGTGGGACTGACTCAGCTGTCTGGAGCATCGTTTTCTGGGTTCGTACAATTCTTTGAAGGCGTGCAAGTCTTCCTCGCAATGATGCGAAACATCATTCTGAACTGGACGGTTTGCAAGGAGGCGCTAAAAGCAGTTTCTTTGCAAAATTCTACTACACCAAACTTGCACGTGTTAATGTGACCGCTTTGTTCTCAGTTTCACAATTGCCTTTGTGGTTAAACAGTTGTGGTAGTTACCTTTAGTGGTCACTACACCATCAAATCAACCATACACTGCTTTGTTCTAAATTGGTTACAACTGTCTCTACTGCTCATTGCATCATCAAGTACATCACATG
Source organism: Eptatretus atami (assembly GCA_035128595.1). Taxonomy (NCBI): domain Eukaryota; kingdom Metazoa; phylum Chordata; class Myxini; order Myxiniformes; family Myxinidae; genus Eptatretus; species Eptatretus atami. The sequence continues at coordinate 125,080,781 of CM068955.1, forward strand.
CATGGCTGACCGACTGCCCTGGCTTCAAGTATCAGGAGCTTGTGCTGACATTTAAGTGAACTGTTATTTTTTTTATATTTACTTAGTTGATGACAGAGTTAAAATAATGTAGGAAATTTGGGTAAAATGTACAAACTGTCAATAAAGGGTTCTCCTTCTTTAACCAACATTGCAGCACGAGTACAGTTTCCTCAGTATTTGGTGAAAGACTTTACTCCAACCTCTTGGAATGTCGTTGCCGCCGCCTTCCTCGGCAATGTCATCCGACTACACTTGGTGGGTAGTCATGACCCCCAAGCACAAAAACAAAAAAAACATTTAACTCAGTGCAATTTAACATTCATAAAGTTTGAATTTGTCGTCTTGTCAAAGCAATCCTTTCAGCAGCTTACTCAAGAAGCTAAACTGGGATGGCAAATGACATCAATGACTGATTGAACACCAGTTGGAGGAGTCAGAGGCAGAAAGTGCAGAGGTTGAGCCACTGCGTACTCTCACTGGCAAGAGGATAGTGGAGGCTTTCCGCCTCATCGATGAAGATGACCCAACATGGAACACAGACTCAAGGGTGGCCCGAAATGCCCAAGTAGACCTCAGCTGCTACAAGTTCATTCAAAAAGAAAAGAGGATGAAAGCAGCGTAGAGTGCTTAGTTTTCCTTTTTTCAAAAAATAGGAAGGGAAAGAACGTTCATAGGACGATGTCAGTGAGCCCTCAACAATTCAACCTCCGTCACAATCAACACCATCACCATGACCACGGTCATCGGACCCAGATGATTCCCATCCTCGATAACTCCTCCACTTCCACAAACAAGACGACATCAGCAACAACCAAAGTTGTGTCAACATCCTCTTTTGTTCATTTTTCTATTTTTAGTTGTTGGTATTTATTAAATGCAACAGTTGGCTGTATTTTTTTCACAATTTCATTGTTTATATCTTAAACATGATAATTTAAATAAACCACTGTAATAGTAAAATAAAAAATGACCGTTTTTACAGCCATTTTTCCCTCCTGTGCAGGGGTTGGGCTTTTTCTTGAGGCAATGTTTTATGGCCGGATGCTCTTCCTGACGCCAACCCTGGTCGCCTCTTACGACACACAGGGATATGGTACACCTATTCTAACCGGGGCATACACCGGGACCAGTACACTGGTACTCACTTCGCCGACCTCGGAAGGATGACAGGCTGAGTCAACCCCCTGGTGTTAATTCAGCAGCCAACGGGTCTTGAACTCGGGACCCTGGGATCCCAAGCCGCCACCCTAACCACTAAGCCAACACCAGGCTCGTAATAGTAAAAATAGGACAATAAAAATGAGGATCGAGGTACCTCCCCCTAACCTACACCCATTACATCATTTATTGTGGAGAAATCCTTACTACAATTCACAGATCGTTTTTTATGATGAAAATTTTAAATTTTCCTCATGTGTCTGTCTCGTTTGTGAGTGCGATAACTCAAACACTTTATCTTCGTCAAACTTTACCAGAGGATTCCGAAGGACAAAAGTGAGGCCGTCAATGTTGTTTGCCGATTATAGGTCAAAGGTCAAGGTGACAGCCATCATTTGCATGAAACAGATATGACCAGAAGTGTTTGCGCTACATGATGGCAAACATCAACAAATTTCGAGCAGATTTGATAATACGATCGCTAATAAAACGCAAGATTTTCTGTCGGGGCGAGGGAAAGGGGTGGGACGGGGGGGGGGGGGGAGATGATGCATTTCCAAAATGGTGGCAATCCCTTGATGTATGGCGTTGTTTCCATGGCAACATACAGGTGTCAAATTGGAACCATGTTCAAAGGTCAAGGTGATAGTGACGTCATTTGCATGATCATCATCATACCTGTCAGGCTGCCGCCTGATGCCTTCTTGTCTGTTTGTCATGCTACTACTCCTACAGTTCTGGGGTGATTACATCCAGACTTGCTACATTGGATCAGCAATGCCCCAATTGATGTATAGGGGTGTTCTTATCTTTGCCGACGATCTTGGGAGGGAAAGGGAAGGGGGACACAAATTCCCTATGTAAATGTGTATTTTGTAGCACTACTTCCAGGTGGGGGAAGGTACTACAGGTCTCCACCATTTACAGTCCAGTATTCCTGTCCCCACGTTTTCCAGTGCAGTGAGGCATTTTTAATTATAAGCAGTCGGTATGTTTTTGCTTCATGCACATAACTTTTGGTTTTTGCCAAAACATAGCTGTCAGTTATCTATACACCACACAAATAAAAGGTATGCATCAGAAGAATGTGTTGCATGCTTTGAAGATGATCACATGTAGGGCAGGTACTCCGATTATAAATTAAAAACCAAGACCATCGACAAAAACGCAACTGTACTGTAAATCAAGAGGTTGCTGAATTACAAGAAATAGCACTTTTCACTTTTTACCGGAAGACAAAGTCAAGACAACAATAACTAGGAGGGCACTCGGTAGAGCGCATACCTCTGCCACACATTGCCTAATCTAGTCGAACATGTTGGGCCCAATAAATTTTTGAAATATGCTATACATTTTTGGCCCCATATCAATGCCATTATGCACATACGAGGCTCCCAATATCATGCCATTCAGCATGGGTTTGTGACGTGACCTGGCCCTGCAGCTTAGTGGGACTTGTTGAACCCCTGCTGCCAGGAAAGAAGGCCCGAGCTTTTGCGAACTCCCTCTTGCAAAGTTCCGCCTGTTGAGGACGAGAGAGACCGGGTTTTGCGATAGAGGACCACACCAAAAACGACGATTTCGATGTGAGTGAGAACTGAGCAGAGGATGGCAGCTTTGATGAGGCAGGGGCCCACGCACATGGCGCCCAGAGTTGAGCCGATCGATATGTGTATGGGACGCTGTTTGGCACGCTGGCCTTGCAGCTTGTTGGGTTTTGCCGATTCTATCCTATCAACAAGGGGTGAGACCAGGGAAGGGTAGGACCGAGAGAGAAGAGGGGGTGTGGATCTACATAGTCACCACTTCGGGGATATAGGGAGGGGGGAGGAGGAGCATGGATAAGGAGCCAGCTTGGTCCAGGAGTCGTGGTTCCTTGCTGTGGTTAAGGCAGATGCTTCAGTACCAGGAAGGGCTCTGTTGGACGCAGCACGGATGAGGAGCCAGCTTGGTCCAGGAGTCGTGGTTCCTTGCTGTGGTTAAGCTGGATGCTTCAGGACCAGGGAAGGCTCTGTTCAGTCTTGGAGACTCACGAGTGGAGATGACCGGTGGCAGCAGCACGTAAACACACAACAGAACACAACACACAATCTTGCATGCATGCACACCAGAAAAATGCATGTGAAGATGTCCATCAAGCTTTCGGTTCGGCACTTGGCCAGGTGGCAGTGGCATCATGCACGGGAGACACCATGCTGAGTTTATTTTCTCCATTTCAGTGATGTGGATGTTTTTTTCTTGAGTTTTTTTTTCCCAATCAATTGTAGGTTTAAAAGGCATTCATCTATCTATAATTCCAGCAATCTCTGTGTGTCTGTCTGTATGTGTGTCTGCGACCGCCGTTTCTCGACAACCACTGGTCCGATCGAATTGAAACTTGCCAGGAATATTGTCGGGGACCTGAGGGTGTGCCTTTTCAGGGTTTGATATTAATCGGACAAGCGGTTCCCAAGTTACGGCCATTTATGTCAACCAATGACAGGACATGGTGCTATGACGGCACGAATGACGTCACAATGCTTCCTGTTATTATTTTTTTTTTTTTGATATGACGTCACAATTGACTCTGGGGACCTGAGTATGTGCCTATTCAAAGTTTATATCGTTCTTCTTCATCCGTTTCAGCTGATTCCCAAGTGTTTCCCAAGTTACGGCCATTTATGATACGGTTGGTCCTATATAATTGAAACAATGCCCCAATCCAGTTTTTTTCTTTTTGCACGTACGGCCACGCACGTACGGCACGCACTAGTTTCCAAAAAGCACTCAAAGTTGTACGCAACCCCCCCCCCCACCACCACCTCTCACCCCTACCCACGACCCCGCTCCTACTCTTTGTACAATCATCATAAAAATGTAAATAATTTTGGAGGGCCTCAAATTGCACAAAGAAAATCAGTGATTGCCAAAGGAGCTTTGTGCAATGGTCAGATTAGACGAGAGAAATCATTTTGCACATTACGAACAAAGAACCAGACCAGTATCATGGTAATCAAGTGTTCAAAATTGGTTTAGCCATAAGGATGAACTCAAACATTTTTTTTGTTTGTTTTTAATTTTTTAAGATCATGTGATCATTAACTACAAGGACAGGAAGACGGCAGATCACATACCACGTTGCGGATGCGCATGTGCGGGTAAGGGATGAATTCGGGCCTATGATGCCCTTCGCGGCTCTTCAGGTAGGCGTTCAGCATGCACACACCCACACCAGGCAGGGCCACCGTGAAGGAGAGGATCTTCCATGTGCGGCTGCTGCCTGAGGGAGGGATCCCGGGACAAAAACTGAACCAGTG
>CM068955.1:125096738-125116289 GCA_035128595.1 Eptatretus atami
GAGGTGAGGGAGAGGGGGAAAAATATCTCAATAACCTGGAAAAAGGGAATGCTTGGGAATGGGGTCATTTGGGGTAGAAGAGATCATCAGTATAGATGGGGGATGACCTGACGTAGTGGAGACCAGCAGCCTTGAAGCCCAAGATGGAAGAATGGGACCAAAAAGACTGGGAAAGTTGATCCACAGGTGAGAGAAAAGAGGAACAAATGAGTGGAGGTGAGCAGTGAGATTTTGGTTTGTTTTTGTATATTTTCTGTAATAATACAGTGTGTGTGTGTGTGTGTGTGTGTGTGTGGGTGTGTGTGGTGTGTGGTGTGTGTGTGTGTGTGGTGTGTGTGTGTGTCCTGGTGCCTGTCCTCGTAAGTTAACATTGCAGAAGATTATTATTTCGGGTTGTCTGCTCTGTGTCTGTTTTTGTAAGTTGCCTGTATTATCGTCACACCTCATGCTTCTTTCTATCCCTGCATTACACACACCAATAAAACTATTCACTGTCTACACATAACTTCCTCACCTGCTGTAAATAAAATTATAATTAGAAATGTTCCCAGCTCGTTTTGTCTGTTCTTTCATTGATCCAGCATGGTCCGAATCCTAGCTTAGCCAGGGCTTTATTCCCAATGATCCGTTCCTTTTAGTCGGTACGTCCTTGGCAGTGTCGCTCGGCTGCATCCGGTCCAGTAAAGTGATCCGGTTCGGACAAGGCGTAACGAGGGTGTATTCCCCGGTCATTAAAATCACGTGATTAATAGGTAACCCGGTTAATCCATAGACTGGAGGACCCAAGGTCATGTGGTTGAGTTATTGGCATTACGGTCAGTTAGCGACCACCGCGTCACGGAATTATCCGTGTGCGACAGCCTACAATTCCGGGAGTCCGGTGGGAGCCGAGATAGCTTCCCCCCCAGTGGTCTTCTCACCCGACCCCCGGCCCACAACAATATATATATATATATATATATGTATATGTGTATAATATTTCGATATATATATAATATATATTATTTAAATATATATATTTGTTATATTTTCTTCTTCTTCTTCTTTTGGCTGCTCCCGTTAGGGTCGCCACAGCGGATCATCCGTTATGATCCGCATAATGATTTGGCACAGGTTTTACGCCGGATGCCCTTCCTGACGCAACCCTGGTCGCCTCTTATGACACAGGGATATGGTACACCTATTCTAACCAGGGCATACACCGGGCCCAGTACACTGGTACTCACTTCGCCGACCTCGGAAGGATGACAGGCTGAGTCAACCTCCTGGTGTGTATTAATTCAAGCTGCCAATGGGGCTGAACTCAGGATCTTTTGGATCCCAAGCCGCTACCCTAACCACTACGCCAACACCAGGATATATATATATATATATATATATTATATATTATATTGTTACGGCTGTGGAAATTCGCAACCACCATTCAGGTCCCGTAGGTGAGATATCTTTTAAGTACATGTATTAGTTAGCCCCAAACCCGTTGTAGAGGGAATTTATGTGATTCATTCGGGCTGCGATCCTTTGAGTTAGGCGTTTTTCTGTTCTACCTTATTTTCGAACCAACCACACAACAGCGCCAACCACGCCGCCATTACAACAACGCCAACCACGCCACCACTACAACAACGCCAACCACGCCACCACTGCAACGGCCACGGCGTTCTGACTCGGCACGTGGTTGCCGGAGGCCTGGCCTACGGGAAAGCAGGGCCCCCGTTCCCCCTCCTCCCCCAGCGTCAGCGATTGGACGGAGGACCACGCCCCTTTCCGGAAGTTCCAGCATGTTCTGGAAGGGGGGTGGAGCCAAAGGCGGACGGAGTGGAGGGCGGGGCCCCGGCGATAAAAGGGACGGTGAAGGCGACGGAGTGAGAAGGATTTCGAGCCCGCGATATAAGGACGGACAAGGAGAAAGTGGCGCAGAAAGTGGCGCAGAGAGTGTCGCTCGAAAAGGGACGGTGAAGGCGACGGAGTGAGAAGGATTTCGACCCCGCGATATAACGACGGACAAGCGAAAGTGGCGCAGAAAGTGGCGCAGAAAGTAGCGCAGAAAGTGGCGCTCGTCGAGAAAAGAGGATCTCGCGTCGAGTGGAGCAGAGGATCTCGCGTTGTGTGGAGCTGCGGAGGATGTCTTTCGACGGCGTTCTGAGAGAGGAGTTACGGTCGCCAGGACTCGACACGACCAGGGAAGTCGCGACTTCCATTTCTTTTGGGTTGTTTGTGTGAACGTGTGTGTGTGGCGCCGAGTCTTAATAAGTAAAATTGTATAAGTGTTGCCGAGTGTTCGCGTTAGTAGGTTGTAGCTCTGCGTCGTCGTTGTCTATCTTTTATTTGATATATGTGCATTTCTAATGTATGACTATATGTGTGCTTTGTGTCCGTGTGTGTAAATAAATGCTTGCTTGTTGAATTGTTTCCCCGTTTCGCTGCGTCCTTTCCTCTGTTGGGTCTCCATCTTGCTTCACGTAAAGGGTTTGAATGGGCGCGAGTCGCCCGATAATTAATTGGAACCGTCAAGGTCGACGATAACTCCGCTCGGTTATCCCTGTAGCACGGAACGAGCCGCTTAAGCGGTTCGTGTCCGAAGTCGACCTGTGGCGTGGGACAACCCCTCGGTAGGTTACCCGTGCGAGTACTTAGTATATCGACTTTCGGCGATTCACTCTACCTCGCACGGGTAGAATGCGGACTGGGTTGTGGTGAGGTTAAACCCCCACCGTGACTGGCTCCCGGCGTTAGTCCGAGAGGTCACGACTGAATTGTCCGTCCGGTGGGCGAGGCGGTCGCGATTCAAGTCACGTGGCCGATCGCACGCCGGCGGCGCGAATTCGCAACAATATATAATATTATATATATATATATATATATATATATATATACGTATAGATGCATATATATTCACATACACACACACACACACATATATATATATATATACACATATGTATATATATATATGTATATATATACATATATACATATATATATACATATATCATATATATACATATATATACATATATAACATATATACACACACATATATATATATATATATATACGTAAATACACACATATATTATATATATATTTATATATACATGCATATATATATATATTACATACATATATATGTATTCATATATATATATATACATATTCATATATATACATATATTTATTATATTTACATATATATTTATAAACATATATCTATATATACATATATATATATATATATATATATATATATGTATACACACATATATATATATATACATACATAAATACATATAGAAATATATATACACACACATAATATACACATATATATACACATATATACATATATATATATATATATATATATATATATACATATATGTGCAGTATCAATGTTGTGTTGTCACTGAACAACTCCTCAAACTTTTGTGAAATCATACCAAACTTCTGGTCTGCACCTACCCCTTCCATATGTAATCCTGATGTTTTGCTTTTCTTTAAAAAAAAAAAAATCTTTATTGTTTTTAAAGAAATTTTGTTTTATTTTTTGACCTGAAGTTGTCAAGCGGCAATGTTGAAGTCACAGTGCTCAGCTGGCACGTGGGAGGAATGCATGTCATGTTTTCATTCCTTTATATTATTCATGATTTGAAGTATTTTGGTTAAAACAAGCCTGTGTCTCTTTCACTATGTGTGGTGAGGTGAGCGTAGCGAGCCAATCCACACTAGTCATTATATATCTGTATAAATAATTGTGATAAAATAGGTGGGGAAGGTTAAAAATTCAAGGTGACCATTTTCGAAATAGCCACAGGTGTCCATAATCCCTGAAAATTAAATGAATATCGTCATTCTAAAATATTGAGCATAGAAGAGAAAATTTCATGCAGAAGGGAACAAACATTACAGTTATGACTGGTTGCTCTGAATTCTAAATAATGAGTGATAGTTTATTTGGAATCCAGAATCACTACTCACCTTCACTCATTCATTCCTCATTTTTCCATATGTGGAACCAACTTGCACATCCTCTTCAATCTCATTCTTCCCTCCAGGTCTTTCTTCCAAGATAGCTATTCACCATCATTTCAGATCGTCCCCAATCCAAAACCATGATCTTTTGTACACCCGTTAAACCACCCATAATCACCCCCGCCACCTCCCCAAATATTGCTTCTGTTTCCATCTTGTCCACTCCCTGCATTCTCCCCTACTCCTCATCCTTACCCATATTCATTGTTGTCCATCTGTATATTTTGTCCCTTGGCCCTGCTGTTGGAATCTCCCGAATCTCCCCCTCCCCCACTTTTTCGATGTACCTTTTGTTCTGTTGCGTCCTTATCTGTTTTGTTATTGTTCTTCCACGAGCCTTGACTGTTTGCAATTAAAAAAATTAATAACTTGTAGAACGCAGTGTGCACTGAACATGCACAGTGAAATGTCTAATCCATCGTTTCATTTTCACAGTAACACGTTAACTCGTTTTGTTACAAAATCGAATGGAGACAAGAAAGGTAAGCATATGATATATCACAATGAATGTCACATTGGCATCGAGTAGTGACTAATTTTATTGGACAAACAAGTTGTGAAACCTCTTACCTCTGGTTAAATAAAAGTGTACAGTAAATTTTGTTTAACTTAACATCAATTTAGATGTCAAAATAAAATAACAGTAAATTATAACACCTTCTACATGTCATCAATAATAATGGACTCTGACAGAGCCAAATTTGGAAATGGCAATTTTAAAAACACCTTCCTTGTTCATTTTACATAAGTGTTGTAAACCCATACTTTAAAAAATTAATTAACGACATCATAATATCGATTGTGCGGCTTTATGCTGTGATGTAAATATCAAACGAAAGCCTGAATCGTAACCGATTCAAATGGATCAGATTGAGTTTTGGGTGGAGGGAGTAGGGGATGGTAGAAAATGGATTTAATGAAATAACGAAATAAGGATATGATAATCGTGTGTGAGGTTTGTGGGTTTCTTGACATAGGAATGATTTTTATTACTTCTTAATAAAACACTTGTCAGACAGAGAAGCAACCAATCACTGAGTCAAGCAACTACCGTATTTGGTTTTCAAATGTTTTATCTGTAAACCATTCCCATGCTCGGATACAAAGCTCATTGTCAAGCTAAAAGTTATTCGTTCGTGTAACTGAACGTTCATGTTACCGATTGAGCTATTTATTTGTAACATTGCCTGGTCAGACATAATTGCACATCCTTTCACTATCTTTAAGATCACCAAAACTGCAAGCAGCTCGAACTCGCACCCACTCTGCGTAGTGTGTAATCCCACAAGTTCTCCTCCATTCTCGTCAAAGCTGAAGTTCATCTTCCACATGCTGCTTGTTTAACTTTTCTTGCATATTGCTCAGTAGGGCTTGCATTTTCTTCAACTATAGAGGAAAAGAAAAAGGGAAGGGAGGAGAGAGCACAGTGCATATATTTAATTATACACATAGTCAGTGAACAAATATTACATGAGCCTTTATTGGAATTGAAATGATGAGTTAGTCTCAAAAACACATCATTCAATTTGAATTATAATGGCCCAGAAAACTGTTACATACTCAAAGCAATATTCCAAACAGGGCACTGTCATTGAATATAATCGTCATTCATATGCATCACCGGACTGCTAGTTTGCCTCTGCTGCTGATGTAATGACGCTAAGATGAAGGCAAGGATTTTGAATTTAGCAAGGGTACCAGAACACAGTATCCTGCTCTTTTTCTAAGGGACTGTGGGACCTTTAACGTCCACCAATGAATGTTATCAGATGGAAGAGTCAGCTTAATGTCCCTCTTGAACAATTATGAGCTGGGGGTCTTTTAGGGGACAAAGGGAGTGTTTCCACAATGATGGCAAAAGACGAAACAGAAATGGTGCAGCAAAGTTTGCAATGGAAATTGAAAAGGGGTAAAGGCCTTTTTTCGGCAAAAGGAGGGTGGAGATGCTGTTGATGGCAGAATTGATAATGATTGCGTGGTTTATGTGGACAGACAACAAAGGGTTGTCACAGGAGGGGAAAAGTTAAAGATTATCTACCAACACCAAGGGTTTAAAGTACGATCACAAAGCGAGCGCCAAGGGTAAGCCTCCCCAAGCACCCGTGATCCAATGACGGCCATATGTTTTTCAGACTGCCATATGACCTTGAACTTCGACGTTTATGAGTCGAGTGTGAATTCATAAAATGTACCCCATGTACAATCTATCCAAAAAACTCAACATCATGAAAATCGGAGGAAAATTATTCAAATTTTATCAAAAACGTTTTTTTTGTTAATGAGGTTACAATCTGAAAAATGTAGGTCAAGAACACGAATCAAAATATCAGGTGCACAACGTCAGTGCAGGTACACGATTATGATGCAAGAACATCTTGGAAGGCCAAGCGGTCTTTGAGATTCCACATTGGCAAAATTGAACAATCACAAAAATGCATTATTTTTCAAACCTCCATTTGACCTTGACCTTTAACTCTGAGGAGTATGATGCAAATTAAAGGCAAATGCGCCTTGCTCTAGTCTAGGCTATCTAGGGAGGGCAATTTTGTTCCAATCGGTTAAAAATTAGTTGTTATGGTAAAAACAAAAAAAGTAAACATTTCAATACTTAGGCCATGACCTTAAAATTGGGTCAAGGTCAAAAAGTCAACCCCGCATACTTTGTGTTCCCATTATTATTGTCAAGTTTATGCTATTCGGCAATTGATTGAGAAGTAAAAAAATTTATGGTTACTATTTATTAATTTTAATTATGCAATTAATCAATTAATCAATGAATTATTGTACACCGCTCCCTCCCAATTCCGACTCCATGTGCTGCAAGGCACCGGTGCCCCGGCGATTTCGCTTGCTGGAGGATTGTTATTTATTTATTTGGCATGTGGGTGGTGTACTTTGAATATCCCGCTACTTGTTGGATGTTTTTTTTTGTATCAATGTGACCTGAAGTTTGATGAGCATCAAAATCTTATGGGACACTGAGGCTCGACATTGGCTAAAGTTAATGAATGCATCAGAGAAATGAGCAACTCTCAAGGAGCAATTGTGTAGGATGCAGAGTCAAGGTATTCCAGTGAGATGTATAGGTAGAGGCAGAAACAGACCAGGGTGGAGGAGTGGGGTTTTCTTTATTATTTATTATTTAAATGACAAACAAATAACACACGATTGCAACACAAATGTAGAGATAGAGGTGGATGTAAAGAATGTGGGTAGTTTTGCATTTATTAGGTGTGCTTTTGGGGGAGCACACTTCAACCATTTGTTTTTATCTGATAGTTTCCTATATATTTTTCTTCTTTCCCATTTTTGTTTCTTGTTACCTCCACCACCGAAGGTGGATGAAGGTTATGTTTTTACCTCTGCCTGTCTGTTTGACTGTCTGTCCGTGTTGTCCGTCTGTGTGCAGGATATCTCAAAAAGTTATGGACGGATTCAGATGAAACTTGGTGGACAGGTTGCGCGTGTGACAAGGACGAATGGGTTAGGTTTTGGTGAAGATCCGGATCTGGATGAAGATACTAGAATTTCACAAGTGATTCTTCACCATTGAGAGGCAGGGCCAAAAATGATATATAGCACAACATCTCAAAAAGTTATGGGCGGATTCATAGAAAACTTGGTGGACAGGTTGGGTGTGTGACAAGGACGATGAGAATTTTCTGAAGATCTGGTTCTGGGAGTTGTTTTTATTTATAAAAATTCTCAAGTCATTCTTCAATCACCATTGAGAGATGGTGCCAAAAACGATATGTAGCACAAAATTTCAAAAAGTTGACGACTTTATGACATTATGTTGGATTATGACAAAACTTGGGAAAATGAATTGGTAGTTGACAAGAACAAGCCGATTAGATTTGGTTCAGGTGCGGATCCAGATCCGGCCTATCAGTGGGTTACAAAATGTAAATTGTTCAGCCTCGTAGAGGTATGTGCCATACCGAGTGCCATTCTAGCTACCCTCGCCGGAGGACAGGGTATTGCATTTGGGTCTGCGTTTGTTTGTCTGTCTGTCTGTACGCACAGAACTTTAGTGTTTTTCTCCGCAACCACTTGTCGGATTGAGACGAAATTTTAACCATATGAGTGACTATTTATGTGGAATGATTTATTGATATAGGCCAGTCACATGTTGTGGCAGCCATATTGGATTGAGTGAAAAATCTTTTAAAAAATTATTTCTCTTGTTCCGCTTAATCAATTGACGTGAAACTTCACAATTATGATCAAGCAGTCATGTGGAATATACGTTTTAAATTTCATCATCGGATGCATGGTCTGGCAGTCAGAAATATTTAATTTTTTGAATCTGGGTTCTTTTTGATTTTGTTTTTTTGAATAAGGCTCACTTATTCACGGTACAGACAGGTCAGTCAGGTTTCTTGACTGCCACTGGTAACACGTAACCCAGTGCTACCTGCCGGATGGTCGGGTTGTCGGCGACTAAACCGACACCCCTCACTGGCTTTCCAGTGGGGAGGGTGACTGTGATACCCTGCCAGGACGAAAAACAACACCTGCCAAAGGGTGGATGAGCTCCTCTAGGGAGCCAACGGCCATCCAGTAAGGAGATGGTGTCTCCAAAAAAACACCCATCCGGTTAGACCGGTTTTTTTAGGTAGTAGATTGTAGACAGTAACCGCCTAGGGTGGTACTACTGTTCTGACTTAGCAGCATTAAAGTGGTGCCCGGAACCATCTTACACTCTCCGTGTCAGGATTGCTGGTCTTACTTTCTGTCTCACTCAAACCATAGCTATCGGGCTAGCTTTAACCTCTCTTTTCTGCAAACAAACATCATATACTTTTCATCATACATTTTTCTTACTCACTCATTTTCCCTCCTTACTTTATACTCTCTTTTCTTACTTCTCTATGCAGTTCTTTTATTTAAGGCTTGGCCTTGATGAGGACTATTTAGTCTGTGCCTGTAGCCTTCAACATTTTTTTTTTTTTTTAAACTTGGCTGTGCCTGGATGGATTTGAGGGTGGAGGAGTAGCAGCTGAAATGTGAATCCTATTCAGGTTCCTCCTGATGACTTCATCTTTTCTTTTTTCTTGTTTGGGTTCCTTCTGATGACTCCAATGCAGGACTGTACCTATTTGGTCTTCCATTTGATTTGAATTTATTTTAATCCCTTTCTAAATTCAATTGAATAATACTAAACGTCATGGGTCAGGACCAGGTGTCCAATCAAAGCGGGGTTGCAAAGCGAGACGTCTTGTGACCCGGTCATCACTGCCAGCAGTTATAAAGTGGCAGTTCTATTTTTGTCTCTTATTAATTATGTAACATACCAGTACACAAACATCACACAAAACTACACAAACATCACACAAAACAAGTCCTGATGAGGGTCTGCAATCTCTGATTGCTCTTTTTCTTGTTTGTTCATGCAATGCATGTTTTGCTAGAAGCTCAATGTACCTGAAGCTCCAAATCAAATGGTAGTTTGAAAATTCAAACCTAAAGGAGCCTGAGCCAGAAAGACTCTCATCACACAACAACAGTTGATGTTAAACAATTGCAGAATGTGTCAACAAACCATGAATCAAGTCGTTCTGAAATACCATTTGAATCGATGATACAGTGTACTTTACTTCCTACTCCTTACAAATCTGTGCACCACGTACAATCTGCTGTCTGTGGAAATGTCAGCAATTTACCTTGTGATCCAATCAAAATCAACCTTCGCTGTATGTTTATGTCCTTACAAAGCCACCAGTTATAGTATCACCTGATTCTTTCTGACACAACAAACAAGAAACCTTGAGATCCTTACAAAACAACCAGCAGCTTACCTCCTGCTCCTTTTGCTGAATCATCTCATCAGTTGTCGGTGGTATATCTCCATTCTTCCTGTCCATCACAATAATAGTAGGGTGTTAATATTGTTTGTATTTGATATGTAAATCGTGTTTTGAGCAACATCTTCTCCAACAATTTGCTTTTTAGACCAGAATAAAATTTAAAAAAAATTAACTTTTATCACACAGGCATTACTTATCCCTGCCGTTGTAAAACACTGCAATGGTAAAGCTTTTGTGAAACACTACAGTTTATCATATTGTATTTATAACATGCTGTACTAAGGATGGCCCCGAGACATGATGCACACTTGCGTCCCATTTGCCGACATTAGTTGATGGACGTTAAAGATGCCGTTTGTTGGCCTTTGCCAAGAGTAGGCGAGCCATCGCCGGCACCATGGCCAAGTTACAAAGAATGGATGCTGTCCTAAATTACTTCATTCTATAAGTTGGAGGCAATAATTAAAGCAAGTATGAGAGTAAAAAAAGGTTTGCAAATAGGCTATGGTTATTTCTCATGTGATGCAGTTTATTTACCACATGTATGGATTTATTTTACCACCTGCTGACAACGTGAGCAATTGGAAATGAGCCAAGGGTTTCGGTGGGAGAGGCAGTATTGCAAGGCAAAACGAGTGCAGATGACTGGGGGGTGGAGACAAGGCTTCGCAAGCAGGTGGAGTGTCACTATGCTGTTTTGGATGAAAGGTGAAAGAGATGTAAGGAGAAAGCTCTGCATGGTGTCACTAAGACGCAAGAGGAAAAGCCAGACGTGAAAGTGCCACTTGGCCAAAGTGAAGCCAACATCCAAGGGTGAAAGCTGGTGAGGATCAGACAAAGTGCTCAACTGTCTCTAAAGGAATGAGCTTCTTATTATTATTCTTCTTCTTGTTGCACATGCAGCTTGGCTGTCAGGTAGCTATCATTTTGTTGGGGCACGACTATACCATTGAAGCTGTGCCCCTATAATCCATCCATCCATTGGGACCATACTCTGTGCAGAGCGTTGGTGCTGCCAGATCAGTCTCCTTGGCTATTGGACACAATCCTGGACGGGTTGCCACTCCGACACAGTGTACCAGCATGCTGGCACTCATTTTGCCGACCTTGGATGGATGACAGGCTGTCAAGCCTACCTGGTATTAATTCAGCAGCCAACAGGGCTCAAACTCAGCACTCTAAAATCCCAAGCCAGCCACCCTAACCACTAAGTGAACACCAGGCTTATAAGGAATGAGCTGGCAAGACTGGACGATTTGCCAATGCCCCAGCTGAGTGGAAAACATCATGAAAGTCCACAAGGGCGTGTGTAAAGCCAGAAGTGGCAAACAGCTGGTGTCCTGGTACTGGCCTTTGTGAATTGGAAGCACAGATCTGTAAAGGGGCTGTGGGAGGCACAAGATAGTATGCATAACTGTGCAGGGGAAGTAATAGCTGGTGTCCATGCCATTCACCAGTCTGAATGCAACTCAGACCAGACAGTGTCCATGGCACTGGCTTGTGGCCCTGGCTCGGCCGCTTGACCACATGCCCGTTCACCTTCCTAACCCTTTCGTCCAGATGTAATAAAATCTACAAAAGAGCTGTCTATCTTAGTGGCTTACATGAATTACATCACCAGAGTCCAATAAAAGATGTTAATTGACAACCTTTTTACAAAAGTATTATGATAGTAAACTATAGTCAATTTTTGTAAGGAAAAACAATGACCATAATGCCCTTTTGTTGTTGTTGTTGTTGGTACTATCAGGGAATGCAGGTGGTATGCAGGTATCCTAAACAGTGTGAGATTTGTGAGTGTCATATCAGCCAGCGGGTGTTACGTGTTTGGCATTTGTAGACGTTGAGAACGAAATGCTTCATAGTGATGTTCTGCTGTGCTGTCTTTAAGATCTTGAGTGTGAGTTTGAACAAGAACACTCCGCAAAGTTGCACTCTCCGAGTGCAGCATGTTCTCTACTACGGAGGTGAGAGATGGGGAAGAGGGGACAGTGAAAAAGACAAAAAGACATTCTCTTATTGTAATATTTCCTTTTCTAGCTATCTATGGCGATTCATAATCCGAAATACAAGTTCAAGTCCTTAATCATCCCTGTAAGTTGATAAAGCTGTGAAAGTTGTTAAGCACGAGTGAATCGGCTTAAAAAATCTGGTGACGGACCAATTGGGAAACGCATATTTAAAGTGCTATTGAAAGATTAACTTGACGCCTCTCATCCATGTCAGCCTCCGCCACGGTTATATCAGAACGAGCTGATTCGTCACACGGTCACCGATGTTTAACCCAAATATGGGGCCATTCAAAAATTACATAACACTATTTTTTAAGGAGGCGCATACGGGCTTGATTAAACCTTACGAATAATTTTTAATCGACATACGATTAGATTTTTCAGGGTCTTTCATCGTGATTAACACTTGACCCAAACAAAGCTAATGGAAATCTGATGCAACAAAACCCGGACAGTGCATAATCAACAGAGGCCAACAGGCCTGACATGTTCTGCCCACCAGAAAACCAAGATGGCGGCCATATAATTTTGTCTGGGTGCCATAGTGGGTGGAGTGAAGTGACTGATGTGGGTGTGGTCTGGCAGTTGTCTGACCAATGGGTGCAGATTTCATAAATCGACCCCCCAACAAGAACCACAGCAACCACAACAACAACAACAACAACAACAAAACAAACAACAATGTGACTCTTTCGACCTGGGACATGTTCGCAGGTTTCTTTAAAAAAAAAAAAACAAAGGTTTATATGTTAGTGGAAAGAATAGCAGAAACTATTGTACAAAGCATTCAAAAGCCAAGTCAGGGATTTAAAAAAAAAGCTTCCAAATAACATATCAAGATCAGCAAAACCAAATAACATCCATTATTTGACATCCTACATCGTGATAAATGTGTTCCGGGTCGTCGTTAGATATTCCCGGACATTCTGAACAAATATATATCTATCTATATCTCTCTCTCATACGCTTCCCTTCTCTCTCACCCTCTCACCCTCCACAATTCCCCATGGGTAGAGTCGACCCCTGACCTTCCGACCATTGACTTCTACCACCATGTTGCTTCCAACTACAGCAAAAGGTACACTCTCCTGTAGCAGACAGAGAAAGGGAGAAGCACAGAGTTAAAGAGGCATACAAAAGACAGGAATGCAACAAATAACGAATCCAACAGATATTCCAATACAAATAAGTAGGTAGATACAAAGGAAATGGGACAGTAAAGAAATAAGCAGTGTTATTACATTTTTCATTTTATTAATGCACTGGTTTAAGGCTCATAGGGGAGCTTGGTGCATTTATCCCACATAATAAAAGGACAACTCCATATTTGAAATATGAAGCATGGTGTTGGCTTTAGTGGTTATGGTGGCTGGCTTAAGATCTTACGATCTTACGATCTTAAGATCTTAAGCCAGCTGTGTCCCCAGAAAATGATGCAGCCAAGCAGCCACAGGCTGCGTATGAATAAATAACCATGCCATTCTTCCTTCAGATCAAGAGCAAGTTAAGTCATGGATTGTAATCTGTTTATTCTGGATTTCATGTGTCATTTCAAGACATGTCAGATTAAGTCAGGAATCTAGGCTGGCCATTATAGGTTTATATATTGTTGTCCTCGAACCTATTCCGAACAGACATGGCAGTATGGCAAGGTGCACTGCAATGATGGTATTTCCATGGGATTTCACCATCGTGTTGCACCAATATTTGGAGTGCATTACTGTCCAAAACATCATAATAAGACACCTT
Organism: Eptatretus atami; assembly: GCA_035128595.1. Taxonomy (NCBI): domain Eukaryota; kingdom Metazoa; phylum Chordata; class Myxini; order Myxiniformes; family Myxinidae; genus Eptatretus; species Eptatretus atami. The sequence continues at coordinate 125,110,342 of CM068955.1, forward strand.
TATAAAGCATGCACTGCCTTAAGGCCCAGTCACACCTTGACGTTTTAGCCAACGTATGCCGATTTTTGAAAAATTTTCTAAAACGCTGGCACACGTTGAATACGTTATGGGTAAGTTTTGATAACATTGAGAGCACGCTGGAAAACACTGCCATACGTCGTTGCAGCTGGCTTTAAAGTTGTACTTTTCGGTTGTCCTCAAATTTTTGCATGCTTGAAATTTCACGACGTATGCCGGCGTATGACTCACACGTTCCACTACGCTGGCCATAAGTTGTAGGCACGTTATGCGATCGTTGACAGACGTCAACACATGTTACTTGTAAGTTAATCATAAGTTGAGACACGCCGAGGTAATGTTTAGCGTACCGAAACTTATTCCTAGCCTATGAGTAACGTGTTGTAGCACGTTACGCGATCGTTGACACACGTACACACACGTTACTTTTAAGTTACTCATAGGCTGAAAGACGTCGGTATAATGCTTAGCGTGCCTGAAACTTATTTATAACCTATCAGTGACATGTTGCTAACACACTACGCGATCGTTGACACACTTCGACACTCCTTGCTTGAAAGTTACTTATACGTCGAATCACGCCGAGTTATTGTTTAGGCAAAAGAGGCTTTTATCTAACCTATGAGTGACGTGCTTTGCACCTGTGTGTAACGCACCTCCGCCGCATACTGGCGTATGTAGACGTATTTGACGTTTACCGGCGACTACAGAACTTAACGAACGAGTTCCCAACCTACAGATACCAGATAATGATGTAATGGCAGCGATTAGGGGAATTGTAAATAAAAAGGGGTTTCACAGGAGGAACCCGTCAGTGTTTGCAGACTACATAGCGAGTACATGTCCATGACATTACGAGAGATGGAGTATCCGGCAACGATGACACTACAATATCTACCTGTCCTCCAACATCAGCATACCCTCATCGATTTGGCACTGCACCAGTTGCGTGCCAATAGAACCGAGAGAAGAAGACGTGAACGGAGGAGAAGGTACTGGGTGACACCATGGATCGGATTTGATTTGCACCGATAAGATTTGCAACGATAAGATTTGCACCGATAAGAACACGTTAAGTGTAAACAATTGCGATTGTTTGGGCAAGCGTCTATTTTCAATAGTGGAGTTTCAGCGATTTAGCACGTTGAATAGAAACGCTTCAAATTTCCGAGCGCCAGCGTCAAAAAAACAAAGGCGAGTGACAGCAATTTAAATCGTTCTTGTAAACAATAAAATAGTTGAGTGGCACCGTTAAAAGTCGTTGAGTGTAAAAAAATCCAATTGTTGAGCGCAAGCGTCTACTTTCAATAGTGGAGTTGCAGCCATTTAATCTTTGAGTGGCAGCCTATGAATAGCAAACCCCACGTCACCGCAAAGACAAACTGCCGCACGATATGGATAAGTTAGGCTATCGTTGGGCATAGGTTGTGAACGCCGGCTACACGATAATTATTCGTTGGTATACCGTATCTATAAGGTATCGAAGCGCTCTATGTACATTATTAGTACCTTGAGCATTTGTCCAACTCGTTATGAATACACCTAAAACGTAAAAACAAGCCATAGCTCATTTTGATAAAACCCAAAAAAAATTAGCCGCGAAGAACTTCGAACAATGGTGCAAAGCTGTCTCCTACCCGTGGACACGCTGACGCAAGGAGGATCCATCATCACCCACACCCTCCCCATCACACTCACCTACTACGCCAACATGAACAAACTACTACTAATACTGATACTGATACTGATACTGTTACTGCTGACATGGACATCGACTCAAAAAGGAGTCGAAAACACTGATGGGTTCCCCCTTGTGAAGACCATTTTTATATACCAATTCCCCAAAACGCTGGGAACACGTCATTATATGGCAGTTGTAAGTTAGAAACACGTTCATTTAGTTTTTTTTGTCGACCGGAAGACGTCAATGGAATATTCTACATACGTCAATGTGCGTTGGGACTACGTAAAGAATTGGTTCAAAGCACGTCAAACATAAGTTAGAAATAAGTTTCGCGTAAAAAAGACATTACGCCGACGTGTTTCGACTTATGAGTAGCTTACAAGTAGCCTTTGTCGACGTGTGTAAGCGTCCGCATATCGTGTGTACAACTTATTCCCATCGCATGCGGAACGTGTGTCATACGCCAAGTACGTCGTAAAATTTTGAACATGTTTAAAATTACTTGACGTACTCCACTTACTACGACGTATGATAGCGTACTTTAGCGTTCTATTCACGTATACCAAACTTACCCATACCGTATTCGACGTGCGCCAGCGTTTTAGACACATTTTTCTTAGGTCGGCATACGCTGGCAAGATCGCCAAGGTGTGACTGCGATGTTGACACTTCCATTTCTGCGGCGGTTATGATTTGAATCGTTGTGCGTCAGCCTTTTAATAGGCTACGTCAGTCATCGTCGGCGATACGTGCAGCGCGCTATGCATAAGTTAGACTATCGTTGGGCATAGTGTGTGTAGGCCGACAACAGGTTCAGCATTCGTTGTATAAGTTAGCTATAACACAACGAAACGTTCTGTGTCCGTTACTAATACGTTATACATAAGACCAAGTCGTTATGAATACGTCCGAATCTTTTAAAAAAAACATCAAAGTTCAACGTAAGCCAGCGTTTTACATACATTTTAATACGTTGCCATCGTTGCCATTGCCTTCACGTACAGTGTGGGAAATAATATGCACACACACACACATGTTGGGAGATTTCATTTCAAGTCTGTGTGTGCTGTCCCAATACTTATGGTAGTATAGTGTCGGTTCAAACTCACCTTTAATTTCTGGTTTTCAATCTTGTACTCCTCATCCTCCTCCTCGGAGTCACAATCGGGAAATTCATATGTTCGAATGCTGTGTGTCTCAAGGTCATCCCTCACCTACAGACACGCCAGGACCACAATTTGCAAGCACAACAACAAAAACAAAAATGTGATATGGGATTAGATTTGGAAAATAATGGGGGTGGATGGATTATATTTGGTCGAAACAAATTTTTTTTAAATTCATTTGTTGTAATCTTCCATTCCTCTTTGTAATAACCCTTAAATTAGTACTTTACATCATACTCTTCAGGTCTCTGAGGTGCATAAGTTTAAAATGAATTCATAGGATAAAGGTGGCAATGATAGAAGTTAAAAATGTATACCAGCCTACAGGAAATGCAGGAAATTGCATGGAGCACTTTGAAGAAAGATTTGTGCAGCTGGATCCAAATACAATCACATATGTGACTAAAAGCAAAAAAAGAGCTTAACTAGAAGGGCACTCGGTAGAGCGCGTACCTCCGCCACATAATGCCTGATCCACAAGGACATATCGGGCCAAATACATTTTTGAAATGTCATGCTAGATATAGTTTTTGGCCCCATCTCTCAATAGTGACGAATCACTTTTAAAATTAAACTATTCTCATATCCAGATCCGGATTCAGATCTTCACCAATCGTCATGTTCGTCATGGTCACACACCCAACCTGTCCACCAAGTTCATCAGAATTTGTCCAGAACTTTTTGAGATATCGTGCTATATATCATTTTTATATCTGGCGTTGGCTTAATGGTTAGGGTGGTGGGCTTGGGATCCTAGGATCCTGAGTTCAAATCTCCCTCGGCTGTTGAATTAATACCAGGTGGGGTTGATGCTGTCTCCTTCCGAGGTTGGCAAAATGAGTGCCAGCATGCTGGTATACTGTGTCGGAGTGGCGACCCGTCCAGGATTGTACCCAATAGCCAAGGAGACTGCTTAGGCAGCACCAACGCTCTGCACAGAGTATGGTCCCAAATGGATGAATTGATATCATTTTTGGTCCTATCTCTCAATGGTGAAGAATCACTTTTTAAATTCTTGTCGTCTGATCCGGATCTGGATCTTCACCAAAATCTAATCAGTTCGTCCTTTTCACACACCCAACCTGCCCACCAAATTGTCCGGATCCATCCACAACTTAGAGATATCCTACACACAGACAGACAGACAGACAGACAGACAGACAGACACAGAGGGGTGAAAACAGAATCTCCTTCACCTTCGGTGGTGGAGATAAAAAATGAATTCACTACCGAGAAGTTTCTCACACAGGCTCGATATCACACCCGGGATATCATTAGAAGGTCGGAAGAGTCAAAGTGATCATGACGAGGTTGTGCAATTACCATAATCATCGAGCACCTTAAAACCCAACATTAACCCTTCATGATGTTGTAGAAATTGTAAAGATGATAAATACAATTCCAACTCACCATTTATTAAGTGGATTGAAGAACAGTTGGAATTACCGTTGACTAATGAAAATTTGGCTTCAAGTTCATTAATAAAATAAAATAATAATAATCATAATCATAATAATAATAACAAGCTCAAATGAGCTAAGATCCTCGTCCTCTTAATGATGACGTCATAAAAACGAATATGACGTCATTGTGATGTATCAGGTTTGCGGTAATTCATCTCTGCTAATGCCCGGCTTGATTCCCGCAAACAAAATTCAAAAAGCTTGCCTAGTTTCGGAGATAATTTTTTAGGCGATTTCCATTAGCGGAGATATTTTGACGTCATAACTTTTTTCTTGGAGGAATTTTCAAAATCGGAGATGGTAACTGTCTGCGCAGGGAATTTTTACATGTATATGTCAAGTTTCAGGAAGTTTCGATGAAAACTGTAGGCTGTGAAACAAAAAAGTCCACAAGAACAACAACGTGAGTGAGACTTAGAGATCCTCCACGAGGATCTAAAAAACCTTCTTCACTCGGGAATCACGAAATGACACAAATGGGTAACAGCATTAAAAAAACTAAATAACCTGCAAAAAAAATCTGTGATTAAAAAAATCCGAGTCCTCCGAGACAAACTCCTCAGGGAAGACGTGAAATGCCCATGAATAAAAAAAAATAAAAAAACCTAACTCAGCACAAGCACTGATAAAAAAATTCAAGTAATAAAGTAGAATCCACAACCAAGTCACGTAAAAGAAGTCCTACGAAAATGATGCTCGCTCAGCTGGGTATAAGTGTATGACTCCAATATTGGTGGAAACAAGAATTGAGTTCTCTGCAAGGTCATCAGTCTGTTCGTCATAATCGCACCTTCCCTTTCCGAAACAAAGCCAAAAAGTGGAAAAGCACCCAGGAAGAACAATGACAATTGGTGGGTAACAACGGTAAAACCACACTTCATGGTAAAACAGTCGCACGACTCTTGGAATGGTGCAGCAGGTGGAAGGAGACCAGTGTGACCACTCCTCATTTTCATCAATGCCAAGGTGAGCCAATGAAAAAAGCCAAGAATTCACAAGGTTTTGGAAAAGCGATGATAATAGAAAAACCTTTACACCAAGAAAACCTAGAGAAAACCAAGACGCCAAGGTGAACAACGAATAGCCAAGATGTTGTGAAAAAAGCCAAGGAGTGGTCACACTGCAGGAGACACGACAATGTAAACAGTCAGAAAGTGATTCAGTGAGTATCAAAATATGGGGTGAGTCAGAAAGTTTTGTTATGGATATGGCTTAGGGGTAATTGGACTTCAATTGGAATAGTTATTTTCAGAATATGTGTCAGCATTAGCACGTACTGTAATTCTTGCGAGAGATAAAACATGTCGAGGCAGGTGTATCGAGATCCCCTTGTCTTCCCCACCTGAATATTTGTGTCGAAACCCTACCTTTCCCCTCTCCCTTACATTCTGTCATGCTTCCCATTGTATAATTTATGTCAACATGTATTTTTCCACAAACAGCTACTTCTACAGAATGTAGGACAAATGCGGCAAAGATCGCTGCGTACAACTAGCCGTAAGGGTGGAAATGTCCAGGCTCGCAGTTGACCAATCAGCACGGCCCATGGCATGAGCGGCGGCATGAACAGGACACAAGACATGCCAAGGGGTGCCATATGGTGGAATGTCTAGCTCA
>CM068955.1:125122791-125134369 GCA_035128595.1 Eptatretus atami
ACTACCTTGAGGAACTCCAGCCTGGATGAGAAGAGGAGATGAGACTGCTGCAGTTATATAGACCTCATTAAACTACTACAGTTACCCAAGTGATAGTTAATAAGATGACTTCCTTTCAAGGAACTTCGACACGGGAGGAAGCCATTAGGCCATCAAAATCTGCACTTTTCTACCGACTTACAGTTGTTTGTACGTACTCTCTCCTTTTTAAATGCTGAGCATCGAGCAAGGAAGCCGCACATACCATTTTTAAAGTCTCTGGTATGACTTAGCCGGGATTCAAACCTCCAAACTTCCAGACTCAGAGCGGACACTCTAACCATTATGCCACCAAGGCTGGTGCAAATTATGCCATCTAACCATTTTGCCACCTGTAGACATAGTTCATCCCCAGTTTTTCCCTTCATCTCTTTGCTGTGTTTGACCTTGTATCCAGCTTGTTCACCCCCCTGTGTCATCTTTCCACTCCCCTTGCTCTCATTCTTCCCCTCACCCATTGTTCCTGCAGACATCCCTCTACTCTGGCGTTGGTGTGCTCCCCCCCCCCTTTCCACTGTGTTCTTTCCACATCCCATTCTCTGATCTAGCTCTTCCACGAGCCTCAAATTTGTATGCAAAAAAAACCCTCCGCAATCATTCTTGTTCGAAATTCCTGAGGCTGCTGTTCTTTTTATGGACATGTACAACTGATTGGGTGGCTTGCTTGGCCAATTCAGAGGCTATGAAGAGTCAGTATGGAATTGTACCGCATATCGGCTAGACCAGAAAGAACAGGAGTTAAACCCTCTCTGAAGGTTATTCATGAGCCAGCTGGGTTTTTACTGAACCCAGAATCAAATCCATTAGTGGCATTCTTTGCTCTGGAGCAAGCTCTATTTCAAGATGCTATGAATGTGAAACCTTAACGCTGCTGCGTTCAATGAGGTTTGAAAATTGAACCTCTGGGAAGCAAATCCAGCGTCCTTAGGACAACACCAGTGTACCTTATACTAACTTGCTTGCAGTTGAACTTTCAACTTTTTTTTCCTCATTAAATTATATTCAGTTCTTACCCTCTTCCAAAAGGAGAAATAAAGTAGAGGCAGCAATGGACGCGAGAGTCGTTGATGTGGCGTCGATTTAAACCCGATTCATCGTGTAGATATTTCCCCAGTCGTTCCTCCACACATTTCACCACCGTATCCCAGCTGCAAAACAGCATTCCAAATTTGAATTTCAGCCGAAACATTGTGAATCAGGCTCACTGTGAAGACAAAGTAAAAACTTTCACACTCAAACTTCACTGCGGCATGAAGGAACCTAATCGGTTTCAAAGATTGTTGTTCTGATGCAGAACCACAAAGTTGAACCTCATTGGAATATCATGAAAAAAAAGCTTAAATTGATCTTGAAAAGCTTGATCTTAAATATCTTGAAAAGCTTAAATTGATCTTGAAAAGCTTATCTGTATATATCTTGAAAGCTTAAATTGATCTTGAAAAGCTTGATCTTAAATATCTTGAAAAGCTTAAATTGATCTTGAAAAGCTTTGATCTTAAATATCTTGAAAAGCTTTAATTGATCTTGAAAAGCTTGATCTTAATATATCTTGAAAAGCTTAAATTGATCTTGAAAAGCTTGATCATAAATATCTTGAAAAGCTTAAATTGATCTTGAAAAGCATTAAATTGATCTTGAAAAGCTTAAATTGATCTTGAAAAGCTTGATCTTAAATATCTTGAAAAGCTTAAATTGATCTTGAAAAACTTGATCTTAAATATCTTGAAAAGCTTAAATTGATCTTGAAAAGCTTGATCTTAAATATCTTGAAAAGCTTAAATTGATCTTGAAAAGCTTGATCTTAAATATCTTGAAAAGCTTAAATTGATCTTGAAAAGCTTGATCATAAATATCTTGAAAAGCTTAAATTGATCTTGAAAAGCTTAAATTGATCTTTTGAAAGCTTAAATTGATCTTGAAAAGCTTGATCTTAAATATCTTGAAAAGCTTAAATTGATCTTGAAAAACTTGATCTTAAATATCTTGAAAAGCTTAAATTGATCTTGAAAAGCTTGATCTTAAATATCTTGAAAAGCTTAAATTGATCTTGAAAAGCTTGATCTTAAATATCTTGAAAAGCTTAAATTGATCTTGAAAAGCTTGATCTTAAATATCTTCAAAAGCTTAAATTGATCTTGAAAAGCTTGATCTTAAATATCTTCAAAAGCTTAATTGATCTTGAAAAGCTTGATCTTAAATATCTTCAAAAGCTTAAATTGATCTTGAAAAGCTTGATCTTAAATATCTTCAAAAGCTTAAATTGATCTTGAAAAGCTTGATCTTAAATATCTTCAAAAGTTAAATTGATCTTGAAAAGCTGATCTTAAATATCTTCAAAAGCTTAAATTGATCTTGAAAAGCTTGATCTTAAATATCTTCAAAAGCTTAAATTGATCTTGAAAAGCTTGATCTTAAATATCTTCAAAAGCTTAAATTGATCTTGAAAAGCTTGATCTTAAATATCTTGAAAAGCTTAAATTGATCTTGAAAAGCTTGATCTTAAATATCTCGAAAAGCTTAAATTGATCTTGAAAAGCTTGATCTTAAATATCTTCAAAAGCTTAAATTGATCTTGAAAAGCTTGATCTTAAATATCTTGAAAAGCTTTAAATTGATCTGAAAAGCTTGATCTTAAATATTTCGAAAAGCTTAAATTGATCTTGAAAAGCTTGATCTTAAATATTTCAAAAGCTTAAATTTGAGGCTTGAAAAGCTTGATCTTAAATATCTTCAAAAGCTTAAATTGATCTTGAAAAGCTTGATCTTAAATATCTTGAAAAGCATAAATTGATGTTGTCCCATTTATATGCATCGATTCTTACGATGTATGTTATCAAGAGGCAATTGTGTGCCAATACCTTAACCAAATTGATAACTCCTGCATGCCTGTACTAGAAAATTAATCAACAACATTTTAGGACTTCATAAGAAGCGAAAATTAATCACATGCTCACTAGGACGAGTTATCTAGCTTGAATATCAACATTGAATTTTCTTGACCGAACGTTGAAAGAGGTATGCTGACTGCCGTGGGAAGGCGGGTGAAATGATCAGTCGGCTGTGAGCCCTTGATCAAAGCAAAGCGTCCGTCCTCTCTTTTGCCTTGAAGAGGGCCTCACGCTCGAATCTTCGGTTCACCTTCTTTCCCAAGGCAGTTAACATACATCAACTTTTGGTTGAGTAAATTTATTGTCCTTATTTTACTGCCCACACAGACTGACTTTTTTATATATTTTTATTTTTTATAAAGACAAGTTTTCCATTGAATGTGGAAAAGCTTGGAACAAATGGCAAACTTAAATTTTTCTTCACATCTGGGGTGTGTTCCATTACCAATTAGCTGTTAGAGCACTTGCCAAGTGGCTTAAGCACTCAAGCAGGCACTCCAAACAAAACCATTGATAAGGAACGGCTGGCTTGGCAAGTGATAGCAAGCTGATTGGTAATGGAACACACCTCGGGATTGTTACACACATAATCAGCACCCACACAACACACACACACACACACCACACCACACACACACACACACAACACACACCAGTTTTGTGTTGTTGACAGAATCTGCAAAGCGGGGCGTGTCGATGATGGTGAGACGCATTCGAACTCCTTTCTCTTCAAAATCCATCGTATGGTCCTCCAAAGATACTGTTGGTTCTATTCTCTCTGCAGAAGATGGAATACCAATTATAAGAGCAGGTTAAAAAAAAACCTAACGATTGCAGAGTTTTCATGAAAACAATTGATTGTGGAGTTTGAACAACTGAGAGTGACTTGAACTCATAACGCAAACTACAAGGATGACTCAAGTTTGGCCTCGGCTTTTGTTTTTACAATATAATTTGTGTAAATTCATAATTTGGGAGGAATTTTGCCTGCTTGTGATGTGTTATCATTTACAGATGTTTGTGAAAGTTTACAAAATGAACACATGCAATATAAACAGCCAACCAATCAATAACGAACATCAAGTGAGTTGAGGATCCCATTTAAGTTGACGAAAAGATTTGTCATGCCATTCATTTTTAGCTCACCTGTTCGAAGAACAGAGCGTATAGCGATACCCCCGGCATGAGCGTAAGCGTCAGCGTGAGCGTGAAATGTTTTAAGTTTTTGGTGCAAGTTATTTAGAAGCTTGCCATTCATTTAATATGTGTACTAGGATGCTGATATTTGGCATGGAGGTTCCTTTGGGGTATACCTATTGGTGTAGTGAAGTTGAAATTAAAAAATAATTTCAATTATTTTTTTAATTTTTGACCTGTTTTGAACTTAACTTTTTTGTAGCCCATCAACGTTAAAGTTTTGGGTGCAAGTTATTTAGAAGCTTTCCATTCATTTAATATGTGTACTAGGATGCTGATATTTGGCATGGAGGTTCCTTTGGGGTATAGTATTGATGTAGTGAAGGAAATTAAAAAATAATTTCAAATGTTTTAAATTTTTGACCTGTTTTGAACTTAACTTTTTTGTAGCACATCAAGTTAAAGTTTTGGGTGGCAAGTTATTTAGAAGCTTGCCATTATTAATATGGTGTACTAGGATGCTGATATTTGGCATGGAGGTTCCTTTGGGGTATAGTATTGATGTAGTGAAGTTGAAATAAAAAATAATTTTCAATTTTTTTAATTTTTTGACCTGTTTTGAATTAACTTTTTTGTAGCACATCAACGTTAAAGTTTTTTCCTTCTAATGTTTTTATCTACCACACTATTTTTTACTGATACAATATACAATACATATATTGCTTTAAAATTATTTGGATCAGACTTCACTACAATGCTTTATAAAAAATATTATTAGACTAGTCTTTTAAAAACGATAAATGTTAAACAGGCGAGCATTGGGTGGCTTGAACCAACTCTCTGGTATAAGTGAACATCAGTGTTGGTGGACTTGAGCAAATTAATCATGATAAGTAAAACTTCCAACACATTAGTGAAAGGTTATTACCAGAAAACATTTGTCCAAAAAAGTGAAGTCATGATTTGTTCCAAAATGTCAGCTGATTTTTTGAAGTTGGTTGTGACCTGTGATGAACCTTGTATACATCACAACACATTACATTAAAAAAGAAGAGCATACAGTTGTGCCCCTCTCAATCTAGGCTGGAAGATGGCTTAGAGGTACACACACTCCCTCTAAACTGTCTAGCTGAGTTGAATCTTGACCCAGTTAGAAACTGTCATCCCGGTGTTTTCACAGGAGGGTGATTCATCAATGTGTGTGCCGTCCTCAGAGGACGTTAAACTGGGCGTTCTGTCTGCTGGCATTAGTTGGTGGACATTAACCCTTTGAACCAAGCGGCCGTTTTACCAGCCGCTATTCAAACTCCATATACCGAGCGGCGGATTTTTCTCCATGTGGGAGAACTAAAAGTCCAAGGAGCTCAGGTTCAAAGGGTTAAAGATCCCACGGTCTCCTTTGCTAAGAGTGGTGAGCTATGCCAGCACATGGTAAATTCCAAATTCCTGCGCCTAACCTGAGTCGAACATTAGGCCTGGCCAGCTGGTTCGTGAAAAACTTGGACCAAGCTTCCCCCAGTCAACCTTACAAGAATGTGAGAATAATTGTGGCCATTAAAGAAGAAGAATATATCTCCAAAGTGCAAACTACACCATGGACATACACAGACAAAATGGAGCCAGCAAGTTCACAAAAGACATTTATTTAAGTAATGCGTACTATTTACACATTAAGCCATTCCATTTATTCATGTAAACTGGTGGGTCTCGAGGCAGCAGTCCAGTTCAAGTCATGATTGTGACCAATATCATATATAGTTCGAGAAGTGTCTGTTCATTTGAGTGTATGTCTTCTTTGCGTTGGTTTTTGTGTTTTGACTTCTATGACTCTTAAACCACTGGACGGAATGAGTTGAAACTGCTGGTTTTATGGAGGGTGTGCGTGAGAAGGTTTTACCCAGTTAATTTAAATAAAAAAAGAAGAAGAGGAGAATCATATCTCCTGGAAGTTGGACCTGCCATGCAAACTTGTGTTTTAACATTACGAGAAGTATTTGGTGTTTGACTTCCGCGCACTCCTGAACCGCCGGACAAGAAAACTGCTGGTTGGACTCGTGGTGTTGATTTTAGGTGGTAATAAAATAATACATCCAGGACTTTGGGGGTAGGAGAAGATGCCATTTCTCTCCAAGTAAATGTGTATCATATAGCGTCATCCGGTGAGAACGGGTATTACAAGTCATACCGAGAAGCATCTGAAAAGGCAAAGCACCTTCGCCTTGTATTCGGACTTATTCTTCTTCTTTCGTTTGCCAAACGATACCTTGGATTTTTGATCTTTTGAACAAATTCTTAATTTGTCTCTTTCCATATTCTCATAATAAAGCTTTGTTGAAACTTTGATGCCAAAAGCTTAGATGGTAAAAACGTTATGGCCCGGACAGATACACAGACACACAGATACACAGACAGACAGACACAGGAGTGATTGCAAAACTCCGTATTCCGCTGTGTGGGAGACGGGCTAATAAAATTATGCACAGACATCATAGAAGTAGTGGATTTAACCTATCTGTCATTTAAGGTTCTTTGCTCATGTGAAATAATTGTTTCAGCTCAGAAAATTTCACATTCCCCTCATATACCAGATTTCTCGGCTTTACATGGCTTAGTGACACACTTACAGAGTGTGTAGAAATGTAATCAGGATCAAATGCAGGGTGTATTAATAAAATGTGTACAGACTTGATATCTATCGAAAACTAGACGATCTTGTTGTTCTGCTCTGCCTTATGGGTAACAGCTGACTGATGACGTGCGATCAATCATTCCATCACACAGCAACTGCGTCTCCATCTGTTAGGTATTAAAAACAATCATCACCCATATCTGTCTGTGTCTGTCTGTATGTGTGTGTCTTCTCATCTCTCTCATTTTATTAACCTTTCTGAATATTAAAGTCTGCACACACTTTTTTTGAGACACACTGTAGACTGGTCTGCAGACATTTTAGCTTCTTTTGACGAAGCCTTCACGAGACAAACACACTCGTGTGACCACCATCGGAGGACTTGTCTCGGTGGAAATTTGCTAAAAACGACAAAAAAGACTCAATTAAGGAAAACGAGTCCAGTACCTTCGGCAGTTGGAACTTTTCGATCTTTGTAGAGATCAGTCAGAAAAGGCTGTTTATAAGGGTAGATTTCCCAAACCTGATTCTCCTGTAGGAGACACACACACACACACACACACACACACACACACACACAACACACACACACACACACACTTGTGCTAAAACGATCAAGTGCCACAGAGTATACCCGTACACACACTTGTGTAAATCACATACATATGAAGTAAATGTCATCAAGGATGTTATGGATAGACATTTTGTAATGTGATCAGAATGTTTAAAAGGATACAATTTGGATATCATATCCATTATTAAATGAAGGGTTAAAAATTTCAGGATAAAATCAAATATGAATTAAAAACTTTGAAAAACATAACATACAACTGTAACTAAAATCACAAGTTGTGGGAATACGAAAGGGAGTTAGAATTGTGTTGTAAGCGTGCTTCCAGTTCATTTGGGTCTTTTTTTTTTTTTAGCAGACTTTTGTATGCAGTATGTCATACGGTAATATCACTATATACATGTCTTTACATTTCTCCCTTTTTGAATAAGATTGACATTTCATTGAATTTCCTTCAAAAACCTCAGTGTGGGAGAGTGACCAGTTAAAAAAAAATGCCCGATAACCCAGAAAAAAAAAGTTTCCTTTTCCAGAAGTTGATTTGTTTTTGTTGGCATATTCTTACAAGTCATCATGGTGATGGCAATGTAAAAATTCGTCTTTGCAGTGTTTTTGTTGAATAACTCAGCGAGGGGGATGAATATTGTAAGGAGGCTTGAGTGGTTGAGCTTGATGGGAATGGAGTTTTCAAAGAGACATTGAAATGTAGGCGTATCGAGTATTGTCAGGTCACTCTCATTATTTTTCTATTATTTCGCTCATGTTTCATCAAAGTAAAATGTACTTACTTTTAATTGAAAATAACATTTTGAAAGACAAATTGTCTTGTGTTAAAATTTTTTTACCTTCTGTACCATATTTTGTCTTTGCGCTTTAAAACTAACCGTGGCAAGCTCTCTTTGCGGTAGTGAAGGTTAATGATAGTCATCATGGTGTAGCGCTTTTCGCTTCACATGAATAAGAAGGACATTTTACAAGATATGTACGAATGAACACAATTTGGAGTGTGAACCTGGAGTAACAACACAATGAATTGTTCAATTTGGGATCATTGAAACAGATATCTATAATTTATAAACATGGTGCTCTTCCTACTGTTTTTGTATATTTATACACAGCCTGTTGATGCTTGGCTGCATCATGATCTAGTGACACAGCTGTGCTTAGCTCCTGTTACTAGATGCTGGAACTCATGTACCATCTTCAGAAGGATGACAGGCTGAGTCAACCCGACATGGTGTTAAGGCAACAGAATGACAGGGCTTTGAACTCAAGATCCTAACATCTTTAGCCTGTCACCCTAACCATCAAGCCACACCAGGCTTCTCTTCTACTACTCTTTAAGAAAACAGAGTTCACTTTATGTAAAGCTGTATCACAATAAATTGTGTATTGCAGTGGTATAGCACACAACGACATGCAGGTGAATTCAAATCCTTCTTCACGGTTTTCCTGTGGACTCTGCCTGGCAGGCAGAAATATCCGACATATCTTTGTTCTGGGGAGAGGTGGAAAACACTATTTGTTTACCATGAAAAATGACCTAGTTTTGAACTCAACGTGCTATGTTTGTTAACCATCGACGGCACGCATAGGACGTGAAGAATCCCAGTTCAAAATGCAACTATCAACATCTTCATTTGGTAATTTTATGGTTTAATTAGCAAAGTGTATTCGTTGTAACATTGCAGGATTTGGATAAACCTGTTGGTTGAGCTATATTAACACAGAGTGGATGCTGCCAAGTTATGGACAAGTTGTGACACATCTCGTTGCATATGCCCTGAAAACATTGATGCAACCAGCATGGCACTGCTCGGTGCACTTGATGGAACAACAACCTTGTATCATATATTATCCAAAGGGCAGGGGTCATGTGCATTTAAAATAAATGAATAAAATAATAAAAGAGAGAGCAACTATCAGTGACACATGCAAAATGTATGATATCAGGGCAAACGTTCATCCCACGAACGTACAGCCGACAGCCTGACGCAAGAGTCAAAAGGCTATCTTTATGGACAATACATTGCATCATATATTTTACAATCATTCATATGTTTATAGGAATAATCTATGAACTGCAAACGACTTACACTGTATAAAAGTTTTCAACTAGGCTTCATAATGATTGGTTTCTGACATTCACACTCACAAACCCAGGTAGTGCACAAACTGAGTACTTAAACACTCTCGCTTCAACACGGGTTTTGTGTAAGCTAGGTGCAATTCCTTCCTCTTCATAGCCATAGCTTTACCATTAAAGTATTTGGTTTGTTGTCCAGGTGTAACAGCACAGGAAAAGTTTCAAATCCACTTACCTCTATATTAGAAACAGCAAAATCCACAGGGGAGGACAGAGAAGGAGGTGGGCAGAGGATGAAATGAAAATCAGTGCCACAGTTAATGTACTATTTTAATCATGACCAAATATGAGAAGCAAAGAAGAAATGAATGGTTTGTGGAGAAAAGAGGCTGGGAATGGTATTTACGCGGTCATGTTGAACAGTTTGTTGTGACGATGTCAAATGGAGACCAAGTGAGAGGCAGATGAATGGAGCAATGGAAGTGGAGACGGAAAATGGACGGGAGAGGGATACGGATAGAGAAAATGACTGGCATACAGCTGAAAAAAAAGGAAGCCAAACATAGATAGTATCTGTCTGGAGCACAAGCCACTCCCTGCTCTTCTTCGCATTGCCAAACAGACACACCTAGTTCAAAGAAAACTCCAGTTCAACAAACTCCGGGGTGTGACTGGTGGGATCACCGAGTTGTAACATAGTTGAAATAACAAAATGATGCAGTCAAGGCTGGCCTGCATCATGTACATATATATAATATATTATATATATATATATATATTTTTTATATATATTATATATATATATAAATATATAATGCTGCTCCTGTTTTTTGGTTCTTGTGTCATGTCTTCTAAATGAAACATCAGGAGTGAAAAACAGAAACAGAGAAACATCGCAGGAAATCTCATTATGGTTGCCTGAAGGCAATTTCCCCAGAGCAGCCATAGTGTTCAAGATTAGGAACACAAAGTGTGAAATGTTTAGCAATCTGCACAAATGAAATTAATTAGCAAGAGCCATCTATTTTATTAGGTAAAAAATACAGGTGTAAATTTTATCAAAGGGCAAAGGACAAAACCGATATACTCGACACACAAAACAAGGGACGTATTATAATGAAGAAAACCACGCAAATGTCATATATACCGGGCATAAAAAAAAACAATAAACAAACACGTGATTATTGTTGTTGATGTGATTTATCATGAGACATGATGGGTACAGATGAGGTACAACCTCTGACAGAGATGATGCTGAATAATTACATGTCCATTTCATTATGACCAAATCACCACGTGCTGTATTGTGGCAATTGCTTTCAAAAATCAACATGGAAGTAATAACCTCAATGTCAGACATGTCCCCTCCGACAACAATCTCTGCATTGAGGTCAGGTAGTGCGTTTGTAGTCCAAGGAGCAAGGACCTGAAAAAAAATGAAATCGTTCAAACTACTCCCTACAGAAAAGGTTTGACTTGACAGAGTGGTAGAAATAGACCCTATACGAAACCCTCCAGGTAGTATGTTGGTTTTAAATTGTGGTATCATTAAAATTCTACAGGAGCCATTATAACATACAAGGGTAACTTACCAAGAGGGTCACTATGTGGGCTAGCAAAATTTTAGGGGGAGGGGTAACGTAAACGTGAAATATCTTTGTCGAACTCAACCAATTTCAATATTGAGGTATCATTGGCTTACGTTTATAATTCTCTTCAGATATGTACAGAAATGTCGATATTCATTCACTGTAAACCACAAGAGGAAAATCACAAACAAATCAAATATTATGAGCTTTTTTTTTTATTTTAGGCATTTTTGAGCTCATACTAAGTTGTCAAGTCAAACTTTTCTGTTGGTGTGTTGAACAATTTGAATTTTTCACAGGTTCATGCTGCTGGATAGATAAAAATGCTGTGTAGTTTTATTTTTTATGAAATTCTTATGGTCTAGATAATACAAAATAAGTTTAAAAATGTCAATGTTATAATGATGGTAAAAGAGAGGCTGTGGGTTAAACATAGTTGCTTTTTCTGTGTCATTCCATCCAGAATTGAAACATCTGAAAGAATCTACTAGCCAACTGAAGAATGGCCAGTTAGAGAGTCAGGAGTAGTGAGTATGCAACATTTTACCTGTAAAGAGACAGAAGTTGAACTAACTTTCCACAAGTGAGAATAAATTTGTCAGATGGACTCAAAACGAGACACTGAGGAAGCCCCGGATA
>CM068955.1:125134394-125146020 GCA_035128595.1 Eptatretus atami
AAAAAAACCTAACGATTGCAGAGTTTTCATGAAAACAATGATTGTGGAGTTTGAACAACTGAGAGTGACTTGAACTCATAACGCAAACTACAAGGATGACTCAAGTTTGGCCTCGGCTTTTGTTTTTACAATATAATTTGTGTAAATTCATAATTTGGGAGGAATTTTGCCTGCTTGTGACTGATGTCATCATTTACAGATGTTTGTGAAAGTTTACAAAATGAACCACATGCAATATAAACAGCCAACCCAATCAATAACACGAACATCAAGTGAGTTGAGGATCCCATTTAAGTTGACGAAAGAGTTTGTCATGCCATTCATTTTTAGCTCACCTGTTCGAAGAACAGAGAGCTATAGCGATACCCCCGGCATGAGCGTAAGCGTCAGCGTCAGCGTGAGCGTGAAAATGTTTAAGTTTTTTGGTGCAAGTTATTTAGAAGCTTGCCATTCATTTAATATGTGTACTAGGATGCTGTATTTGGCATGGAGGTTCCTTTGGGGTATACTATTGGTGTAGTGAAGTTGAAATAAAAAATAATTTCAATTTTTTTTAATTTTTGACCTGTTTTGAACTTAACTTTTTTGTAGCACATCAACGTTAAAGTTTTGGGTGCAAGTTATTTAGAAGCTTTCATTCATTTAATATGTGTACTAGGATGCTGATATTTGGCATGGAGGTTCCTTTGGGGTATAGTATTGATGTAGTGAAGTTGAATTAAAAAAAAATAATTTCAAATGTTTTAAATTTTTGACCTGTTTTGAACTTAACTTTTTGTAGCACATCAAGTTAAAGTTTTGGGTGCAAGTTATTTAGAAGCTTGCCATTATTAATATGTGTACTAGGATGCTGATATTTGGCATGGAGGTTCCTTTGGGGTATAGTATTGATGTAGTGAAGTTGAAATAAAAAATAATTTCAATTTTTTTAATTTTTGACCTGTTTTGAAATTAACTTTTTTGTAGCACATCAACGTTAAAGTTTTTTCCTTTCTAATGTTTTTATCTACCACACTATTTTTTACTGATACAAATACAAAATACATATATTGGTTTAAAATTATTTGGATCAGACTTCACTACAATGCTTTATAAAAATATTATTAGACTAGTCTTTTTTAAAAACGATAAATGTATAAACAGGCGAGCATTGGGTGGCTTTGACACCAACTCTCTGGTATAAGTGAACATCAGTGTTGGTGGACTTGAGCAAATTAATCATGATAAGTAAAACTTCCAACACATTAGTGAAAGGTTATTACCAAGAAAACATTTGTCCAAAAAGTGAAGTCATGATTTGTTCCAAAATGTCAGCTGATTTTTTGAAGTTGGTTGTGACCTGTGATGAACCTTGTATACATCACAACACTGATATTAAAAAAGAGAAGCATACAGTTGTGCCCCTCTCAATCTTAGGCTGGCAAGATGGCTTAGAGGTACACACACTCCCCTCTAAACTGTCTAGCCTGAGTTTGAATCTTGACCCAGTTAGAAACTGTCATCCCGGTGTTTCACAGGAAGGGTGATTCATCAATGTGTGTGCCGTCCCTCAGAAGGACGTTAAACTGGGCGTTCTGTCTGCTGGCATTAGTTGGTGGACATTAACCCTTTGAACCCAAGCGGCCGTTTTACCAGCCGCTATTCAAACCTCCATATACCCGAGCGGCCGGATTTTTCTCCATGTGGGAGAACTAAAAGTCCAAGGAGCTCAGGGTTCAAAGGGTTAAAGATCCCACGGTCTCCTTTGCTAAGAGTCGGTGAGCTATCGCCAGCACCATGGTCAAATTCCAAATTCCTGCCCTAACCTGAGTCGAACATTAGGCCTGGCCAGCTGGTTCGTGAAAAACTTGGACCAAGCTTCCCCCAGTCAACCTTACAAGAATGTGAGAATAATTGTGGCCATTAAAGAAGAAGAATATATCTCACCCAAGTGCAAACTACCACCATGGACATACACAGACAAAATGGAGCCAGCAAGTTCACAAAAAGACATTTATTTAAGTAATGCGTACCTATTTACACATTAGCCATTCCCATTTATTCATGTAAACTGGTGGGTCTCGAGGCAAGCAGTCCAGTTCAAGTCATGATTGTGACCAATATCATATTATAGTTCGAGAAGTGTCTGTTCATTTGAGTGTATGTCTTTGCGTTGGTTTTTGTGTTTGACTTCTATGCACTCTTAAACCACTGGACGGAATGAGTTGAAAACTGCTGGTTTTATGGAGGGTGTGCGTGAGAAGGTTTTACCCAGTTAATTTAAATAAAAAAAAGAAGAAGAGGAGAAATCATACTCCTGGAAGTTGGACCTGCCATGCGAAACTTGTGTTTTAACATTACGAGAAGTATTTGTGTGTTTGACTTCCGCGCACTCCTGAACCGCCGGACAAGAAAACTGCTGGTTGGACTCGTGGTGTTGATTTTAGGTGGTAATAAAATAATACATCCAGGACTTTGGGGGTAGGGAGAAGATGCCATTTCTCTCCAAGTAAATGTGTATCATATAGCGTCATCCGGTGAGAACCGGTATTACAAGTCATACCGAGAAAGCATCTGAAAAGGCAAAGCACCTTCGCCTTGTATTCGGACTTATTCTTCTTCTTTCGTTTGCCAAACGATACCTTGGATCTTTTGATCTTTTGACCAAATTCTTAATTTGTCTTTTCCATATTCTCATAATAAAGCTTTGTTGAAACTTTGATGCCAAAAGCTTAGATGGTAAAAACGTTATGGCCCGGACAGATACACAGACACACAGATACACAGACAGACAGACACAG
This sequence comes from Eptatretus atami, assembly GCA_035128595.1. Classification (NCBI taxonomy): domain Eukaryota; kingdom Metazoa; phylum Chordata; class Myxini; order Myxiniformes; family Myxinidae; genus Eptatretus; species Eptatretus atami. The sequence goes on from CM068955.1 coordinate 125,137,175, forward strand.
GAAGTGATTGCAAAACTCCGTATTCCGCTGTGTGGGAGACGGGCTAATAAAATTATGCCACAGACATCATAGAAGTAGTGGATATTAACCTATCTGTCATTTAAGGTTCTTTGCTCATGTGGCATAATTGTTTCAGGCTCAGAAAATTTCACATTCCCCTCATATACCAGATTTCTCGGCCTTTACATGGCTTAGTGACACACTTACAGAGTGTGTATGAAATGTAATCAGGATCAAAATGCAGGGTGTATTAATAAAATGTGTACAGACTTGATATCTATCGAAAACTAGACGATCTTGTTGTTCTGCTCTGCCTTATGGGTAACAGCTGACTGATGACGTGCGATCAATCATTCCATCACACAGCAACTCCGTCTCCATCTGTTAGGTATTAAAAACAATCATCACCCATATCTGTCTGTGTCTGTCTGTATGTGTGTGTCTCTCTCCATCTCTCTCATTTTATTAACCTTTCTGAAATATTAAAGTCTGCACACACTTTTTTTGAGACACACTGTAGACTGGTCTGCAGACATTTTAGCTTCTTTTGACGAAGCCTTCACGGAGACAAACACACTCGTGTGACCACCATCGGAGGACTTGTCTCGGTGGAAATTTGGCTAAAAACGACAAAAAAGACTCAATTAAGGAAAACGAGTCACGTACCTTCGGCAGTTGGAACTTTTCGATCTTTGTAGAGATCAGTCAGAAAAAGGCTGTTTATAAGGGTAGATTTCCCCAAACCTGATTCTCCTGTAGGAGACACACACACACACACACACACACACACACACACACACACACACACACACACACACATTGTGCTAAAACAGATCAAGTGCCACAGAGTATACCCCGTACACACATTGTGTAATCACATACATATGAAGTAAATGTCATCAAGGATGTTATGGATAGACATTTTGTAATGTGATCAGAATGTTTAAAAGGATACAAATTTGGATATCATATCCATTATTAAAATGAAGGGTAAAAATTTCAGGATAAAATCAAATATGAATTAAAAACTTTGAAAAACATAACATACAACTGTAACTAAAAATCCAAGTTGTGGGAAATACGAAAGGGAGGTTAGAATTGTGTTGTAAGCGTGCTTCCAGTTCAATTTGGGGTCTTTTTTTTTTTTAGCAGACTTTTGTATGCAGTATGTCATACGGTATATCACTATATACATGTCTTTACATTTCCTCCCTTTTTGATATAAGATTGACATTTCATTGATTTCCTTCAAAAACCTCATGTGGGAGGAGTGACCAGTTAAAAAAAAATGCCCGATAACCCAGAAAAAAAAGTTTCCTTTTCCAGAAGTTTGATTTGTTTTTGTTGGCAATATTCTTCCAAAGTCATCAATGGTGATGGCAATGTAAAAATTCGTCTTTGCAGTGTTTTTGTGAATAACTCAGCGAGGGGGATGAATATTGTAAGGAGGCTTGAGTGGTTGAGCTTGATGGGATGGAGTTTCAAAGAGACATTGAAATGTAGGCGTATCGAGTAATTGTCAAGTCACTCCTCATTTATTTTCTTATTATTTCGCTCATGTTCATCAAAGTAAAATGTACTTACTTTTTAATTGAAAATAACATTTTGAAAGACAAATTGTCTTGTGTTAAAAAATTTTTTACCTTCTGTACATATTTTGTCTTTGGCTTTAAAACTAACCGATGGCAGCTCTCTTTGCGGTAGTGAAGGTTAATGATAGTTCATCGGTGTAGCGCTTTCGCTTCACATGAATAAGAAGGACATTTTACAAGATAATGTACGAATGAACACAATTTGGAGTGTGAACCTGGAGTAACAACACAAATGAATTGTTCATTTGGGATCATTGAAACAGATATCTATAAATTATAACATGGTGCTCTTCCTACTGTTTTTGTATATTTATACACAGCCTGTTGATGCTTGGCTGCATCATGATCTAGTGACACAGCTGTGCTTAGCTCCTGTTACTAGCATGCTGGAACTCATGTCACCATCTTCAGAAGGATGACAGGCTGAGTCAACCCGACATGGTGTTAAGGCAACAGAATGACAGGGGCTTGAACTCAAGATCCTAACATCTTTAGCCAGTCACCCTAACCATCAAGCCAACACCAGGCTTCTCTTTCTACTCTTTAAGAAAAACAGAGTTCACTTTATGTGAAAGCTGTATCACAATAAATTGTGTATTGCAGTGCTATAGCTCACCAACGACCATCAGCGTGAATTCAAATCCCTTCTTCACGGTTTTCCTGTGGACCTGCCCTGGCAGGGCAGAAAATCCGACATATTCTTTGTTCTGGGGAGAGGTGGAAAACACTATTTGTTTACCATGAAAAAGTGACCTAGTTTGAACTCAACGTGCTATGTTTGTTAACCTACGACGCACCATAAGGACGTGAAGAATCCCAGTTCAAATGCAACTATCAACATCTTCATTTGGTAATTTTATGGTTTAATTAGCAAAGTGTATTCGTTGTAACATTGCAGGATTCTGGATAAACCTGTTGGTTGAGCTAATATTAACACAGAGTGGATGCTGCCAAGTTATGGACAAGTTGTGACACATCTCGTATGCATATGCCCTGATAAACATTGATGCAACCAGCATGGCACTGCTCGGTGCACTTGATGGAACAACAACCTTGTATCATATCATTATCCAAAGGGCAGGGGTCATGTGCATTTAAAATAAATGAATAAAATAATAAAAAAGAGAGCAACTATCAAGTGCAACATGCAAAATGTATGATATCAGGGCAAACGTTCATCCAACACGAACGTACAGCCGACAGCCTGACGCAAGAGTCAAAAGGCTATCTTTATGGACAATACATTGAAATCATATATTTTACAATCAATTCATATGTTTATAGGAATAATCTATGAACTGCAAACGACTTACACTGTATAAAAGTTTCAATAGGCTTCCAAATAATGATGGTTTCTGACATTCACACTCACACAACCCAGGTAGTCACAAAACTGAGTCATTAAACACTCTCGCTTCAACACGGGTTTGTGTAAGCTAGGTGCAATTCCTTCCTCTTCATAGCCATAGCTTTACCATTAAAGTATTTGGTTTGTTGTTCAGGTGTAACAAGCACAGGAAAAGTTTCCAAATCCACTTACCTCTATATTAGAAACAGCAAAATCCACCAAGGGAGGACAGAGAAGGAGGTGGGCAGAGGATGAAATGAAAATCAGTGCCACAGTTAATGTACATATTTTAATCATGAACCAAATATGAGAAGCAAAGAAGAAAATGAATGGTTTGTGGCAGAAAAAGAAGCTGGGAATGGTATTTACCGGTCATGTTGAACAGTTTGTTGTGACGATGTCAAATGGAGACCAAGTGAGAGGCAGATGAATGGAGCAATGAAGTGGAGACGGAAAATGGACGGAGAGGGATACGGATAGAGAAAATGACTGGCATACAGCTGAAAAAAAAAAGAGAAGCAAACATAGATAGTATCTGTCTGAGAGCCACAAGCCACTCCCTGCTCTTCCGCATTGCCAAACAGACACACCTAGTTCAAAGAAAACTCCAGTTCAACAAACTCCGGGGTGTGACTGGTGGGATCACCGAGTTGTAACATAGTTGAAATAACAAAATGATGCAGTCAAGCTGGCCTGCATCATGTACATATATATATATATATGCTGCTCCTGTTTCTTGGTTCTTGTGTATGTCTTCTAAATGAAACATCAGGAGTGAAAAACAGAAACAGAGAAACATCAGCAGGAAAATCTCAATTATGGTTGCCTGAAGGCAATTTCCCCAGAGCCAGCATAGTGTTCAAGATTAGGAAACACAAAGTGTGAAAATGTTAGCAATCTGCAAAATGAAATTAATTAGCAAGCCCATCTATTTATTAGGTACAAAAATACGGTGTAAATTTTATCAAAGGGCAAAGGACAAAACCGATATACTCGACACACAAAACAAGGGACGTATTAATAATGAAGAAAACCACGCAAATGTCATATATACCGTGGCATAAAAAAAAAACAATAAACAAACACGTGATTATTGTTGTTGATGTGATTTATCATGAGACATGATGGGATACAGATGAGGTACAAACCTCTGACAGAGATAGATGCTGAATAATTACATGTCCATTTCATTATGACCAAATCACCACGTGCTGTATTGTGGCAAATGCTTTCAACAAATCCACATGGAAGTAATAACCTCAATGTCAGACATGTCCACCTCCGACAACAATCTCTGCATTGAGGTCCAGGTAGTGCGTTTGTAGTCCAGGAGCAAGGACCTGAAAAAAATGAAATCGTTCAACACTCCCTACAGAAAAGGTTTGACTTGACAGAGTGGTGTTAGAATAGACCTACGGGTTAGAATAGGAAACCCTATGAACACCTCAGTAGTATGTGGTTTCAAATTTTGGTATCATTTAAATCTTACAGGCCATTATACATACCAAGGGTACTTACCAAGGGTCACTGTGGGCTAGCAAAATTTAGGGGGAGGGGTAACGTAAACGTGAATATCTTTGTCGAGACTCAACCAATTTTCAATATTGAGGTATCATTGGCCTTCGTATTATAATTCTCTTTCAGAGTATGTACAGAAATGTCGATATTCATTCAACTGTACAACCACAAGAGGTAAAAATCACAAACAAATCAAATATTATGAGCTTTTTTTTATATTTAGGCATCTTTTAGAGCATACTAAGTTGTCAAGTCAAACTTTTCTTGTGTGGGTGTTGAACAATTGAATTTTTCACAGGTGTCATGCTGCTGGACTAAAAAATGCTGTGTTAGTCTATTTTTATGAAATTCTTATGGTCTAGATAATTACAAAAATAAAGTTTAAAAATTCATGTTAATAATGATGGTAAAAGAGGCTGTGGGTTAACATAGTTGCTTTTCTGTGTCATTCCAATTGAACATCTGAAAGATCCTACTAGCCAACTGAAGCAATGGCCAGTTCAGAGAGTCAGGCAGTAGTGCAACTTTTACCTGTAAAGAGACAGAAGTTGACTAACTTTCACAAGTGCATAATTTGTCAGATGGACTCAAACGAGACACTGAGGAAAGCCCGAGATACCTCCATACAGACACTTGTTGCAGCACTGGAACTCCGACGAGATGAAGTATACGAACGTTTAAAATCAGATTTTGACAGTTTGGCAACCGCGGATGTTAAATGGCACTCAAATTGCTACGAAAAATGGTCAAGCAAAGAAAACTTGCGTTACATGCAGAGGAGAAGATCTGCATTCTCCACCGACACCAGCAGAAGAATCTAAGATTGGCACACAATCTGAAACAAGTTTGACGGAGACCTCCAGGGTATCCAGGTCCCAGTCAACGTCCACTGACTGGACTATGTTCCTCTTCTGCAAGAAGAAAACACACAGAAGGGTAAAGGAGATGACCATGGTCAGAACTTTCCAAGCCTGTGAAACTATTGTGCAAGCAGCGACCGCAAAGGGCGATGAGGACATGTTACGGACTACTGGTGCTGTCAGTACCGATCTAGTGGCAGCAGAAGCTAGATACCACAGAGCTTGCCATCCTCATACATCAGCAAAGCTAATCTGCAGTCTGCTGGCTTCCATGAAGGGAGACAAGAAACTTGTTACGATACGGCATTCAAGCAATTGGCTGAAGATATCTCTGCTGACCTGAATGGTGGGAAGCCTTTGATTATGACAATTCTTCTGGACAGATACAATCATTTTCTGGCGGACAGGGAGTGCAGTCGACAGCTACACTACCCAGCGACTCAAACTTCGACTAAAGAAACACTTTGGAGATGACATTGTCTTCCATAAGCCATATGATCTTAGTAAAGGGGCTGTCACACCTTGAACGATTTAGCCAGCGTATGCCGATTTATGAAAAATTTGTCTAAAACGCTGGCACACGTCGAATACGTTATGGGTAAGTTTTGTATACGTTAAGAGCAGCCTAAAAACACTGCCATACGTCGTAGTACGCTGGCTTTAACGTTGTACTTTGCGGTTGTCCGCAAATTTTAGCATGCTTGAAATTTTACGACGTATGCCGGCGTATGACTCACACGTTCCTCATACGCTGGGAATAAGTTGTAGGCACGTTATGCGATCGTTGACACACGTTACTTGTAAGTTACTCATAAGTCGAAACACGTCGAGGTAATGATTAGCTTACCCGAAACTTATTTATAACCTATGAGTAAGTGTTGAAGGCACGTTACACACGATCGTTGACACACGTCGAGGCACGTTATGCGATCGTTGGCACACGTCGCAGGCACGTTACTTGTAAGTTACTCATAAGTCGAAACACGTCGAGGTAATGCTTAGCGTACCCAAAACTCATTTCTAACCTATGAGTAACGTGCTTTGAATCTATGAGTAACGTACCTCCAACACATATTGACGTATGTAGACGTATTTGATTGCATCTTCCGGACGACCACATAACTTACTGAACGTGTTTCAAATTTACAGCTACCGTATAATGGCGTATTGGCAGCGTAAAAAAAAAAAAAACCAACACCAACTTCCGATATTTTCACATGCTGTGACGTCACATCCGATTGCCTCTTCAGTTTGCTCGTCTTATTCTTAGTTCCTCCTCTGTGAATATTTTCTTGTTTGAGGATATTGTCACGTACGCGAAACTTAAAAGCAAATTCCAAATATTTTAAAATTCGTGATAGACTATTAAAAAAAAAAAAAAAAAAACAACACAACAACTTCAGATATTTCGTCACGTGCCTTCACGGAGCCAAGGAGAAAAAAAGAAAATATGCCTTGACGGAGAAAATAAGTTTCGGGTATGCTAAACATTACCTCGACGTGTTTCGACTTATGAGTAACTTACAAGGAACTCTTGTGTCGACGTGTGTCAACGATCGCATATCGTGCCTACAATATTTCCCAGCGTAGCGGAACGTGTGAGCCATACGTCGAGTACGTCGTAAAATTTTCAGCATGCTTAAATTTCACGACGTACAAGACGTATACGCGTATGGCAGTGTTTTTCAGCGTGCTCTTAACGTATACACAACTTACCCATAACGTATTCGACGTGTGCCAGCGTTTTAGACAAATTTTTCAGAGGTCGGCATACGCTGGCTAAATCGTCAAGTGTGTGACTGCGATGTTGACACTTCCAATTCTCAGCGGTTATGATTTAAATCGGCGAGCGGCAGCTTTTTAACAGGCTACGCACGTGATCGTCGGCGATACGTGCAGCGCGCTATGCATACGTTAGACTATCGTTGGGCATAGGTTGTGTGAACGCCGACAACACGTAAGCATTCGTTGGTCTAAGTTATCGATATGTGATAAAACGTTCTGTGTACGTTACTAATACGTTATGCATACGTCCAACTCGTTATGAATACGTCCAAATCTTTAAAAAAAAAAAAAAAATTCAGCGTACGCCAACGTTTTACATACATTTTTATACGTTGCCATGCTGGCTAAAACGCCAAGGTGTGACAGGGCCCTAAGTCCGAGCTTTTGTACTCAAGCTCCATATCCCTTCAAGATGTCATCAACTCTGCCTATCAGTGTAACACCGCAACAGCCACGGTGTGTACCAAGAAAACAGCCCACAACAGCGATGGATGATTGTGACAGGTGAGTCTGCTGTACCGCACTGCAAACTCATCAAGTCGGAGATCAATGAATGCCAAGGCATATCAGTCCGACCACCTAATATCATGGATCTAACCCTGACAAAATCCAAATCTGTGATACCAGACAGTCTTTACTGGCTAGTACGCTGGGTTATTGCCAAACCAGAAAAGGAAGATGAAGATGAGTTTTCAGCACCAGAATGTAGCAACTCATCAGATGAAAGACGTGTTTGATGCTTGCTCGGATGTTGTACACTGTGCGACTCATGCTTAGAACTAACATGCCCAAGCATGTGGCCCTGGGAATGCAGTTCGCCATATGACGAGGTCAAAACAGCTCATTACCATGTGAGCAGAATGGGCCACGTGACTCCTACGATGATGTTGAGGCAACCGACACAAGCCTTGCACAGGAGATCCTAGCAAGAGCGACATCTTTGGTACGGTATTGCCATCAAACATCTCCCCAGGCGTCTTTCCAGTCGGTGGCAGCAGACAATAATGCATGACTGAAGAGACTCTTGATGGAAAGAGGAACAACTGCCCTACAGTAGTCCTCTATCAACGAGGGCACTTTGGTCCAGTCCCCGAGCGAGGTCTATTCAGACCAGACAAAAAGGAAACGGACACTAATCCACTGGGATGTGCCAATCCATCAGAGAGTACAGTGCATACGGAAAGCGGCCTGCTTACCAGTTTCTCCGGGAAGATACAAGCTGAGTGGTTAAATTCTCTGAAAGCTTGCATTCGGCAGCCTGTAAGATGGATCTTGCTTGGGCATTGATAAGGATGACACCAATGAAGCTGTTTGAGGTGGAGCTCTTCGTCACAGAAAAACAAAAGTACCCAGCTGGAGTGCTTCAATGCTGTGGTACACTCCTGTGTTCCCGTTCGCACAAACATCGGCTACTGCCCTATGATCGATGGTTCCCCTACAGAGTTCAGCACCATCTACACAGTTATGAAGAATGTGCAGTCCATGATGGCAAGCCTTGGCCAGAATGACAGCGTTATTACATTTGACCTTGCTATATATGTGAAGGCCAAAGAGATTCAGTGGCGCCTACAAGAAGAGTTTGAAGACATAGTGATACGCATAGGAGGCTTCCACATTGCAACGAATTATATCCTGCTGGACTGGAAAACTACCTTTCAGGCATCGAGGATCTTCTGATAGAATCTGGCATGTATTGATAGAATCTGGCAGTTCGACAACCTCAACCCTCCTGAAAGGGAAGTC
>CM068955.1:125154495-125171033 GCA_035128595.1 Eptatretus atami
CAGATCATCACACTTCCTCCTCCATGTTTGACAGTTGGTGTCACACACTGAGGAACCATCCTTTTGCCTATTTGACAGTGTACAAAAACCCTGCGTGATGAACTGAAGATTTCAAATTTTGATTCATCGGTCCATAAGACCTTCTTCCAGTTTTCAGTAGTCCACTGGTGGTGCTTCTGGCCAGGCAAGCCTCTTTTTCTATTTTGCCATCTTAGCAATGGCTTTCTTCTGCCACTTGCCTGTCAAACCTGCAGTCGAAGTCTTCTCTTCACAGTTGAACTGAGACTTCCTTACTCTCACCAGTGTTAAGCTGTGCTTGAAGCTGCTGTCCTGTGAGCCGCCTATCACACAAGCTGTTGACTCTCAGAACTTGTCTTCTGATTGTGTTGTGGCTTTGCGTCTGCAGACCTCTTCCTGTCAGAGATTCCTCCAGTTTCCAAGTGCTTTTTGATGGTGTAGGAAACTGTACTCACGACACCTTGCTTCTTCACAATTTCTCTAAGGAAAAAACCTACACTTTTAAGGGTTATAATGGTCTGTCTGTCTTCCTTTGTGAATTGTCTTTTTCTCGCCTTATGATAGCAATATACTACTTCCTGCAGTGTAATATTGTCCAAATAATGCTTCAGAGGGTGTAACAACACAGTCTGTTCCAACACTGTTTTATACAGACAGAGGGTTTAATAACTCAAACAAAGTTGGGCACCTGTAGGAATTGTTTGCATCAACTTCCAAGGCTTAATTTACTTCCATTGCTGCAGAACAGCTCAATTGCTAACCCATTACTTGTTCCCTGAAAAGGGCCTTTTTTAACAACTCTGAAATTTACATTATTTTTCAGTTTTTGGTAACCTAAACTTGTTTTTTTAAACCTTTGGCAGTTTACCGCTTAGTTTGTACCATTTCAGGTTATTCACTGGACTTGAACTGCTGAAATTTCAGTAAAAACTGGAAAAATGGGGGTGTTCTAAAACTTTTGATCGGTAGTGTAGTTTGGGCAAGTTTTGGCCCACTGCCAAAAAGATAAATGAAAAATTCTACAAACATACCACAACCTGCTGACATAACAAAAACACTTGGCAACAAGCCAGCTTGCTTCCTAATAACTTGGAAATCCAAGCTTACCACTACGACAGAAATTTTAACAAACAAGTAACTGGCTCATACAGTAAGCCTGGTATTCGCTTAGTGGCTTGGGTGGCTGGCTTAGGTTCCTAGGGTCTTGAGTGTTAACACCGTTTGCTGCTGAATTAACATCAGGTGGGGTTGACTCAGTCTGTCATCCTTCCAAAGTCATCGAAATGAGTACCAGTGTACTGGTAGAGGGGCATAGCATCAGCAGCACGGCTGAGCTTCCAAGAAATGATAGCTACCTGGAAGCCAAATGCAACGACACGACACGACACTCTAAATGAAAATGACTAGTTGTTGCATACATAGCATCTAAATAAAAAGGGAACTCAATGATTGGAATGCAAATAGTGCAAGGCTTCTGAGCACTCGGCTAAAGAGGTCGAACACCACAAGTCAAAGTTTTCCAAAAGGTGTACTCTACCTCTGACAACTGCTGACTCCGATCTTTTTTGAGCTGCTACTCACAGACCATCCTCTCTTAAAACACAACAGGTTTTTGGAAATATTTCATTTTGTAATTGGCAAGAGCTGTAGTCCAATTATATGCGAGTTTAATAAAATCAGTAGTAATCCATATCAATTCTCATAGTGATTAGTGACAGAGATAATATAATTAGTTTCCTCTTTCACTTACTTTTTCTCAAGTTGTCTAATCTGTCACCTTTCTCAAACTCCCTTGTTTTGTTTGAGAACTCTTTTTTTTTTCCTATACGTTTCCACCCCCTGGTGGACATGCCATTTTCAACTGCACCACTTTAGTTTTACATCGCTCCTGTTCATACAATAAACCTAAAATATCCTCCATACTCAAACTATGCAATGTTTAACTCCAGCGGGAACAATTATGAATACTGCAGCTCACCAGTCCATATTGTAGTGCAACCTTTTTCAAAACTGGTGTAAAAATTCTGGTGTAACCTTTTTCAAAACTCTCTCTCTCTCTCTCTCTCTCTCTCTCTCTCTCTCTCTCTCTGTGTCTCGCTCTCTCCCCTCCACCCCATCTCACCTCCTTCCCCTCCCAAATAGGACACACACACAATATACATAAACTGAGGGAATAAAAAACAGACCCAGGCAGTGCACCGAGGAAGGCATACAGCAGAAGCACGCATAGCTTGGGCAAAAGCTGGAGCAGAACATAGAGTAGGAGCTGACGCATGGGGCTGTTTCGTCTAAACCAATGCAAGAGTGTGAGCATAAGAAGCAGATAAAGAGATGGAGGGGAGGTAAGTGCCAGAGAGAGGGAGAGCACTTCTTGTTGGAGCCAGATTTTATGCACAACCTGTGACCTGAAAAAAAGCTGCAACGGACCACTCTCCCCCCCCCCCCCCTCCCCCACGCTTTCCAGCAATCGCAGACTGCAAGTGTTCAACCAATCAGGCCCGAGTCCTCAGAATTCCCTGCCCTGAGACCCTTATGAATATCTGCCGTGGGACACCAACCAATGCCAAGATGAGAAATTCAGGAACCCCCATCCTGAGGCCTCCACAAGTCTCCACATCGAGAACAATGGCCAATCCCAAAACTAGGAAATGAACAAATTCCTGCTTCCCACGCACTAATGCACCTCTGCGGGGAAGGGTACTCTTCATCGTTGGGACCTCTGGAGAGGTAACGTCACCTGGTTCTGCCCAACTATTACAGAGGAAGAAAAATACTTGGTGGCTTCATGGTTAGAGCATCCGCTCTGAGTCTGGGAGGTCGGTGATTCAAACTTTGGCAGAGTCATACCAAAGAATAAATCTGGCACGTGCTGCTTCCTTGCTTGTGGCTCAGCATTTAAAGGACAAAGCATGGAAAAACCCCCATAGGTTGGTATCCAGAGGGAGAAGGAAATGTCTTCTTGATTGCCCCGCTCAGTGCGGAGAGAAAAGTGATGCCATTAAGATGATGTCGCTCGTACTTCTGGGAATTGATCTCATACCCCCAATCTCAGTGGCTGTTTTTGTATGAAAGTCACATCTGGTGTTGTCTCATGTATCTGTCTGCATGGGTGTGTGAATTGTGTCATAGCTTCTCCATGAACGTGAGAGCCTGTTTCAAAAAAATTAATAAATACAAAAACATGAAACCTTCAAAAACCAAGCTCTGTCCAAATCAGACACACCTGTCCTGTAACGGGCAACATTTAAACACGCCTTACCGTAAACACACACTAATCACAGGTAAGAGGTGCTAAAGCTACACAAACATTCACACTTTCTATGGTCTTATTCGACCTCTTGTGCCCTTCAACATAAGTCCATCCATCCATCCATTGGGACCGTACTCTGTGCAGAGCGTTGGTGCTACCTAAGCAGTCTCCTTGGCTATTGGACACAATCCTGGATGGGTCACCACTCCGACACAGGATACTAGCAAAGTGGCACTCATTTTGCCGACCTCAGAAGGATGACAGGCAGAGTCAACCCCACCTGGTATTAATTCAACAACCGAGGGGGGATTTGAACTCAGGATCCTAGGATCCCAAGCCCACCACCCAAACCAATAAGCCAACACCAGGCATAAAATAAATACAACAATATATTTACTAACCATTCACAAGCAGATCCTCCAAATGTACAGATTCGTTGGGGCACGGGCAGACGTCAGGATGTACTTTCTCAGGAATGTTCTGGAAAATAATGAAAGAAATCCGAGTTCAAGAAAAACGTCATTTCCTCCCATCACAGGTTTTAGCGAAAGGATTATTAAATGTTCAATCAATGTAGCGAGCACCCCCTTACCCCCACCACCCTACACCCCCGAGAAGGCAATCTCCCCCAATCTATATGACGTCATACCCACCATATTTTCCACAAACTTACTTGTTCCTCTGCAGTTGTTAATTTCTGATCCATATCTTTGTTAAGATGAAGAGCATTGTCTTGTAGAGAGGCTGTGGAAGTCAAATGGTGCACGAGGAAGATATTCAGAAGAGTGTAACTAAAACAACAGATTAAATCAAGTGATAAATCAAAACAAATGAAGGAAGAACTAACCATGTCAAGTCATTTTTACTGGTTTTGCCAACAATGTGTTTTAGTATCATGATAGATGTCACATGATAGATATCATGATATAGCAACACAAACATCCTATGGCAGAAAGAGCAAAAATCTCACAAAATTATCCCCCATCCCTTAGATCATGCATACCCCATCCAAAACCTTGATCTTTTCTACCGCAATTAAGGAGTTTGCATCTGTATACATTCTGTCCACCACATACGTATTCACCTACGCCCTATTCCTTCCCACACACATTATTTGTCCAAGTCTCCCTCTGTTTTGTCCTTCAACCCTGCTGTCTGTGCCCCCCCCCCATCTCTCTCTCTCCTGTTGCTTTTGTTATGTTGCTTCCTGATATGTTCAGTGTTCTTGCTCTTCCATTAGCCTTGACTTTGTATACCAAAAAATATATTAAAATCTCACAAGGAGATGACATTCTTAAAACGTGTTATTATAACTGATAATAAATAAATTGATTCATGATAATGGAATGGAATAACAAAGACGAACTGTCCTGCCAATCAAGTCTGTTACTACTCGTTATGTCAAAATTATTTCCAACAGCCAATAAAATATATTTACTAACCGGACACGAGCAGATCCTCAAAATACACAGATTTGTTACTTGAGGCCATCGTCATCACATGGGGAATATCCAACGAGTTTGTGTCCACCTTGTGACGCTCCAAATGGGGGGCTCCCTCGGACAGGTGTCCATGTCCAGATGTACTTGTTCCGGAAGGATCTACACAATAATGGAAGAAAATTCAGTGCATGAAAAATATCATTTTATCCAATCACATAGGTTACCAATTGTTACAAGTTTGTTCCACAAGATGGCCGATCATGCATTCACGAACAAGAAAGAGTTCATATTTCCATTGCTCTCCCACCCACCAACCCCCTTTCCTTACCTGTGCAGCCGCAGATGCTTTCGTATTCTTCACAACGATCGGTTATTTCTGAACAAGTGAATGGCTTATTAATAATATTAATTTTAACAAGGTAAACACGCTGCTGAAAACCACGACATTCCTCTTGGGCAGCATGATCGCAACTACTGATTGTTATCGAGTCACAAAGGAAAAAGTGAAATACAGCATTGTGACGTCACAGTGTTATATGACGACACGTCACAGTGCTATATCCCGACCTTGAAGATTCCTTAACATTCTATTTTTAACCTAACTTTGAAAAGGGGTTATTTATATATTTTTTAATCTTTGTGTTCATTGTTAAAAAAATTCGGAATACATTTGAGGATTTTCCAGATGAATCCCAATGCAGTAACCTATATAATAATGAAAATGAAATAATGCTCCATTTTTGAGACAAATGTTTATTCTCAAAGCATACATTGGGTGAGACCTTGTGGTCTATTTATTGTTTCAAAATTACATTATTAATTCCAGGGAAAACAATTCGTAGTTTTTGTCGATCTGTTGGACGAAAAACTCATTGACTCCAATGGTCATTGAGAATAACAATTGGCCATTGGGGAAGGATCGTACACTTGTGGAAAAATCATCAAACTTGGTCTACTGCATGACCTTTCATATGTCCTCTTCAAAGTCTTTAACTTAGTTAACCAGACACTTTAACTTCGTTAACACCTCCTAATTAGCATAAATCCGAGATGGCCTCAAAAAAAACAGGCTGCAACTGGAATTCGATATATCTCATCAGTTACTACTCCAAATTAAACATGTTTGGAAAGTTAGATTGATAGTTCTGATGATCAGGAATCAATTGAACTATGGTACATGACCATACGAGGCCAAGGTCATGTGGAAAGGTCAAGGTCACCAGCATTTTTGACTGAAAATGGCGGTAATTCCGTGTATATCAGAAATCACTGCACCAAGTTGGAAATACTTGATATGTAGATTGATATTCCCATCGGGGTAGTTCAGATGCAAAATGATGTATGACCTTGAGGTGAAGGTTATGAGAAAAGGTCAAGGTGATATGTGGATATCTGCAATATGTGTATGTCAATTATTGAAGGGTACCTTACCAATATATTAAAACCAACGTTTGACTTGGACAGACTCGTTTATTTTGGGGAAATATCCATATATGATAACAACATGATGGTATTAATTAAGCATTTCAACCTCTTAGATTACATTGTTACGTTTTCATGAAGAAGATGGGTTTCAAGAACTCGTCATTATGCTAGATACACATCGTTAGCGTCCATCTTAGCACTTTCAGGATAATACAAATGATATTATATATATATATATTATATATATATATACAGTACATATTATATATATATATATATATATATATATATATATATTTTATATATATAAATAACTGTACATAATATATATATATATATATATATATTATAATATATATATATATATATATATATATATATATATATATATATATACACACAGTACATAGTGTTATGGATTTCAGAATCCGGTCTGATGAATGCATCCACACATCCAGGTCCTCAGACAGTTATTTCCTTAAATCATGTTCAGATTAGCCCCATCCCCATGTCTAATAGGATCTTAAATGTGATGTGTTGAAAGGGTAAAGGATAGATCCCCTCTCTTATGGAAACTTTTTTCTTTACGACAGACACGTTCACACACATTTCTTTCACGAGCTCTGAAAGCCCGCCCTCATTTTTCCTCAGCAACATTCTTTCACGAGCTCTGAAGCCCGCCCCATTCTTCCTCAGCGGCAATCTTTCGTGAGCTCCAATGCCCGCCTTTTTTTGAGAGTGCACGGGTCGTCATGGTAACCATGCCCCAGTGGGGCGGGGTGAGCTTGGGGCGGACGGCACCCCGCGGAGAAGGCCCGGGGATATAAAAAGGGAGCGAGAGGTACGTTCTGAAGAGAGAAAAAGTCTGAAGGAAAAAGCGTGAGAAGAGAAAAAGTGTGAAGAGAAAAACGTGAGGAGAAAAAGCAAAGGGCGAGAGAAGCGAGCAAGAAGCGGGTGTCTGACCAGCGCCGACGAAACAATTCGTCCTTCCCAGTGCTTGGGCAAGGGAACGTGTGGTGCGCGTGTGGGTGTGAGCAGCGCCACCAACAAGTGAGGCACAGGTCAATCACCAACAACACCAGGGTCTAAACCCGCGACGGATGATCTCGGTACCCTCCAGACTTCGACTGGCGTTCAAGGCTGCCCCGCGAGAGGGTGCACGGCAAAGCTGGGTGCTGGAGAGGGTGCACTGTCAAGCCATTCTGGAGGAGAAGATTTTTAAAGGATTATTCTTCAAAAAAATCAGAGCTGCCAAACCATATGACCTATGACATCATAGGTGGAGAACTTTTTGTTCCTCATGGATAGGTGATCATAACTGTAAAGTTTCACCTTGATCTTTTCAACCATTTCAGAGAAGAAGATTTTTGAAGGTTTCTATGTCAAAACAATATGGCTGCCAAACCACGTGAACAATGATGTCATCAATTCCCCCCACCCCCATTCAATTTAGCCCTAGATGACCCTAATTTTTTTTCATTCTGATGGGATAAAGCATTCGACATATGCAATTATGACGTCATAACGAAGCCACCTATGACATCATCAAACAAGTTTGATTTAAATCCCTGAACCAAGATTCAAAATATTACATAATTCTGGCTGCTGGACCATGCATCCGATCAGATTTAAATTTAAAACACATATTTCCCTATGACTACTCGATCATAATTGTAATGTTTCATGTCAACTGATGAAGTGGTGCAAGAGAAGTAATTTTTCAAAGATTTTCCTTCAATATCATTCCACCCTCTGCCATATAATTTCTCATCCAGATAGGCAAGTAGCAGCCTCTTCTTTCTGCAGAACGTTATAGAATCAGGAGCTGGTCCAATACGTGGAATCTGTTTTTCAGCTCTGGCAAAGCCCCCACAGCCACCCCGTCTCTCCAAAAGGATCATCTGCCACAAACTACTTCATCAAAACAAACCACTTGAAGATGTTGTCATTCAAAGTTTGAACCTCACCATCAGCCAGGACTTTCTTTGGCAGACCATATTTTCAAGATGGCCTCCAAAGCCAACCGTCAACTGGACATCTTCGTTGTGCAAGGTCTTTCCTTGACCAATTTGAACTCTTGACAACTTACAACACCTTCATTCAGTGTGATATAGTACAGCTCTCCCCCTTGGGCCGACACGCCTGCCTTACACCTTGCACTTATTGATGCTGTGTGAAGCAAGACCCTCATAATCAATGGGATCTCCCACGCTGAAGCTGTCTCAGTCTGTTACTTCCACATCACAGACAGGTTGGTGGCTTCTCCATTATACAGCCTCCTTTTTGGTCTTGTACCCTTGCTCTTTTGGCTCTGGCCCTCCCAGGTCACTGCAAGGTACACACGGTCTGTCAGTATCCCTTTTCTTGTTAAACTCCCAAAATCCAAGCTCACTGCTCACGTCCACTCATTTGCTCCTCTTTTCTCACCTGTGGAACTAACTTCCCCCAGTCTGTTCAGCTACATTCTTCCCTCCATGGCTTCAAGACAGCTGCTTACCACGATCTCACGTCAACCCCCATCCGTACTCAGATCTTCTACCACAAATGACCCCATTCCCAAGCACTCCATTTTTTTACAGGTTATTCCAATTTTTCACCTTTTAATTTGTTAGTTATTGGTTGGTTTGTTCCTTTTGTTTCATCCCACCTTCGCCTTCGTCTTCCTGCTGTTTCATTCAGCATGTGTCATCCCCTCAAATTGATCTCACTCTCATGTCTACCTTGCCGTTGGTATTTCCCTATTTCATTTCGTTGCATTCTACTCTGCTCTCGCTCTTTCACAAACCTGATCATGTACACAAAAAAAAACAAAAACCATACCACCTGATGAATATGGTTGGATACAAAAACAACCTCAAAAATATAACCCCACAGTTTGTGAAATTGATGTATTTTAGAGACAATTTGTTGTATTTAAACCCTGATAATTAAATAAGTGAGAGTTAAATAACAGCAAATTTTATGAAGCAGAATGTGATTTTAACTGAACACTCAAAATGTTATTTGTTTGGATGCTTGAACATATCAGGAATATGCTTTGTTTACAAAAACTGGGCTCATGGAAAAGCGAGTTGACAAGAGGGTAAGAAGACAAAATACTGACAGTAGGGCATAAGGGTAACAGGTTGGCACAAGCAAGGAAATGAACAAACAATAAAAGAGCAAGAGAGAAAGAGGAGAGGAAACAGCAACCTGGTGCAACATTGCGAACAAACAGTTACACTGGTTGGCTCCTGCAATTTTCTTGTGCCTTCTCCAGCATTCTCCATCGTTTTATTCAATCTGCATTATTACGAAGCCATTTTAATTTGGAAATGACACAATCACGAGATGATTAGTTCCTGCAACGAGCAAGACCAAATTACGACCATACTAAGTATGTTTATGGACCTCAATCAATGCTAGCTATGCTTCTCTCCAACATAGATAAAAAGAGCACAAACAAAATACCGAACACAAATATTTATTAGAATCAATGTAAATTTCACGCAAGTTGCGGTGAGTTCTTTTTTTATTTAAACAATTATATTAATTATCATTGCTTACAACAAATTATTTTAACATGCATTACAGCATTACCCTCATTATTAGCAAACATTATAGAGACAACACGATTTCAAAAATAAATAGTTGAAACTGTATTACACCACATAATATGTTATTTATCCATAATTGCATCACAATAAATATCAAATAATAAATATTAATATTGAGAACTTGTTAATTTCTTCAATTGATGTTGCTTTCTGAATCACAGTGCCACGATGCAGCAGGACCATGTCTTGGGCGAGCAGAGCCTCGGAGGGTCTTCCTTGGGGAGGAGAGTCAAATGAAGAAAAAGATGCTTTGTGAAATCATGCAAATAAACTATTATATCAATGAAAAAGAAGACAACTTGATCACTATTAGGAAAGAAAGACACAATGGTATCTCGTGACATGTGACTTGAGGCTGAGTCTCAATCGGCTTGTTGCCCAACACAGGCAGGTTGCTGGCCAAGCAGTCATCCACCAGTTCAGTTTTGGTCATACTCTTCTTGCCCTCTCAGCTCCCTGCCCAAAACCTTCTTCAGGTCACACATGTTCTGCCAAAAATCCTTCCCTTGTTATCCTCCTAAGTATGAACTTGATGCTCACTTCCAATCATTCATTCATTGTGGTGGTCATATGGCAGCTTAGCTGCCGGAGTAGCTGTTATTTCTTGAAGCGCGACTGTGTGGCTGATGCAGTGCCCCTCTACCAGTACACACACTGGAACTGGTACTCATTTCGCTGACCTCGGAAGGATGACAGGCTGAGTCAACCCCCTGGTGTATTAATTCAGTGTCTGACGGGGCTTGAACTCAGGACCCTAGGATCCCAAGCAGCCACCCTAACCACTGAGCCAACACCAGGCTATTCATTCATTCATCCACCATTTCTCTTGCATGTGAAACTATGTTCTTGACTTTTATTTTGCTCTTCCCTCCAGGAGTTCATTCACTCCAGGAGTTCATGTGTTGCATTGACACATCATGGTCTCTTCCATTTCTACCTTTGAGTTTTACTACAGTTGCTGACACTCTGCTGTTAAGCGGGACTCTTTATTCATATGCTACTCCGATCCTCAGGCTGTCTTTCTATTTCCTCTTTGCCCCAGTGCTCCACTATTGCACAAGCCTCGACATCTCGATTAAAAAGAGTCTGCAAAGAGTGATAAAGTTGAAAAATGACAGGCATAAGTAACTGTTCCTACTATCTTGCTTTTGCCTAAGATTACTACAACATGACTGACAACAGACCTACATCTTTGTTTATGGACAAAATCTCCAGCTGGTTGTACCTCCTTGGTTGTTGATTATGGCTTTATCTGTAAAGTAAATATATGCTTCTGTGAGAGAGAAGGAAGCATGTGGATAGGGCAAAGTTTGCAAATAGACAGGAATGTTGAGTTTGAATTATATCCAGCCAATTAAAAGGTTACATTGAAAATGATCAATCAAATAACGACGCCCAAGAGGAAACAAAAGTTATACTGCATGCGCTTGAAAATAATTTGCCTTCATTGCTCTTCAATTAATTTAACTAAAAGCTAGTCCTGTGGTGATAGGATGGTTCAGAGTTTGATTACTAATGGGGTGGGTTGAACTTGACAAATCCAAGCCAAATGGGAAAGCAAAAGAAGACCCATTCCTGAACAGGGCCACATACTAATCTGATCACACAAGACCTCACACCCTGCTTTCTGCTGGCACTAGAAATCCTGGCCCAACATAATGATATCCTCTATTTATAAATCTGTGATCCACACAAAGATGTCAAGCAGCGTAGCAATTTCTGTGAGCTCTCAGATACTATTGACGATACAGCTGCCCCTAAATGCTTCCAAAATAAGATGCATTCTTATTGGCTTTTAGGCAGCCAAACCTGTGGATCGACAACTTCTAAAATTTGAGGAGTTGGGTGTGAAAACTTTGGGGATTTCCAATAAAGGTTTCCAGAGGAGGTGCCATTAATTATTCTGCTACTACATCTGCGAGTGCAATGTTGTGACATTTTTCACCCAAAGATTAAGACATTGTGCGATTTTTTAAAACAAAGTGATTTCAGAAATGTTAAAGTGTGCCAAATCATCCACTTGATTACAAAATTGTAAAATTATTCTACTACCACCAGACTGAGCAAAAACTGAGAACGCCAATTCAAAAACAACAAAAACAAAGTATGATTGCATTACCATGTGAAAGATGAACTAGGCATGCCCCGACTGTTTGTGCCGATCCATCTGTCTCTGCATTTCAGCAAGAACACTCTGCATTCTCTTCAACTGGAACAAAATAAGCCATCAAAAAGAAATGTAAAAAAAAAACAAGAATGACAAGGATAGTGCAGAATTAGTGGGGGGGAGGAAGAAGAGGATTGGGGGTTGTTGAAAGATGGGCAGACAAGGAGGGAATAAAGGTATTTATATGATAAAAAGAAAAGAGAAGAAGGAGGAGCTTAACAAAAACTTTTTAAAATGTTGAAAATGCCATTTTATCAAAAACATTCAGGGGTTAACATTTTTAGGCAATGATGATGTATTTAAGCAATGAAATTAGAGTCAGAATCAATGAAACAAAGTTAAAAGATGTTCCACCAAATTTTGTGAAACATCAACCACTGTGATAACAATGTGCCACGATCACATCACGTCTCCAGTATTTGGTCTTTTATGAGCCGTGCCAAAGGCTAAAATGAACGACACGTCTGTGACTGTTTCTTCCGTTTCATATTTATTCGATGATCGTCCTGTATAACTATCACGAGCATCATGCGATTTGGCAAATAAACACTTCTATCTCTCCCTTTTAAATTCATAGTAGAATTGTCAGAACCTCATTTTAATTCATCTCGAAAAAAGATTCATAAATTTAAGATTCTAAAAGCAGTTGAAATTTACTTTATCTCAATTCAACTCAATAAATCAATATTCTGCCTATTCATGTACATCTCTTTTACGCACCTCTCGTGACATATTTTGCCAAAATTTCTCCATTCTGTAGCTGGTTAAAGAGGTAAAGTTGCCATTGGTGGTGTTAAAGAATAGGCTTTGGAGTGCAAACCATATCAGTGTGGCATGTCAGAAGTCGTAGGTTTTTAACGCATCTGTTGTGACGACTGTGCCAATGCATTTCTGCTGTGGTGCCAACAGTGCTTTAACTGCAAAGAAAACTTTACCTCATGAGTACAACTACAACTACTACTACTACAACGACCACCACTACTGATGTTGGCAGGAATTTGTAATTCATTCATTGTAATGGTGTTAACGTTTTGGTGGCAAAATTAAACTCCATTACATTTCCTTGTGGAGATGACAAGTGATGTCTGCTGATTTGGGATATGTTGCAACAATGGTTTAGCCAAGTCATTTGAGGCCCTACCAGGACTGGAATAAATCCTTCTATGAATTTGCAATTGGTCAATGGCTTTGACGCCAATACAAATTTTTTATTATGTTCCCAAGGCATCAAAAAGCGACATGTATCGAACAAACAGTTTCAAATGGAGCACCTCTTCACGATTAGAGCATTTAAATTGCATCAGATGTGGCAATAAATGTTAATTGTTGCTCCCAACTTACCGGCTCAATGACAGAAGATGCTATTTGCATTTTTTCTGCCTCCATCCCTATCCCGTTTAGAATCCTGCATGAGCACAGGGAACTTTCTAGTCCCTTCAGTGTTGCATGTTAAAAAGTAGTGATTACATCTGCAACATCTATCTGCATGGGGTATATTATAACTGTTGAAGCTGTCCGTAATAGCCCTAAAAAACAGAACTGTGGCTTGCCACAAGTTTATGAACTTTCACTGGACTAAATCACCCTTTCCCTCCTTCTTTTGCTTTAACCGAGGTTTAATGCCCGAAACATTAGCTTCTCCTTGGCAGTTAGCATACTTCAATCAATGTTCTGTCAATTTCATCCATTGTTCTACCAGTGCACAACACAGACACTTGCAGGGGCATGCATTGGCAAGATAAGGTCTCCATTCACCCTCTTCCCTCCATACCAATATTTTTTGTGAAATTATTGCAGCAGATTCATCTTTTTGTTTATTTTGTTGTTCAATCAGGCATATTTTGGGAGGTTTTCCCTTTTATTTTTGCCAAAATACGATTTTGCTTTCACGGTTGCTGTGATCGTAATACAAGTAGCCAAAAATGCACACGCCAAATCCTGCTGTTATCATATCTTTCTCTACTTGAAATGCATATGCTCTACAATGAACAGCAAATTTGTAAAACAAAAGATATCGTATTATGGATGAACAGGCAAACAAAGATTATATGTATATGTGGGAAAATGTTGCGTGTCCAGCCCGTGGGTCGCCCAGATAGCTCAGATTGCAGAACACTGGTACGGCTCAGAAGACGTGAGTTCGAGTCCCGGTCTGGGCATGTAATTTTCCCACATATGCATATAAAATCTATAGTATCAATCACTTCAGAGGTGAGAAGTTAATTTGCTTTGTAATGACAGCCCAAAAATTTGGCTTACCGTATTTTCACGCAAATAACACGCCCCATGGTACACCCCACACCTGGGGGAAAAAGTACTCTCGGAAAATTTCAAGCACGTATAACCCACACACGGGTATACCCCCGCAAGTCGGCTTTCCTCTCCACATGGCTGGGAGATGCGCGATCTCGATATTTCCAGCAGCCGGCATGGCTTTGTTGTCAAGGGCCAACAAATGGCTCTTTTCAAATACAACTGCGGTGAATAACCAATGGACATTAAAATAAATATCTTGAGAAAGGGTTGTTGCAATAATTAAAGTTTAATGTACCTGATGTGTTAAAAACCAACATGGTTTCCGGCACTGATGCGACCAGAAACCACACTGCTCATCCATGAGAAATGTATAAATACCTTGCAGGCTGTTGATTATTTTTTTTATATCATTTCACAAAATAGTCCGTACCGTCACAAGTCCCTGCCGTACAATGTCTGCTGTCAGTACAAGTAAGAGAAAATGCAAGTTTCATGGCCAAATTCAAACTGAAAGTTGACGAAAAGTGGGCTGATTTCTGGAGAAGAAGAGGACGAGAGTAATGACGATGTGGATTGTGACGGAGCCACATTTGCAGACTGCGAGCTGCTCCAGCTGTTTCACAGCGACACAGAAGACGAGGGCTTTGTAGGCTTTACGGAAGATGACTTATGGAAGGTACCTTAAATCGCTTTGGAATTCGATATATGTGTGAAGGTAAAATATGTGAAAGAAATTTAATTAAAGACATTACAATTAAAGTTTCAAAAAACAAAAAAAAACTGCTTCTTCTTTTTGTATCTCCTTGATAATTTAAGTTGCCCCCCTCTGGTTGTCATGTGCTGTATGGTAAAATACCATATAACCCACACACAAGTATACCCCGCAGTTGGAATTTTTAGAACCAATTTAACATGTAGCCCGCCGGTTATTTGGATGAAAATACGGTAATTAGGCGTATGAAAAAAATTTTTTTTCCATTGATAAAAAGAGTGGATATCATGAAAAGAATGATCTTCTATATTTTAGGAAAACAAATTTGCTATTATTGCTTTCCTTTCACTTTAAGCGTATTTGTGCCACCTCCTTCGTGGTAGTGGGTTTGGTCATGGCAATCTTGTTGCCATGTGGTGCTCGTATGGCAGCTTAGCTGCCGGGGTAGCTATCATTTCTTGAAGCGCGACTGTGTCGCTGATGCAGTGCCCCTCTACCAGTACACACACTGGAACTGGTACTCATTTCACCGACCTCAGAAGGATGACAGGCTGAGTCAACCCCCTGGTGTATTAATTCAGTGGCCGACTTGTTGCCATTGTTTACAGTCTCTGGCCGTGAAACAAGAGGGCTGAAAGGCAGCTCGGTACACCCACTCAGGGATTAGTGCCTCGGGGGTTACCCAGGGACAAAATGGCCAACGTCATCAAGCAGACGTCATCATGGTAGATGCTTCGGTTGCGTTGTGGTCCGATTAATCTGTGAAGCAGCAGCTGTGATCAAGCAGACAGAATGAGATCAGTTTTGAAAATATATTGCAAGAATTGAGATTGAAAGGGATTAATAAAGTTGGCAGCTCAACGTTAGATCAGTGTAAACAAGATTATTTAAAATAAAAAATAAAAAAACCCTGAAAAACCATCACAAATTCATAATGAATGATGTTGTTAGGCAGAGTATTGATGCTCTGTGAATTGATTATTGCTGGTATACCTAGAATTCGCAATGGAATATATTTCTGATGCTCTGCCCAAAGACAGGTTCAATGCTGCCAAAGCAGCCCAGTGCAACTGAGCCAGGGTACTGGTGATCGCTCGCCTACTCTTTGCAAAGGACATTGTGGCATCTTTATCGTCTACTAACCAATATTAGCAGACAGATTCCCAGTTTTAATGTCCTTTCGAGGAAAGGCGCACACACACTTTGATGCCTCTTCCTGCCTGCGGAACACCAGGGTGGCAGTTTATAGCTGGGCCGAGATTTGAAGCCACGCTAGACAGGTCAGAGATGAGGCTATGGAACCAATTGTTTATTATATAGGATTTTATGTTGTTTGTTGGGGTGACACACGAAATGGAAACAGAAATTACAGTAAAAATGTGACAAATGTTAATGCTGGAAGTTAATTCCATCTTTGAAACAGAAAAGTTCCACCATTTTTCCTGCCGACAGGATGAGAAAATATGGAAATTATGTGACATCACTCATAGAAATGCACATATTTATTTAATCTCCGTCGGGATGTGCGGCGTGAACACCAATATCCCTTCACAGTCACCTCTCTGACCCCAGCTATCTCCCTGCTGCCCTGAAGGGGTGAGCTGTATATTCCCTCTTCCCTCACCATTACCTCATGGTATCACTTAGCATCCCATTTAAACTCCATCTGAAT
>CM068955.1:125186675-125202909 GCA_035128595.1 Eptatretus atami
TGTGTGTGTGTGTGTGTGTGTGTGTGTGTGTCTGGTGCATACAGCCAGGAGAGGGAGCTCAAACTTTAATGTATATTCACGTAAGTAATAGATATGTGGATCCAATCAGGATTTGCATTTGCAACAGAAGCAGTACGGAAAACTTTTTTGAATACAAATTCAAAGCTCCTGGGAATATAACATAAAAGAACAGAAAGGAACAGAAATAACAGTGGAAAGTGTGGAAACTTATTGACGGCAGGGTAGAGGGATACAACGGAAGGACAATAGCAGGAAAAATGTGTGATGGCAGGAATGAGAGGAAAAGGCTACAGAGGAAGAACAAATTGGATACAAGCTTAAACACAGCAAGAACATGCTGGAAAGACAAGGAAGGGAAAAGTGGGGACAAAACAGCAATGGACCAACAGACAAAAAATGTGGGGGAATAACACATTCAGCCGTTGCATTGGGCCAATTTACTCATTTATTCAAAATGTACTTGCTTCCGAGTCATTTAGCAAACAATATTGTTGTGGGAATGTGATAAGGGTTTAACAGAATAACATAGGACAGTTATTTCATTTCCAAAATGTTCAGCATAAAGCATAAAGCATTATTCTCTCCATCTCAACCCATCTTCCCTGCAGTTTATAAAACCACACTTGTACAATGAGAGCGATTTGAAATAATTAAAATAAATTATATATACAAGTCTCTCTGTGGCATGAACTATTTTGGTATTTGTGTACAAGGCCTAATGTGTCAGGGTATATCTATACAAGGTTAAAGGTCACCCCTCCATTCTGTAATTCTTCTAAATCTCCTTCACCGATCCTTTAAATCGATCCCTTCATAATATGGCTAAATGCGCTTTAATTTCTACAACATCAGTGCGCAAAAGCTTAATCTGATGTCCCCGCCACAGAAATTATCGGCCAGAAGAAGCCAGAAGCCGTGAGAGGAAACCAGAAGCCGCGATTGACAGCCAGCAACAGCTAGGCGAGAAGCATCAAGAAGGCCGCGAGACAAGCCAATGAGCGTGCGAGAAAGGGCGAGTAGAACCCCATAAAAAGTGCAAATGCATATTAGTTGTTGGTTGAGGTGATCGCTCTCTGCACAGTGGATTATTCCCCTCTTCATTCCCCTATAAAACTGTCTTTCTGAATCTCTCTTCTAAAGCTCTTCCCTCCAGGATTCAAAGATTCGTGTCCATGGTCTCCCACATTTCTTCCTCTGAGCAATAAATCTTGCTTAGACCACACCCCTCTTTCATCGACAACTAACTCTTCCCCTCATGCCATAGCATATCCATTTGTTCTCACCCTCCTGTTTTATCTTTGCACCATGTTGTATATGCCAATTATTTCACCTGTTATTTTGCTTTTCCATGAGCTACGATATCTGTACAAAAATTCCTTTCCTCAAGATGCTTCAATAATGAGCAGTCAGTACTCTAACATCAAAACTAGAGCAAAAATACAAAGTCTTATAACACAAACACCATTTTCTAATCTTGTCATTAGAATGCACTTCAAATGTCGTGAATTAATGCAAAACTTCAAACCCTCATCAACATTCTTTATCAAACTTGGAATAATTGCTCAACTTCCAACAAAATGATTGTGATTTACTAAAGCCCAGATTCTAACCTTCATAACCCGTAGCTGCTGTTTAAAGGCTTCGTCTTCATCAGGTTCTGCTTCAGGCATCTGGTATGTTCGAATTGAATGCTTCTCCAACTCCTGAATAACCTGAAACATTGAGGAAGAGAAGGGATGGGAGAAAATTATTGAAAAAGTGGAAAGTTTTACTTTCTGTTGAACCGATTGCAGAAAAGGAGCACAAAAATCTACATGGTGTCAAGATATGTCAACACATTCAGTCATGCTATTAAGCAAGCTTATCTCGGATTTAAGTGTCCTTCAGGACACAAACTGTTATGGTGTTAAATCAACCATATATGTTTGGGTTACGTTACGCCAAAGTTCCTTCACAAGTACTACCAGATCTGATGATTCCTAAAGATTAGGGAACTGCAGCAAAATAACTGAGGACTTGGCAAGGAGTACGTGCAAGAAATGCAGCACCATGGATAATGAAATGAAGCAATAAAGTCTGCCGTTTCAGGAAGAAGGATTCAAACCTGTTACCTAGATTTGTTCTCCCCGACATATGCCTCAACAACAAAGAAATCCCATGGGTCATGCTCGGCACTGCACATATCAAGTCAGAAAATTTAAACATCCCAGTTTTAAAGAAATTAAGTGGCAATTTTGATAATATGCCATTTTCATGGCATTAATAGTTATGTGGAAGGCAATTCCACGAGATCATGGACATGGCTTTGAAAAAATAAGATATTGTTCTGTGTTTACATTATCGTTAACAAATCCTCAAAACAATCTCCATGTTCCTCTTTGGGAAAAAAAACTATTTATTAATTCGGGAATCCAAAAGCCGTAAAAGGTCAGCCGAGATGGGTTTTTCCCTCTCTTCAGTGAAGTAATTGTTAAAAAAAAAAAAAAAAAGTTCCTCCTACATGTGGTCTTGCAGGAATAAAAGTTTGTTTTGGATACCAACTGCCTTGTGACTGCATGGGTGTATTTAACAAATTTGTGCAAATTACAAAAATATAGTTTTCTTAGTCTGCCTGTACAATGCTTGATTTTATGGAAGTAAGTAGTTATTTTGTTCCTATTAGCTGTCCCTAAAAATGGTAAATCGATTTCCTGGAAACGAAGTACACCAGGACCCTGACATTCACGGGGGATATGTTCTGGGAAAACCCTGCGAATGTTGAAACCGCAAATGTGGGGGCATTGTTTCAATGGGAAATGGGGGGATAGGTTCCAAGGATTTCCAGACCCACGATAAATCCGCGAATGTCAGGGTAAAAGCCACAAATGTCAGGGTAAAATCCGCAAGTGTCTTGTCATTGTTACAATGGAGACAAGGGGTGGGGGTAACGTTATCGGTTCACAGCAGTTCCTGGTTCATGGAAAAAGGCCGCAAATGGCGACACCACCAAAGTCGGGGAATTTGTACAATGGGGACAAGGGGGATAACATTTTTGGTTCACAGCGGCTCCTGGTTCAAAGGATAAAGTTTTTAAAGTTTATAATGTTTGACCACGAATGCATGATTACAGTTTCATTAAAGATGCTTACAAAGAATAATTTTTTAAAAAACGACATCAGGTATCATTTCTAATTTCTTGAATAATACATTTCAAAGTACGACGACGACGACGACGACGATCGCTAGGTGCAATAAGTCTTGAAAGTTGATATCACCCCCTGGTCGAGCGGCTGGATGAGTAAGGTGGTGTTTGGCAGCAGGAACATGACCTCAACATTCGGGTGAGCGCCGTTCATGTCTGTAAGGTGGCCAGGAGCATTTTCAAGCAGCAGGAGTACCTTGAACGAAAGGTTCCTTCCTGCCAGGTACCTCTCAACCTGAGGAACGAAACAGGTATGGATCCAGTCCATAGAGTTCAGACGTTACCCACGCCTTCCTGTTCACCCTCCAGTACATGGGCAGCACCTGCTTGTTTTTGTTCTTCAGTGCACGTGGGTTCAGGGAATGGTAGAGCATCATGGGCTTTACTATGAAGTCCCCTTCGGCGCTTGTGCTGAGAAGGGATACCCGGTCCTTTGCGGCCTTGAAGCGAGCTGCTTTGCTCTCACGCTGTGAGATGAACATTCTGGTTGTCATCTTTTGCCAAAACGAGCTGATCTCATCAGCGTTAAAGACCTGCTACAGCAAGTACCCCTTCTCCTCGATGAGGCTCGCGAGTTCTACAGGCAATGCATTTGCTGCGTCGTGGTCTGCAGAGCTCCCTTACGAGCTTGACGTTGCACAACTTATATTGCACCTCGAAGCAGTGGAACCACCCCCTGTTCACTGTAAATGGGCTGGAGGTGCCGCTTGTACCCACCGCGCTCATGCTTGCACCACCCGTGCCAGAGAGATGGTCGTGCAGGAGCTTTGCCTTCTCCTGTATCAGTGGTCCGCTTGCAGGCATACCCTTCTGAGTGTTATCCTCAATCCTTGGGAGCCATTTTCGAAGAATGGATGGAGCGAGAGGCAATACACAGGTCACAACAATGGGACAAGAATGATGGCGATCCAGGACGTGGTGAGTGGTCTGCGCATCGATTGTGGGGGATGATTGTGGGGGATGGGTGACGCTGTATTTGGCAGCTGATAATAGATGTGGCGAGTGATGCCATTGTGTAATTAGTCCGAAAATGGCTTGCTGCTAATTACACCAATATATGAGGCGCCGCGAGGAGGAGTGATGTAAGGGACACATCGGCCATTTTTGAGTTAATGCCATATAGCACTATTTTAACCCTTACCCTATCATCCGAGCCTATCATCATCATATCATTAAAAAATGTCGCTTACATCACTCCTCCTCGCGGGGCCTCATATATGCTGAACATTTTCATTCTTTAACTCAAAGGACATGATGTCTTTCGTATCTGCAGGCAGATTATGCTGAGCGTTAAAATGCAACAGCTCAGATGGTGCTATTCGTAGCATGATGGTGATTTACACCAAGATGCATTGAATGTTTCCATTGTGTAATGTCCATATGTGGCGACCTGCTAATTACTGGCTACATCAATAGATGCTGTTAGTGTTTTCATTCTGTAAGTAACTCACGGGGGATGGCATCGTGGGGAATGACCTGTTACACTGGTGAGACATCCTGCAAAACTATGTTTATGCTGCTAAGTGACAATACAGTACGTACAGTACTATATATTTAAAGTGCACATGGTGGAACGTCCCGCAAAACAATGTTTATCCCAAGAAGCAACAATACACATGCAGGAAGCAGGTCATGATTGCGGAAGATGTGTTTTTTGCGTACGTACAGTATTGTACTGTATGTCCATCCAGCTGCTTTGTGCGTGGCTTGTGGAAGATATGTTTTAGAAATGTGTTATGCTTGCACCTCGTGGGGGGGAAAAAAATAAAAAAGACGCGAATACATGGAACCCACAAATGTCAGGGTCCAGGTGTACTGATGTATCCTGAATAGAGTTGAAATGAACATAGAAGGCTGTACAACAACTTACCCACAATGAATTGAATGCTCAAGCAGCACAAGATATCTTACTTCCTTATGAACAATTTTCTTCATGATATATTTTGACGTTCCATCACGATACCACAACAAAAGTAAAATGTCAAAAGATGTCGTGATGGTAATCCAGAAGAGGATTGTGGTGTCGCATTGTGGCATCGTAATGTGGTGTCATTTCTACCTTGTTTGGTTGTTGTTGTTGTTTGAGAATTCATCCCTTTTTTTTTTTTACATTTTTTATTATTATTATTTTTTCTTGTATACAACAAATTAACAGGGACATCCAACCATACATTGATGGAGAAGTAAAATCTGCAGAAATCTGCATCATGATCCACCATCCAAAAGAGGCAGTAAACAATGACTATACAAGTTTGTAAATTTTTTTCTTTTTCCAATGGTTTGTTTTATGTTACAATCTCAGCACTCACATCATGAGCACAGGCTCAAATGTGAGCACAGCACAGCTTTTCAAATTTGCAATTCCTTTTCATTAATCAAGCACATTCAATACACCATTGGTGAAAACAGTGATGAGAAGTACGTACATGAAAGAGAATATGAGGATGAGAAGATTACAATAGTTTCTGGGGTGATGAGAAAGTTTTACAAACGAGATACCCACAATGGTCCAAGGTGCGCCAAAAAATAGAAAAGGCGAAGAAAAAAAAAGTTACATTTATATATCATCTTACTAATTATATGCATTTGTACTTGCAGAGTGGAAAGCCTGACAGGATGCTTCCGAGGTAGGGCAGTTACCTTTGACTGTTTAGTCTGGGTTTGATTCTCAGTCCAGCTATAAACTGTTGGTTTGGTGCTTCATGCGCAAAGCATCACAAGGTGCGGTTCTTCGGATAGACATTAATTTGAGTCTTTCACCGTGCCCACAAGAGTTAAAGGAATTAAATGAATTAGTTCAAATAATGACTTTATCCTCAAAAGAGTTGCTGTTTAACGTAGAACAAGCCTGAAGACATCGTAAAGTGGAATCGCCCATGAAATAAACATTGCAGACAATCCACCGTCTGTGCATGCGTCACATGATCAGCTTGCGGTCCACGCAAACGTTCTAACGTTATAGTAAAACGTCGGTTTTTCACCAGATTTGCATTGACTCCTTGTGTAGCACCTCCTGAAACCTCCAAAAATATACACAAATCTGGCAGACGCGATGGATAAGCAGTCCCTCTGGGGGACAGGACATGAGGTCCCAGAAGTGAATGCATAAAGTCATAGAGCTCAATGAAGCTGGTTAATTTTGGCACATTCCTAAACGTTTTGTTCACTCAAAATAATTCTCCAAACAGTAGAAAAAGACAAGTTTAATGCTTTGGAAATTTCACATTCTCTTGTGTGAAGGAGGGACCATATCCTTGCTTGCTTAAAGTAAATAGGTATATAGGCTTAGTTATAAGACTTGATATTTCTTTAAATTGTATCACATTTCACTCCAGATTTCGACACATTTAATCCGGACGATATCTGATCCTCAAAGCCGAAATCAAATTTCGATGATAAACGTACTTTAATTAGACCGTGAGAGTAAATCGTGGAAAATTGCATCATATAATGTATGAAATCAATCCAAGCTCCTAATTTGAAAACTATAGCACAAACAAAAGTGATATATGTAGTGATTCGTAGCTATGATGAACAGGCATTCGATAATATAACTGAGGAAAGTGAAGAAGGGGGAAAAAAAACTTTATCGTTAAGAAATCATTGCGGCCTGTTCCAAGTCGGGGCATGCTTGAGCAGGCCAAAAAACATGGCGGCTTCAGACCCCAGAGAGGTAACTCAGGACAAGTCAGGTATGGGAGCATGCGGTGGAACATGCATCGCTGCGTCCACTTTCCACTGGTACTCCAGGGGCCTCCGTATGCCCATCCCCCAAGCAGATGCCTGGCCCATCCCCATCTCCTTGAGACGCTGATCAACCTGCTGCAACCACAAAGCACATGATCAGCCCATTGGCCTCCTCCACTCACGAGGCTCCCTCGCTGAGAGAATCTGGTGAGCAGGATCAGCGTTGGGAAAATGAGCCGCATGTCCATACAGCCGCAGCTGACGCTCACGGACTATGCAGGTAACAAATCTCATTTGAGTCTCTCTCAGCATCCGCTTGTTGGACAAAAAGTCCGATCTGTGAAAGCCAAGGATTCTCTGAAGAGACCTGGTACCAAAGGAATCAAGTCTCCGTCTCAGATCCCTGGTCAGAGTCCAAGTCTCACATTGGTAGAGTAAGACTAGAAACACCAAGGACCTGAAGTCAGACTTTTGTCCTGCACAGGTACCGACAGTGGCACATTCCATGATCCAATGAATCCATGACTCCCCAGGCCCGGCCCAAACTTTATTGACCTCTGGCTCAAAGCCAGCAGACATGAATATCACCGACAAGGTAAGTAAATCTCTCCGTGACCTAAACATCCTCACCACAAACGAGTACAGACAAGACAGCAGCATCCAAGATGTCATTGAAAGC
The DNA here is from genome assembly GCA_035128595.1 of Eptatretus atami. Lineage (NCBI taxonomy): Eukaryota > Metazoa > Chordata > Myxini > Myxiniformes > Myxinidae > Eptatretus > Eptatretus atami. The sequence continues at coordinate 125,194,244 of CM068955.1, forward strand.
CTGGATCTTAGTTTTGACCCAGGAAACCAGTAATCCCAGAGGCTCAGCCTCCTCATTCAGCACCTCGAGGGCTCTTCAAAAGGATATCCAGAGTCTCTGTAACGACGACTGCATCATCTGCAAAATCAAGGTCAGAGATCTTCACATACCCAAACGATGCACCGCAGCTTGATCTCTCCGACATCCTCTCCAGAATCCAATCCATACAAGCACTGAAAAGTGTGGGGGCCAGCACACATCCGTGATGAACTCCAGTAACAACAGGAAATAAGTCAGAGATGGTATCACCACAACTCACAGCACTCTCAGTACCAGAGTATAGTTCAGACATCAGCATGATCAGTTTTGGTGGCAACCACAAAGACCAAGAATCATCCAGGGCATCCCGATTCACTGAATCGAACACTTTGCAGAGATCAACAAAGGCTGCAAGCAGCCATTGCTGAAACCCTTGTCTGCATTCGGTAAGGACCCGAATGGCAAGGATATGGTCAATCGTTCCTCTTTCATGTAAAACCTGACTGCTCTAGGCACTGGTGCTCAAGCAGATGGTGGCGAACCCTATCAAGACTTATCCAAGCAAAGACCTTGCATGGCACTGAGAGCAGCGCTCACCCCTAAGTAGTTGTTGCAGTCCTGGTGATCACCCTTCCCTTTCCAGAGAGGACAAGGCCCCTCTTCCAGTCAGTTGGGATGATGCCTGTGTTCCAGGCAGAGCACAGAACTGCATACAACGACATGAGTGCAGCATTTCCACCAGCCTTGAGACGTTCAGCGTGGATGCCAGAAATCCCAGGAGCTTTACCCCATTTCAACCAGTTTACTGCAGCCTGTGCTTCCACAAATGAAAGTGGATCACAGTGGATTGGAGGGTCAGCAATAGGGATTGTAACACCCGACATCCAACTCAACAGCCGTTGGATCAGCCTGGTACAGCCACTCAAAGTAACGGCCCAACGGGCCTTCACTTCGGACTCCTCTGTCAAGAACCCACCACCCTCTGCTCTAACTGCAGTACACTGAGGGATGGGCTTGGAGGAATGCAATGCGCCAATTCCCCTGTAAGCAGGACGAGAATCACTTGATCACAGGTGATGCTGTACCCCTCACAGATTCCTTGCACACAGCCTCCTTGTCCACCCTCAGCGCACGTACAGTTTTATGCCTCAACTCCCTGAACAGCTCAGCTCTGCCATTAAGCCTACCCTGAGACTCTGGTCAATGGTTTCAGTGTCACTTGAGAGACAAAATTATTCATTCTTCTTCGCCCTATGGTGAGTTCTAAGACATCCACTGGCAATATCAAGGATGGTGGTCTTGAAGGCACTCCACAACTCTTCAGGATTCCCCAAAGCACCCAGACCCCCAAAATCCCTACTCAGCCTGTTCGCAAACTCCTCAGCAACCCCTCATCGTTGAACTTGCCAACATCCAACCTCGGCTGGGATGGTACCATTCTCCCGGATTTAAGCTGCAACTTCAGAGCTGCTACCACAATCCTGTGGTCGGTATTGAGGAACTGAGCACTCTGGTGACCCTGCAGTTCTGGATCATCCTCCAGCGACCATCAACGAGCACATGGTAAATCTCCTTTGCCACACCACCAGCATTGGAATACCAAGTCCAGCTATGGCTTTGGGCCCTGAAACCATGAACCAGCCACCCTAAGTCCAGAACTTCTTGTAAAGTCAAGGAACTTAATGCGATTCTGGTTCACAGTCCGACCCATGGGGACCAACATACAGTATGTCTCATAACCATCCCGATCAGTTCCAGTCGATTCATTGAAATCCTCCAATACTCAAAGAGTATCTCGCCTGGGGCATTGCTCAACCACAGACTTGAGTGTGGCATAGAATGTGTCCTTCACGGTGAGACCACTCACCTCAGTCAGCATATACAGAGACCAGGGAAACGACACCCAAGGAGTGACGAATCCTTCGTCTCATAATACTGTCGCGGCCCTTGCCGGTTCAGGGTAAATCCCCCTGAACCAATTTGTGGTGACGGGCGGTTAACACTGCCAGCCCAGATGGTCGAGCAGTTTTACCTTATGAGGAGGCGGACACGTTGATCTTCAGAGATTATCACGTGCGTGGGAAGGGCATGGTGCAATGGAGGTGCGACGGGGGCACATAAATTGATGCACAGGGGGGTTTATACTCGAACGCCACCACAAATATATGGATACAGCTCTTAAAATAAACACATTTAATGAAAATAGACAAATATTTTCAAAGGACAATAATAAATGTAATAATTATTACATTATTACGTGTATTAACAAATATGTGAGGTAAATTAAACTATAAGTTGAGGTGCCTCTATACACAGACAAGGGGAAATGAAATAAAAGGAAATTACTCTTTTTATTCTTGTAGTTAGCTTGGCCCAGAGATGGTCTTCGTGGAACTAGGAATTGAGGCGCTTCTATTTGCACATGTAGACGCGCAAAAAATGGCGCCAAGTGGCTTTCTCGCAGTGGGACAAACGTACGTCAGGCAATTCCTGAGCGGTATTCAACACCAAGGCTCAGAGACCTCATGCAGCTGCTTCATGTGCCGATCACCCTCAACGACCTGCTATTTGATATACACGAGGCTCGGGGTCCGTTCCTCACAACTCAACCAAGAGCCAAAGGCCAGAGTCTTGCTTCACCACGCGAGTCAATTCGCCTCAGCATGAATACGAGAATCGTGCGGTCTTCTTCATGCGTTGAAGGAAAGCCAGCTGTAAAGCCCTGGTCTTACAGGCCATCTCCGAGCTACGTTCTCTCTCGACCGCGCATCCTTTACTCCGCACTCGTGCCTTCCTCACATTGACATCCTGCGTGCGCTCTCCCGATCTCTCAACTCTGCCTCGTGTGTGCACTCTCCCGATCTACTCACACTTATGCTCACACTCATCCGATCCCGAAACTTAAGCTCACAGTTTCCCTACTTAATTACATTGAGATGTCTCTAACACGTCCACAGACCAAACAACTATATTCAATCCTAACTTCCCGATTAAATTCCTCCATCTACCCCCACAACCATAACAATACGTTCGTTAACCAGCGTTACCTCAATTATCATTGGAGTCAGCTTATTGGATACAGCTACAGCAACTCCTTTGGCATGACAACCATCAGAGCGACCAGACCAACAGTAGGTGTAACCACCCACCATGATCTCGCCACTATCCAGTCTCCGACCCTCAGAGAGTGCTGCATTAGCAATGTTCAAAAGCTTGAGCTCAAATGATAACAGAAAAAGGTGATCATCCTCCCTTTGGGATAGGACATTCCAGGCAGCCACCTGAAGGGACTGCATCAAGTTAAGCCAAGGAGACCGCCGTCTGGTGGACAACACCTCAGCACCACCCCGACACACACAACTGCAATCTGACCCAGGAAGTACCTGCAAAAAGTACCCCAAATGCAGGAGGACGTCTGCAGACACAGTTGGGCATGAGATATGGATGGCCGTTGGCTCACAAGGAGCTCCTCTGCCTTTTAGCAGGATTTGTTTTGAAACCTGCTGGGTTTCCATATCATATACCCTCCTCACCAGGAAAGCTGGTGGGGGAAATGGTTTAGTCGCCAACAACCCAACCATGGAACAGGTTAGTACAGGTTTACATGGTACCTGCAAGCAAGTGACAGATCTAATCTGGCCTGACAATGGGATATTTGATATATTTGCTGTTAAGAAATATTATGATTTTGGAATTTCACAAAACTCGACAGTACTATATATAATAGGCTAACGCTGTTTGTCTATTCCCCCCTGAAACATGGAGATGCTCCTCGGAGATCATAAATTACGTTAAAGTTGCTTCAAATTAATCCACACCTACGGGAAAATTATAACTCCCTCAATTCAGCTCTTTCACCAGCACAAGAATAAAAGGCTTCCTTTTATTTATATTTTTCTCTCTTGATATTTTTTACCACAGACTTCCAGCTAGTTGGACAGATTTAGAAATGATTACATCACTCCGAGCTATTGGTGTGATGACTTCATTACAGGGATTCAGACTGCTGCCTGATCATATTGAAGGTACACTGTACCGCCTTTACTTTTTCAAATATAGTTCGTAGTAACTGAAAAAAACAACGGGATAAATAGAATCACGGGATAATGATATTAATTTGGGGGAAGGGGTGTCTTCATCCAGCGAATGTAATCCAGTATTGTAAGGGGTGATTGTTGAAGCGTTATGGCGTGTGAGAGAGGGGTGTCAGATTTGGGCAAAAAAAAAATTCATTAAAGTCATTTTTTTTAATGCCCCCCAAGCAATACTGCCAGCCTGACAATCAATATATGCGATCATACTTGTTCCTAATTAATGCTATAAGATAATGAATACTTGATGAAGAGAAGCAGAACTTTCAAATAATATTTTTGATGCCAGGAGAACTTCCCAACAAAGTTGGTCTCATGATGTTATAACGTAAAAGAATCATGCTTCTCAAACCTAAAAGGATCCATAAACATCCATTTATTTAGCTTTTTCTTTAATTTTACTTTACAAGCAAAGTCCCCCAGTCTGTTCAGTTCCATTCTTCCCTCCAGGGCTTCAAGACAGCTGTTCACCACTACATCAGATCATCCCCCATCCATTCATGATCTCTTCTACCCCAAATTATCCCATTCCTCAGTACTCCCTTTTTCCAGGTTATTGTGATTTTTCTCCCTCACCTCTTTTTGGTGTTTGTCGGTTGGTTTGTTCCTTTTCCATTTCATCCCTGCTTTCCCCCTCCTTTTCTTGCTGCATTTCAGCTTGGTCACCCCATGTGTCCAGCTCCCCCTCCCCTTGATCTCACTCTCACTTCTAATCTGCTGTTGGCGTTTCCCCCCCATTACATTTTGTTCCCTTCCATTCTGCTCTATATCATCCACACGCCTCGATCATGCACTGTATACAAAAACTAGAGTGGTGTCAAAGCCACCCAATGCTCGCCTGTTTATACATTTATCGTTTTTCGTTTTTAAAAGAACGGAGTCTAATAATATTTTTTATAAAGCATTGCAGTGAAGTCTGATCCAAATAATTTTAAAGCAATATATGAGGTGTGTTCAAAAAGTATCCAACCTTAATTTTTCGTGCGTAAACAAATGAAGCTGGGAGGCGTGGTTTGGTGCAGTATGTAGGCGATCCTAATCCGTATGCGTGAATATTTTCCCGCTGCAGAAGCTGTCAGTCGCCGACAGACCGCCGATGAGTGAGGAAGTGTAAGTGAGCGCCGACGGATTTTCGTTTTTGACAAAATGACGGATCACTGTGGTCTCATCGCCAGTGATCACTGTGTTGAAGAAGTTGGGATCGCTGTTCACAGTCTCCAGCATGTCCTGTGCGATCTCCAAACGGAGTTGCTTCTGCTCGATCATTAGCAGCTTTGGCACGAACTTCGCTGAGATTCTCTTAAGCCAAATCCTCAGTCACAATGGAATGAACGGATCCAATGCTGACGCCCGCCTCGTCTGCAAGTTCTCTGATCGTGATTCGACGATCCTGCATCAGCAGGTCCTCACTTGGTCAATGACGATCTCATTTCGGGATGTTGAGGGCCTACCAGAACGTGCTTCACTTTCCACTGATGTGCGACCATCTTTGAAGCGGTTGTACCACTCTTTTATCTGTGTGGTGCCCTTGCTTCGTTCCCAAAGGCCTGTTGAATCTTGCGGACCGTTTCCACTTGGGAATCGCCAAGCTTTACACAAAATTTGATGCAGTAGCGTTGTTCAAGTTTTTCCGTCATTTTGTCAAAAACGAAAATCCGACGGCGCTCACTTACACTTCCTCACTCATCGGTGGCTGTCGGCGACTGACAGCTTCTGCAGGCGGGAAAATATTCACGCATACGGATTAGGATCGCCTACATACGTGCACCAAACCACGCCTCCCTAGCTTCATTTGTTTAGCACGAAAAATTAAGGTTGGTACTTTTTGATCACACCTCGTATGTATTTGTATATTGTAATCAGTAAAAAATAGTGGTAGATAAAAACATTAGAAAGGAAATAACTTGCACCAAAAACTTTAACATTTTCACGCTCACGCTGACGCTGACGCTCACGCCGGGGTATCGCTATAGCTCTCTGTTCTTCGAACAGGCGGGCTAAAAAGGTATGCATCTCAACATAATCAGCTATTAAATGAATATATAAAAACAGGAAAAAAAGGAATCTGCTGTAAAACATCAAGAAAGGTTACTTGTCCTTGGCTCATTTGAAGGAGGGTTGTTGATGTCAGATGTTTTAAATTTTAAAGTCGAGAAAGGCACGAAGATGCTATTTGTTGGCTCACTTGGATGTCGTTGAGGGAGGGTTGTGAATGTCTGATATCTTAAATTATAGAGGTAAACATTACACTGTCAGCCATGGAATGTACATAAATGATGTATTAGAGAACAGGAATTTTGGAAATGTTATGCTGTTTTGACGTTTTAAAATATTGTATGTGAAACAAAAACATTCTGTCTAGAATCTGCAGCTTTGAATTGCAGCAAATGTTCTTTTTGCAAGCAGAGGAATGCTCACTTTAACACAGTTTGTTAATGTTATGCATTACCAATGTCGAGATGTTCAGCACTTCAGAAAATACAAGTACAGTACTTCAACTATGTGTTCTAAAATAGTTTGCAATTTGTACATTTTTACCATGTTATTTCAAAAGTAAATGCTATTGCAAAAGGCAGTAATGGATGGCATCAGCTCAAGTGTAGGAAAAACCTGCTCTGCTGCACTTGCACATCCTCTCTCTACCCTTTCCACACTATCATTCCCCCCCCCCCCACCAAGTCATCTTCTATCTGCTTGGAAATCAGCCAACATCACTGCATTACATTAACCAGAGAGTTGGTGTCAAAGCCACCCAATGCTCGCCTGTTTATACATTTATAGTTTTTAAAAGACTAGTTGTAATTGAATTAAGATAAACAAACATTAATTAAGGTCATATACACATAGTGCCAGTTTTATTGGTTGAGGAAATCGGAGTAGTGTTGTGCATCACTGACCTGCAGTAAGAAACTGGCAACTTTCTTACATTATGTATAAACACTGCAGGTATGCCAATTATATTGCAACTGTTGTGACCATGATTTAAACCCAGTAGGTGAGAAGCATGTGATTTGTGAGTAATAACTGAAAGAAAGGAATATGTAAACACATCATAGAGTCAGAAAAATTAAACTGGTATCAATATTGCCATACAATATGTTGTGTTTTATAGACCAACCTATGGCCTGCAAATTAGTATGGCAATCTGAAACGAAGGAATTGGTATCAATATTGTCAGTAAAACAAAATAGGAAAAAAAAGGTCTTATTTTTCAACATATGTTGTGTTATATAGCCTGACCCATGGCTTGCAAATTAGTATGGTAATCTGAAATGAAGGACAACATGACCACCATCATCTAGAAGGATGCAAAAATATTAATACAATGCTGAAAATGGAAAGTGACATCCAGAGAGCAGATCATGTTACAGTGGCAGCATTATTAATGAATAAGTCGAACTACCACGCAGTATCATTTTTATTTGTAATTATGATGGCATCACAATTATAACAGTGCTTGAGCAATGGTATTTATCAACATTATGCAATAATAATACCTTACTTGCCTTGCCATGAGAAATGCACCTAAAAGAAAAAGTAATATGTAGTGTTTTGACTTCACAAATATTGAGTCTCTGAAAAAGTGGCACCAACAAAATTTATTTCATTTGGACTTCATTGCATCCCTAGTACACATAAATGAATGGCAAGCGTCTAGTATAAACAGGCGAGCATTGGGTGGCTTTGACACCATCTTAGGTGAAATTAAAAAAATTTTTAAATCATTTGTTAATTTCAACTTCACTACACCAATAGTATACTCCAAAGGAACCTCCATGCCAAATATCAGCATCCTAGTACACATATTAAATGAATGGCAAGCTTCTAATAACTTGCACCAAAAACTTTAACATTTTCACGCTCACGCTGACGCTCACGTCGGGGGTATCGCTATAACTCTCTGTTCTTCGAACAGGCGAGCTAAAAACTAGAGGAGCACTCGGTAGAGCCCATACCTCTGCCACGCAAAGCCCGATCCACGAAAACATATCGGACCCAATACATTTTTGAAATATCGTGCTCTATATAGTTTTTGGCCCTATCAAAATTACCTTACAAAATTAAATAATTCTCGTATCCACATTCAGATTCAGATCTTCACCAAAATCGAAACAATTCGTTCTTGCCAGATACCCAACGTGTCCACCAAGTTTCATCCGAATCCATGCACAAATTTTTGAGATATTGTGTTAGATATCAGTTTAGCCCAACCTCTCAATGGTGAAGAATCACTTTAAAAATTCTCGTAGTCAGATCCGTATCCGGATCTGGATCTTCAACTAAATCTAATCAGTTCATCTTTGTCACACACCCAACCTGTCCACAAACTTTCATCCAGATCCGTTCACAACTTTTTGAGATATCCTGCATACAAACAAACAAACAAGCCAGTAGGCGACATGGGTGGTCGCGACATAATTGTATACTAGTCATACAGTTTTTGACGGATCAGGCTGAAAATTTTTGACAAAGAGGTTGATTATTTTGTGTGTTTGTTTACCATGTAGCAGCCACACTGTTTCAGCGATCATGACCAAACTGGGTTCAGAACGTCGG
>CM068955.1:125228807-125238979 GCA_035128595.1 Eptatretus atami
TCAGGAGGATTTTAATCATTTGGTTGAAGATTTGAGGGGGGGGGAGGGAGGGCCATAGTTGGCAAGGACCAACTACTAGAAGGACGTGGTGGTAAAAAGGTTAAGAACCACTACTTTAACCAAACACATTTTGATGAAACTTGGCCACAAGCCTAATATCTGATGCCTAACGAAGGTATATTGACCGCATCAAAATATGCGCTCATTAAGGGGTTATAAGGGGGGGGAGTGTTTGACATCCAAAATAGGTATTTGCTCTTTTCTGAAACTACACACATGATTTTGATGAAAGTTGACCACACCCTTCATCAGCTGTGATGCACCAAAGTTTTTCATGGATTAATAAATAAGTAAATAATAAAGGGGTTTGCGGGGGGGGGGGTTGAGTGACTGTTGCTCCTGATCCAGGTGAGCTTCAAGATGATGGTCCTGTTGTTATTGGTCTTTGTAGTGTGTCATCGACCAAGCTATGATGACTCCATATACATCTCTCTTCCTACTAAAATGGACAGATGAGTAGCCATCCATCCCAAATCTCTCTTCCTCATCTGTGGTGATTTTGATCGTCACTATGCGAGTTCATTGAGAGTTGGCTCAACAAAGTCCAGCCATAGAATCACCGCTAAAGCCTTCTGCCAGTCTGTGGTCCAACCTCATCTGTGTGGGCCCAAACCATGTCTCTGCAATGGAATGTCCTTCCAGCAGGACTTGGACAAACTAACTTTCCCTCCAACTTCTCCTGTTCCTACTTTGCTCCTATGATCAAGCATGTTCTGATTAAAAAAAAAAAAAAAAATGTCGATGAAGAGTGCAAGATACAAAGATGGCTTACATACCCATGCCCAAATGGAGAAAGGAAGTAGAAGCAGCAGTGGACACGGGAATCAGTGATGTGACGCCGGTTCAAACCCGATTCATCATGTAGGTATTTCTCAAACTGTGTGTCAACGTAGTTCAGTATCGTTTGGAAGCTAATCAAAAGAGTAAAAACAAACATCACTATTTTAAAATGACTTGCAACACAAAATAGCCAGGTTTATAGCATTTTAATCAACACAATTACAATTTTTAAATCCTTGGCTCGAATCATAAACAAATTTTGTCAAAGTACTATTAATTTGGTGTATACGTTGTTCAAATATGAAAGCAATGTGTTCAATTGATTTTGAAAGACAAACTATCTTGATGGTGTTGCTCTTCAAAAAAAAATTATCATGCACGTCTCAAGGCATTTCCCAATTAAAGTATAATCTTTATCCCACATGCACGAAGTGAAAAGCAGTGTGAAGCGGTTGGTTCACTTTATCTGTCTGCAGACATCAGTCTATGATTGCGGAGCAACTTGATATCAATTGAATTTTATATTTGAACACTGAAGAACATGACTCGGAACACAACCTGCAGCTTAGCAGGATTTTGGATCTGAATTTTTGCAAATTGTACGGAATCTCGGCCCGATCGTGCATGCGCAGAGAGTACCAAGGTAATTGGTCTAGTATTGTGTGCCGTTTGGCAGTCAAACAAAATTGAAAATCATTCCAAACAGTAAACTTACTGTTTTGTGGACGTCATAAAGGACACAAACAACAGGCACGAATAACTAATTAAAATATGTTAAGAAAGGTGCCGGTAATAGACGGTGCATCAACGGCAGTAAAACTTCTGAAATAAGTTTTTCTATAGCATTTTAAACCTTAATTTTATTTCAAATTAATTATACACTTGAACAGTGAAGAACACAAATGCCTTGTTGCACTTCCAAAAACTTTTTAGCAGTGCATAGGCAAAATATTCTGCCATTTTACACCATCTCGAACAATCAAATTTTCCGCTTGATCTTTAACTTCCTTTATATATGACGAGTAAAAAAAAACAAAAAAAAAAAAACTCTTTACGCATGGGAAAATGCCCGAGAATTATGGATGGGTTATTCCCCCAGAATGGTCTTATTTTAGTACGACTTGTAATAACCTCCTACCCCAAACAGTACCATTTCAGACATACTCACATCGAGAGAATTGCGATTCTCCCCTAACTCTGAACAACTTTCGTTCACTGCATAAAACCTTCCCGTCCACCCCAAGCACAACCACCACTTTTCAAACTCATTCCGTTCCACAGAAGTGCATATAAATCAAACAAACAAACAACAAGAAGAAGACGTCATGCAGAGCATGATACTTACAAAATCCACAAAACAAATTTGACCTTAACAATAATTGGTGGTTGAATTAATGACCCAATATGCAACTCTTCAAATTTCAAGTCAATGGGATGAAAATTGACAATTTCAGAAATCCGGCCAATGTCCTTTTGGCCTATGGGACCTCCAAAATAATTGGTGGTTGAATTTAGTGACCTGATATGCAAATCCACTTCAAATTTCAAGTCAATGGAATGAAAATTGAGGATTTTAGAAATACCACCTTGGTTGTTGACCTTAAAAATAATTGGTTGGTGAATTCAGTGACCTGAAATATAAATCCTCTTCAAAATTCAAGTCAATCGGATGAAAAGTGAGGATTTTAGAAATGTGACAAATTTGACCTTTGGCCCATGTTGACCTTTTGACCTCAAAAACAATAGGTTTCTGCCAATGACAAACTCTACCATGTGGTGAAGTTTCGGGAAGATCGGTTTACAATGTGACCTGTAGACGATTGGCAAACAGACAGACAGACATAATAACAAATCGACGAACCAATATACTTGAAAAATCTTCAATTTTGCAAGTAACAAGAACAGCGCTCGGTAAAAGAGTATCCACCAAGCTAAGAGTTTATATTTTGTATCCCACTTCTTGTTCATTCGTATGCAGCACAAGGCTGCACGGTAGCATTGTTGGATGAGGGCACGGCTGTGCCGCTGATGCAATGTTCCTCTGCTGGTTCGGGCAGGAATTTGCCGTGCGGCGATAGCTCACCTACTCTTCATGAAGAATAGCAAGGATCTTAATGTCTACCAACTAATGCTGGCAGACGGGACACCCATTTAACGTCTGAGTGACAGCACACACATTGATGAATGACCTGAGCTGTAAAACACCAGGACAACAGTTTATAAGCTTGGCTGAGAACTGGATCACCGATAGTTCTGTTCAGCTTATCACCATGTGTCAATATAAAGTATTAGCAGAGGTATCTGCACCTTGTGCAGAAATAATTTAGAGTTTAGAAAAAAGAGAGCCATGTTCTACTGTATGTATTGTTATGGTTATGGGGTAGATGGAGGAATTTAATAGGAAAGTAAGGATTGAATAGAGTTTGTTGGTCCGTGGACGTGTAGGAGACATCTTGATGTAATTAAGTAGGGAAACTGTGAGCTTAAGTGTTACGTGTCCCACACGGGGGTTTTGCAGTGTCAATTAGATAGGGAGTAAGAATAAGTTCCCCAGTATGTGATTGCCCCCCTGTAACCTATTCCTAAGTTTTTGCATTTACAAGTGAGCCAAACGTGCCGAGCAGGCAGAAGCCCTGCCTCAAGGGTGACGGTGGGCGAAGTCACGCCCACGAGGCTGATTGATGGGCGCGATGTCAGAAGCGAGGCAGGCATTGCCGAACAGACAGAGAGGCCCCACCTTCCGCGGTTTCATGCGAGCAAGCCACACCCCAGAGGTGGAACGGTGGTTCGGTGTTGATGTCAGACAGAGTTCAGAGGAGGAACGACAAGTGCAGAGTGAGGGACGCACGTGGTCGAGAGAGAACATAGTTAGGATATGGCCTGTAAGAACAAGGCTTTACAGCTGGCTTTCCTTTGGCGCAAGAAGAAGACGGCACGATTCTCGTATTCATGCTGAGACAATTTGGCTCGTGTACTGAGCAAGACACTGGCCATCGACTCTTGGCTGGTCATGTGGGATGGGCCTCGAGGCCTCGTGTGTGTGTCACCGAAGGGGACGGCATGATTCTGTAAAGCCGCGGCGTCGGTGAGGACGATCAACGAAGAGCTGCACAGGGTCTCTGAGTCGTGGTGTGAATACCGCTCACGAATTGCCTGACGGACGTTCCTGCTGTGAGGGAGCGACTTGGTGCTATTTTGCGCGCGTGTCTACACATGCAGGACGAAGCGCCTCTATTCCAAATTTCATAAAGACCATCTCTGGAATAAGCTAAGTACCAGAATAAGGGAGGGATTTTCTTTTATTTTGTTTCCCCTTGTCCATATTTAAGTCTGTGTAGAGGTGCCTCAACTTTAGGTTTAATTTACCTCAATTATTCCATTTATAATTACCCTTGTAAATATTTATATTGTCATTAAATACCATGTTCATTTTAAGTTGCTGTGTCTGTGCATTTGCCATGGGGTTTGAGAATAAACCCCCCGTGCTGCGCTTCCCTGTGCCTCCGTCGCTCCGCCATTGCACCCCACCCTTCCCGCACACGTTATAATATCAAGGATCAACGTGTCTCCACCTTTCACGGAAACATCTCTCTCTTTTCGGGCCATAGTTGGCAAGGACCAACTACTAGAAGGGACGTGGTGGTAAAAAGGTTAAGAACCACTACTTTAACCAAACACATTTTGATGAAACTTGGCCACAAGCCTAATATCTGATGCCTAACGAAGGTATATTGACCGCATCAAAATATGCGCTCATTAAGGGGTTATAAGGGGGGGAGTGTTTGACATCCAAAATAGGTATTTGCTCTTTTCTGAAACTACACACATGATTTTGATGAAAGTTGACCACACCCTTCATCAGCTGTGATGCACCAAAGTTTTTCATTGCCACTTAACAACGTAGAGGTAATATTAAAGCGGGTTGCGGGGGGGCCGCGGGGGGTCTGCAGTGACTGTTGTCCCCTGATCCAGGTGAGCTTCAAGATGATGGCCTGTTGTTATTGGTCTTTGTAGTGTGTCATCGACCAAGCTATGATGACTCCATATACATCTCTCTTCCTACTAAATGGACAGATGATAGCCATCCATCCCAAATCTCTCTTCCTCATCTGTGGTGATTTTGATCGTCACTATGCGAGTTCATGGAGAGTTGGCTCAACAAAGTCAGCCATAGAATCACCGCTAAGCCTTCTGCAGTCTGTGGGTCCAACCTCATCTGTGTGGCCCCAAACCAGTCTCTTGCAAATGGAATGTCCTTCCAGCAGGACTTGGACAAACTAACTTTCCCTCCAACTTCTCCTGTTTCCTACTTGCTCCTATGATCAAGCATTGTTCTGATTAAAAAAAAAAAAAAATGTCGATGAAGAGGTGCAAGATACAAAGATGAGCTTGACATACCGCCATGCCAAGTGGAGGTGTAGAAAGGAAGTAGAAGCAGCAGTGGACACGGGAATCAGTGATGTGACGCCGGTTCAAACCCGATTCATCATGTAGGTATTTCTCAAACTGTGTGTCAACGTAGTTCAGTATCGTTTGGAAGCTAATCAAAAGAGTAAAAACAAACATCACTATTTTAAAATGACTTGCAACACAAAATAGCCAGGATTTATAGCATTTTAATCAACACAATTACAATTTTTAAATCCTTGGCTCGAATCATAAAACAAATTTTGTCAAAGTACTATTAATTTGGTGTATACGTTGTTCAAATATGAAAGCAATGTTGTTCAATTGATTTTGGAAAGACAAACTATCTTGATGGTGTTGCTCTTCAAAAAAAAATTATCATGCACGTCTCAAGGCATTTCCCAATTAAAGTATAATCTTTATCCCACATGCACGAAGTGAAAAGCAGTGTGAAGCGGTTGGTTCACTTTATCTGTCTGCAGACATCAGTCTATGATTGCGGAGCAACTTGATATCAATTGAATTTTATATTTTGAACACTGAAGAACATGACTCGGAACACAAACCTGCAGCTTAGCAGGATTTTGGATCTGAATTTTGCAAATTGTACGGAATCTCGGCCCGATCGTGCATGCGCAGAGAGTACCAAGGTAATTGGTCTAGTATGTGTGCCGTTTGGCAGTCAAACAAAATTGAAAATCATTCCAAACAGTAAACTTACTGTTTTGTGGACGTCATAAAGGACACAAACAACAGGCACGAATAACTAATTAAAATATGTTAAAGAAGGTGCGGTAATAGACGGTGCATCAACGGCAGTAAAACTTCTGAAATAAGTTTTTTCTATAGCATTTAAAACCTTAATTTTATTTCAAATTAATTATACACTTGAACAGTGAAGAACACAAAATGCCTTGTTGCCACTTCCAAAAACTTTTTTAGGCATCCATAGGCAAAATATTCTGCCATTTTACACCATCTCGAACAATCAAATTTTCCGCTTGATCTTTAACTTCCTTTATATATGACGAGTAAAAAAAAAACAAAAAAAAAAACATCTTTACGCATGGGAAAATGCCCCGAGAATTATGGATGGGTAATTCCAGAATGGTCTTATTTTAGTACGACTTGTAATAACCCTCCTACCCCAAAACAGTACCATTTCAGACATACTCACATCGAGAGAATTGCGATTCTCCCCTAACTCTGAACAACTTTCGTTCACTGCATAAAACCTTCCCGTCCACCCCAAGCACAACCACCACTTTTCAAACTCATTCCGTTCCACAGAAGTGCATATAAATCAAACAAACAAACAAACAAGAAGAAGACGTCATGCAGAGCATGATACTTACAAAATCCACAAAACAAATTTGACCTTAACAATAATTGGTGGTTGAATTCAATGACCAAATATGCAACTCTTCAAATTTCAAGTCAATGGGATGAAAATTGACAATTTCAGAAATCCGGCCAATGTCCTTTTGGCCTATGTGGACCTCCAAAATAATTGGTGGTTGAATTTAGTGACCTGATATGCAAATCCACTTCAAATTTCAAGTCAATGGAATGAAAATTGAGGATTTTAGAAATACCACCTTGGTTGTTGACCTTAAAAATAATTGGTTGGTTGAATTCAGTGACCTGAAATATAAATCCTCTTCAAATTTCAAGTCAATCGGATGAAAAGTGAGGATTTTAGAAATGTGACAAATTTGACCTTTGGCCCATGTTGACCTTTTGACCTCAAAAACAATAGGTTTCTTGCCAATGACAAACTCTACCATGTGGTGAAGTTTCGGGAAGATCGGTTTACAATTGTGACCTGTAGACGATTGGCAAACAGACAGACAGATATAATAACAAAATCGACGAACCAATATACTTGAAAAATCTTCAATTTTGCAAGTAACAAGAACACCGCTCGGTAAAGAGTATCCACCAAGCTAAGAGTTTATATTTTGTATCCCACTTCTTGTTCATTCGTATGCAGCACAAGGCTGCACGGTAGCATTGTTGGATGAGGGCACGGCTGTGCCGCTGATGCAATGTCCTCTGCTGGTTCGGGCAGGAATTTGGCCATGGTGCCGGCGATAGCTCACCTACTCTTCATGAAGAATAGCAAGGGATCTTTAATGTCTACCAACTAATGCTGGCAGACGGGACACCCATTTAACGTCTGAGTGACAGCACACACATTGATGAATGACCTGAGCTGTAAAACACCAGGACAACAGTTTATAAGCTTGGCTGAGAACTGGATCACCGATAGTTCTGTTCAGCTTATCACCATGTGTCATATAAAGTATTAGCAGAGGTATCTGCACCTTGTGCAGAAATAATTTAGAGTTTAGAAAAAGAGAGCCATGTACTACTGTATGTATTGTTATGGTTGTGGGGGTAGATGGAGGAATTTAATAGGAAAGTAAGGATTGAATAGAGTTGTTTGGTCCGTGGACGTGTAGGAGACATCTTGATGTAATTAAGTAGGGAAACTGTGAGCTTAAGTGTTACGTGTCACCACACGGGGGTTTTGCAGTGTCAATTAGATAGGGAGTAAGAATAAGTTCCCCCAGTATGTGATTGCCCCCCTGTAACCTATTCCTAAGTTTTTGCATTTACAAGTGAGCCAAACGTGCCGAGCAGGCAGAAGCCCTGCCTCCAAGGGTGACGGTGGGCGAAGTCACGCCCACGAGGCTGATTGATGGGCGCGATGTCAGAAGCGAGGCAGGCATGCCGAACAGACAGAGAGGCCCCACCTTCCCGGGTTTCATGCGAGCAAGCCACACCCCAGAGGTGGAACGGTGGTTCGGTGTGATGTCAGACAGAGTTCAGAGGAGGAACGCACAAGTGCAGAGTGAGGGACGCACGTGGTCGAGAGAGAACATAGTTAGGATATGGCCTGTAAGAACAAGGCTTTACAGCTGGCTTTCCTTTGGCGCAAGAAGAAGACGGCACGATTCTCGTATTCATGCTGAGACAATTTGGCTCGTGTACTGAGCAAGACACTGGCCATCGACTCTTGGCTGGTCATGTGGGATGGGCCTCGAGGCCTCGTGTGTGTGTCACCGAAGGGGACGGCATGATTCTGTAAAGCCGCGGCGTCGGTGAGGACGATCAACGAAGAAGCTGCACAGGGTCTCTGAGTCGTGGTGTTGAATACCGCTCACGAATTGCCTGACGGACGTTCCTGCTGTGAGGGAGCGACTTGGTGCTATTTTGCGCGCGTGTCTACACATGCAGGACGAAGCGCCTCTATTCCAAATTTCATAAAGACCATCTCTGGAATAAGCTAAGTACCAGAATAAGGGAGGGATTTTCTTTTATTTTGTTTCCCCTTGTCCATATTTAAGTCTGTGTAGAGGTGCCTCAACTTTAGGTTTAATTTACCTCAATTATTCCATTTATAATTACCCTTGTAAATATTTATATTGTCATTAAATACCATGTTCATTTTAAGTTGCTGTGTCTGTGCATTTGCCATGGGGTTTGAGAATAAACCCCCCGTGCTGCGCTTCCCTGTGCCTCCGTCGCTCCGCCATTGCACCCCACCCTTCCCGCACACGTTATAATATCCAAGGATCAACGTGTCCTCCACCTTATCAGGAAACTGCTCGACCATCCGGGCTGGCAGTGTTAACCGCCTGTCACCACAAATTCAGTCGGGGGAATTAACCTGGACTGCCAGCGCCACGACAGTATAATCCTTCCGATAAATCACGGACGGTGTTTGTTCGTTTGTCATGCTACTCCTTCAACAGTTCCAGGCTAATTACATCCAGACTTGCTCCATAGGATCAGCATGACCCCAAGTAATGTGGTAGAGTGATTTTATCTTTGCCGGTGGTCTTGGGGGATGCAAATTCTCGATGTAAATGTGTATCGTGTATCGCCACCTCCAGGTGGGAGAGGGCATCACAAGTCTCCACCATTTACAGTGCAGTATTCCTGTCCCCACATTTTCTAGTGCATTGAGGCTTTTTGAATTATAAGCAGTAAGTATGCTTTTGCTTCGTGCACGCAACTCGGGTTATTTTTTTGCCCATACAGAGCTGTCAGTTGCCTATACACCACCCAAATAAAGGTATGCGTCAGAAGAACGTGTTGCATACTTGGAACAAGATCGCCTGTAGTGCGGGTACTCTGCTCGTTCCAATTAATTAATCATATATACTGTTGCGGAAATGGCCCTTAGTGTGTTATTAAATATAGGATTAGCCCAGATCCCCCATTAAATGCATGTTTAGCCAGGTTGTTCGGTAAATGGACGCTACATGTGTGTCGGAAGGTGTAAGAGGCTGTTTATTGTTCGTACAGTGGTGGTGGACCGAGAGGTTCTTCTTCTTCCTTCCTCTCTCCGGACAATAGTCCCCGCCCAGCGCTCTGAGGAGGAGTGGCCTAGAGAAGGAAGTGAAACTGCAGGGAGGAGCCAGGGGGGGTTTTTGAGGCGGGCGAGCTTCGGGAAGGCGGTGGTGAACCTGAGCGCGCTGAGTCTGCCATTTTGGCAGTAAGAGAAACTGCCTGCGGGCCGAGTCTGCCATTTCGGCAGTGGGAGAGGCTGCCTGCGGGCCGAGTCTGCCATTTTGGCAGTAAGAGAGGCTGCCTGCACGTTGAGTCGGCGATTGACTTTCATGAGGAGGTCCTCGACACGTTTGTCGATCCGCCTGCCGGAGCCCAACACCTCGATTTTGGCCTGATCTGGTGAACAGGCCAGGCCTGGACTTGTATGCTGGACCTTGTGAAAAGCCAGCTGGAGCATACCACCGTGGATCTTTCGCTCTGGTGCAGTCGACCTCAGGGGTCTGAACGCGCCGAGGCTGCATGCGTGAGGGCTGCAACACATGGACGAGCGCCATTTTGCCACGTGGCGTGTTCGAGCTTGGGTGCTCAAATCCGTGGACATCGGCTTGTCACGAGCCACATTC
>CM068955.1:125255857-125268454 GCA_035128595.1 Eptatretus atami
TCAGTAACCGTGTACCTGTAATTAATATACGCGTGATACACCTTACTTCATACAATAACCTAGTAATTAATATACGTGATACACCCTTACGTGCATACATATCCTTGTAATTAATAGTATGTGGTAGCAACCTGTAGACTGTCAACATATAACCTGTAATATAGATACGTGATACACGCTTGACCTTCATTAACAGTATAAGGGGACGACCGGGGCAAGTAAGTTAACATTATATTCGTTGATCAGCCTTACATTCATACATTATACCTTGTAGATTAATTACGTGATACACCTTACTTCATACTTCATACATCTACAGTAGTCCGCCGGTTTTCTCGAGGGGACGGGGTGAACGTATCCGGAACCTCGAAAGCCACGCAATGACGGGAGCGGGACACGGAGAGGAATAATGCGCACGCCATGATGGGAAAGTAAGGAGACGCGGGAAGTCGCGCCAAGAGACAAGCAATTCGATTCGAGGAGGCATGGGTCTGATCGTATTGTGGGGCGAAGGGAGGTGGAGTAGTTGAGGTGCCGAGATGATTGCAGCATAGGGCGGGAGTGCTGGTGCAGGGTGGTGCAGGGGCAGCAATTTTGGCAAGTGAGGGGGTTAGAGGTGCGGAGGGGAGGGCAGCAGTGGATCGATGGCTAGTGCTGGCTGCTCGGTTTGGCAGTGATAATGCGGTTTGAGGTGCCGGAGATCGACTAGTCTGGTCTGGTCGGTTTGAGGTGCTGGGTATAGAGCATGCCGTGGGCCAACGGCGGCAAACCTTTTTTCACTTCCCGGGAAGGTATATCGATGCACAAGGGTAACGGCGTTAACTAGCCTTACCTCTGGGAAGGCGAGCCAGACTCCTCTGGCGCTTCGCGTCCTTGCCAGAAGCCCTTCGAAGGTGACAGGGGGAGGGAGACGGTTGGCGAAGGCGCCCAATCTGGTAGGGGCAAGGGGAGAAGAAGCACTGGTTAGAGGAAATATTGCAGTGAGACAACGAGAGACGAGAACTGGTTGATTTCGTAGGAATGTGTGTGGAGGCTGGTCCGAGCATGGCAAGACGCAGAGCGCGTTAAAAAGATTGTTATTGCTAGTACAATGAAAGACATTGTATATATGATAGGAGAACCATTATTGGGAGCAAGGCAGCATGAGGGGGGAGGGACGGGAAGGCGATGTACCGGGGGAATCCGCAAGAAAAAATTAGTTACTGTTCTGCAAGGGAAAAACCCGCGATGACCGGGGCGCGCGATAGGTGAACCGCGATGAAAGCGGGGGTTGACTGTCACCCTGTAATTAATATTCATGATACACCTTACCTTCATACATATACTGTAATTAATATACGTGATACACTTACCTTCATACTTCCATACATATACATTATAACTTACCTTCAATACATATACTGTAATTAAATACGTGATACACCTTCACCTTCAAACTTCTACACCTTACCTTCATACATATACCTGTAATTAATATACGTGATACACCTTACCTTCATACTTCATACATATACATGTTACACCTTACCTTCATACATATACCTGTAATTAATATACGTGATACACCTTACCTTCAAACTTCATACACCTTACCTTCATACATATACCTGTAATTAATATACGTATACACCTTACCTCATACTAAACCTCTGTAATTATATACGTGATACACCTTACCTTCATACTTCATACATATTCCTGTAATTAATATACGTGTTAACACCTTACCTTCATACATATACGTGATACACCTTACCTTACATACTTCATACATATACGTGATACACCTTACCTTCATACATATACCTGTAATTAATATTCGTGATACACCTTCCCTTCATACATATACCTGTAATTAATATACGTGATACACTTTACCTTCCTACATAACGTGATACACTTACCTCATACATATACGTGAATACACCTTACCTTCATACTTCATACATATACCTGTAATTAATATACGTGATACACTTATCCTTCATACTTCATACATATACCTGTAATTAATATCGTGATACACCTTACCTTCATACTTCATACATATACCTGTAATTAATATGTGATACACTTTACCTTCATACTTCATACATATACGTGATACATCCTTACCTTCACCTTCTCGCCTGAACTGTGACTTGAAAATGAAGACTGCTTCATTCTCCAAACCCTAGAGGACGCAATACAATATTAGAACGTGCCACGGTGGGGGTGGTGTGGTGGTGGGGGAGGAGGGGGAGGGGGAGGGGAAAGGGGAGGAAGGGGAGGAGGGGGGAGGGGGGAGAGGGGGGAGAGGGAGGAGAGGGGGAGAGGGGAGAGGGGGGTCACTCCATTACCAAATTATTTTATTATTAAAGCGTGTTATGGTAAACGATCGAACACGCGGCATCGTGGTGTTTCGTGGTGTTTCGTGGTGTTTCGTGGTGTTTCGCCAACCGATCATCCTGCTTTTCACAAAATATAATAAAATAATCACAAGATGTACAAGAAGCATAATAATATATATATATAAATAATATAATATAATATATTAATCTGCAGATAAGTGCAGAACGTAAGTGCAATGCAATGGTTTTTAAACTGAGCGATAACTGGACGGTGGTTTGCAACTCGGCTTTTTCACTTGAATTCCCGTCACACGGAATGAATGATCACACACAATGAGTAGGGTTATAAATCGCACGAACGAACGAACGCCGAAGCAGGAGGAATTGCGACGTCTCGTTGGGAGCACAGAACGCTAAAAAAAAGCTCCGACCGAATCACATCTCTCGAACACAGTTGCAATGATCATGTATTTCCGTTGCAATGATTGTACAACCCTCACCTCGATGCTTCTTCGTCCTCACAGCGGAAAACACAGAGCGTGATGACGTAGAACACTCGCCGCTATTTTTTTTAAAAAACCCATGACGTCATGACGTCATGACGTTGTGTTTCACAAGGTTCAAAACAAAAGATGTCGTGTGACGTTTGAAAATAAATCGGTAGAATGGTTTAATTTGCTGCTGATGTTTATGGGGTTAAACGCCACGGTAAGACATTCCACCCTGACCCTGGGTGTTTGAGTTACGATGTGGAACACACCTTTCTTCACAGGATCATTGAGCATTCCTGAAACATCCGATGTTATTTTTGAATAAGAATAGCGAGTATCGCTCAAATCTATTGCAATATATGTTGACTCGAAATTCCTGCGAGCGACATCACCGAAAGAAGTCTTGCGTCGTTCAGTAAACAATATTGTGTGACATATATATATATATATATATATATATAGAGTCCCGTAGATCTGCGATGATAGAAAAACGAGGGCGATTTGTTGTATGTAATAATATTAAAACTATAGGCGTTTAACTTTGTTCTGTCGTATTTACAAGTTCGTACTCGTGAAAAGGTTCCTTAAAATCTCTCGGGTGTGCAGAAACTGCATTTATGGGCCGCCTCGTGTTGAATTTATGGAATATTAAACCTGCTGGAGGGCCTTAAAAGCTTCACCAGAGCCTGGAGGTGGAGGCTCGAGGGGGAACATGTACAAAGTTGTTAATAAAGGGAATTAAATTACACGACCTGGAAACACGTTTCATTAATCAGGTTATTTTATCTGTGCCGTGTGGCAGGTCAACAAGAACTCTGCATGGTTGGTGCAGTAGTTCTTCTTTTTATTATTGGCTTGTTCTCCTGTTCTTCCTGTTCTTCAATGTGCACCCATTGGTCGTCCAGCTCCACACCCACCCACATTTGTCGCTTGACTCCACCCACCATGGCACCAAGCCAAAATAATATGGCCACCATCTTGGTTTTCTGATGGACCCAATACATCGGGTCTGGAGGCCTCTGCTCATTATACACTGCCCTGGTTTGTTACGTCAGATTTTCATTGGCTTGGTTTGGGTCAAGTATGACTCATGATGACGGACCCCAAAAATCTAATCATATGTTGAATAAAAATTAATATGGAATAGGCAAAGCCTCGAAGCGAACGGAGAATTCTTCTTCCATTGATGCGGCAATTTCCGGTTACTTCGGCCTGGATTCGGATCAGCGATCAAATAATGTAAATCACGATTAAATTATTTTTTGATGATGCGGGAGATATCGTATTTATAAATTAGGTACACTTAAACTGCTAGAGTATTTACTCTCTAGTTTTGTTGTTAATTTTTTAGTCATAAAGGTGTGATTGGGTGTCCTATAGATCAAATTAATTTTTGTGCATTTCTATAACCGTGATAACACTACTGCATTTACCTCAACATTACCTTCACAACAACAACTACACCGCCTAGAACAGGATCTCATCTGAAAAAAATATATTACCTCAACATTACCTTCACAACACAACTACACGCCTAGAACAGGATCTCATCTGGAAAAAGAATATTACCTCAACATTACTTCACAACAACTACACCGCCTAGAACAGGATCTCATCTGAAAAAAGAAATATTACCCACATTACCTTACACGAACCAACTACACGCCTAGAACAGGATCTCATCTGGAAAAAACAAAATCTCAACATTACTTTCACAACGACAACTACACCGCTAGAACAGGATCTCATCTAAAAAAAATAAATATTACCTCAAATTCCTTCACAACAACAACTACACCGCCTAGAACAGGACTCATCTAAAAAATAAATATTACCTCAACATTACCTTCACACAACTACACCACCGCTAGAACAGGATCTCATCTGAAAAAGAAATATTACCTCAACATTACCTTCACAACGACAACTACACGCCTTAGAACAGGATCTCATCTGGAAAAACAAAATCCTCAACATTACCTTCACAACAAACAACTACACACGCCTAGAACAGGATCTCATCTGGAAAAAACAAAATCTTCAACATTACCTTCACAACAACAACAACCGCCTAGAACAGGATCTCATCTAAAAAAAAAATATTACCTCAACATTACCTTCACAACAACAACTACACGCCTAAACAGGATCTCATCTGGAAAAAAGAAATATTACCTCAACATTACCTTCACAACAACAACTACATCGCCTAGAACAGGATCTCATCTGGAAAAAAAACAATCCTCAACATTACTTCACAACACAACTACACCGCCTAGAACAGGATCTCATCTGGAAAAAACAAAATTTCAACATTACCTTCACAACAACAACTACACCGCCTAGAACAGGATCTTCATCTAAAAAATAAATAATTACCTCACATTACCTTCACAACAACAACTACACCCGCTAAGAAGGATACTCATCTGGAAAAAGAAATATTACCTCAACATTACCTTCACAACAACAACTACACCGCCTAGAAAGTCTTAGATTCACATGCTTTATACCTTATCCTCATCTGGAAAAAACAAATCCTCAACATTACCTTCACACACAACTACACCGCCTAGAACAGGATCTCATCTAAAAAAATAAATACTAGAAGAAAACGTAGAATTCTTCTTACATTCGCTTCTGACTTTACCTACAACTTGTTCACAACTGTATATGCAATTCCGGTTACTTCGGCCTGGATTCGGAATCGGCGATCAAATAATGTAAATCTTCTTCTTCTTTCGGCTGCTCCCGTTAGGGGTTGCCACAGCGGTCATCCTTTATGATCCGCATAATGATTTGGCACAGGTTTTACGCCGGCTGCCTTCCTGATGCAACCCTGGTCGCCTCTTACAACACAGGGATATGGTACACCTATTCTAACCGGGGCATACACCGGGCCCAGTACACTGGTACTCACTTCGCCGACCTCGGAAGGATGACAGGCTGAGTCAACCTCCTGGTGTGTATTAATTCAAGCGGACAACGGGGCTTGAACTCAGGACCTTTTGGATCCCAAGCCGCTACCCTAACCACTACGCCAACACCAGGCTTGTAAATGTAAATGTAGATCAAATAATGTAAATCACGATAAAAAATTATTTTTTGATGATGCGGGAGATTATCTTTATTAAAATCAGTGGAGGAAATATACACCACGTCTGATATTTGGGTCTTTCATATCTCCGACGATGCCTTTATCTCCCGGCATGCATCATTCCCATGCCAAAAACCGGAAGCAAAAAAAAAACTGGAAGCAAAAAAAACCGGAAGCAAAAAAAAACCGGAAACAAAAAAAAAACCGGAAGCAAAAGGGTCATAGCCAACGACACGGATTCCAAATTGCCAGGGTATTGTGTTGTTGTTGTTTCCTATTCTCTCATGTGCACGCGTTAAGTATGAAGCTCCTACATCGCTATTAGTAAGGTTTAATCAATCCCGTCAGCACGCATGGTTATCACCTCCATAAAAAATAATGTTATGTAATTTTTGAACGGCCCCATATTGGGCTTAAACAATTTGTTACTGTGTGGCGAATCGGCTCATTCTGATATAACTGTGGCTGAGGCTGACATGGATTAGAGGTGTCTAGTTAATCTTTTAATAGCGCATTAAATGTTTCCCAATCATGCTGTTCATGTTTTAAGAATGTTTTTTAAATGTGCGTTTCCCAATCGGTCCATTCCTGGATTTTGTCCCAGGTTGTGACCACAGTGCAGTCATTCTTGTTATATAATCTAACTTAATACCTTCATTCCATGAGTCATCTCATGGTGGTATGTATTGTGTCGTTATAGAGTTTTGTTTGTAAAACTTTGAAAATGGCCAAATATTTACATAAAATGAACACATTAAATGAATTTTAACATTCAAAGAATTCGGTTCAGTAATAATTCTAACAAATATAACAACATGAACATCTGAGGTGTTCCATGGCTCACAGTCACAGCAATCTTTCATCGTGTGTAAAAAGGGAAGCAACCTACCAAGCTGTACGAGTGGTTTAAATTGTAATGATTGGCTGATTAGAAATGCAACAGCCCAGGAATCTGTCCATAGTTCTCAGGAGCACACTCTGAGCTGAGCAGCCAATCTACAAGAGCCTAATCATCGTGTATTGCGTTGACTATAACTGACTTGCATCCCCTGATGTTTATGGATTTCATTTTTTACTGATAATTATGCCCTCATGCGAACCAATCCTTACCAGCAATGTTTTTTTTACCTCCGCCACCGAAGGAGGAGGTTATGTTTTCACCCCTCTCTGTCTGTTTGTTTGTTAATTGCCGGAATCCTTTGGATTTAGGCAATTATGTTGGTCGGTTGTGTGTGTCATTCTGTCTGTCTGTTTGTTTGTGTGTTTGTTTACCCTGTAGCAGCCACACCGTTTCAGCGATCAGGACCAAACTGGGTTCAGACGTCGGCCATGGTCCAACTTAGACACTTGTCGTTTTTGGTGAATCTAGGTCAAAGGTCAAGGTCAAGGTCACCAAAAAACCGAAATTCTTATTTTCTCAATAACTTCCGCTAAAATGGTCGTATCGACTTCAAACCAAATCCAAATTGTGCATCTTCCAATTCTGCTCCAACCATACGTCTCATTGAGGTGTCACACCAACACCCTTCTTAGCGGTCGGGGGTCGAATGTCAGGGGAGTCGGGTCAAAACTTTCAAATTGCGATAAAAACGCCATTTCAAGTCCGATTGACTTCCAGTTATTGATCATGACCAAACTAAGTGCAATAACTCATTAACAGTAGCACTATCGACTTATAAGAACAAAATTGATTTCCAGTTTTTGTTTTTCAGAAGATCATGGAGATATGACAAAGTTATTCCAGCAATTCCTTGCTCAA
Organism: Eptatretus atami; assembly: GCA_035128595.1. Taxonomy (NCBI): domain Eukaryota; kingdom Metazoa; phylum Chordata; class Myxini; order Myxiniformes; family Myxinidae; genus Eptatretus; species Eptatretus atami. Next base: position 125,263,535 of record CM068955.1, read on the forward strand.
CGAGCAATTTCATTTGTTTGTTTTCTATCTGTGAGCAAATATCTCAAAAAGTTATGGATGGATTGCATGAAACAAGGTGGATGAGTTGGTTCGGTGACCAGAACAAGCCGATTCGATTTTGGTTCAGGTCTGGATCCAGATCTGTCCTATCAGTGGCATACAAAATGTAAACTGTTCAGCCTGACGGAGGTATGTGCTCCACCGAGCACCCTGTTCTAGTTACCTCCACCACCGAAGGTGGACGGTGGTTATATATATTGTTACGGCTGTGGAAACTGACAGAACACCATAAAGGTCCCTAGATCAGTTAGGCCGATAAGTCCGTGTCCAGATAGATTTCCCCACCGTTGTTTAAAGGGAACTATTCATGTTAACCGGGCTGTGATCTTTGAGTTAGCCGTTATTCTTTACTATCGTTATTTTGGACCAACCACGTCCACCACCAACATCTTTCTCAACAACCGCTTTACAACAACCACCACCACCACCAACATCGCTCTCAACAACCGCTTCAGGCAACCGCCTTCCACCACCACAACCACACCTGCCTCTCACCAAACCACGCCATCCTCACCACTTCGCCAGCAAACGTCAACATCACCACATCACAAACATCGCCTCACCTTCGTCTCCGAAACAACGCCATCTTTGCGCCAGCCGCGGCAGTCCGCATCGAGCGGCGTCGTGCAGCGACGCGGGACGTTTGTTCGTCGGATCAAGCTTGGTGATCTCGCGCACGACCGCTTTCCGCGCAGAGGTAGAGGTCAGAGGTCGAGGATCGGAGGCCAAACCGCGTCTCACCAGCCTAAAAGGACGAGCAGAGCGCCAAGCTCGCGTTCGAGTTGGGTCGCGTCGAGTTGATCGGTAGTAGTTGATCGGTCGGTCTGAGTCAGTCTGGAGAGGTCGGGGAGTCGGGAGGAAGCCAGAAGCCAAGGAGCTGCGTGGAAGTCTGGGCTCGTGTCGGAGTCGGGAGCTTGGAGCTTGCAGTCGGTGGAGAGTCCGGGCGTCGCGAAGGAGACGCGAGCTGGGGCGCGAGCCTTGCCTGCTGTGTCGCGCGGAACCGCGCGTTCGTGTGGAGAGAGCCGGAGAGAGCTCGCCAGCCAGCGACAGGCGGTCCGAGGTGATCGGGCTTCGGCGCAGTTCGAGCATCACTGAGGGACGGACGGGTTCTTACAGAGCATCAACTCTAAGAGAGCAAAGACCCGTTCGTTCCTCTCAAATGAGTTGCCGACTGAGACCGAATCACCCGGCTGGCAAGGCCCGAGCTCGACCGCGGCTACGCTAGCTGCCGTGGGGAAGGAGCATCGCGGGTCGCCCAAGCGCGTTCGTGTGGAGAGAGCCGGAGAGAGCTCGCCTGCCACACGGAAGGCCCGAGCTCGACCGCGGCTACGCTAGCTGCTGTGGGACGGAGCATCGCGGGTCGCCCAAGCGCATTTCTGTGGAGAGAGCCGGAGAGAGCTCGCCTGCCACACGGAAGGCCCGAGCTCGACCAACGCTACGCTAGCTGCTGTGGGGACGGGACGTCGCGGGTCGCCTAAGCCAGACACCACGAGGTGCAGGTAACCTGCAACGGTCTCGTGGGACTCGTTCGGTCTGCCAAGTCCCACGCCATAAAGACCCAAGAGGTCCAGTCTGACCCATTGCCTTTGATGGGGTCTTTTTCCTGCTTTTCTTTCGAATGATTTTGTGCGCCGAGTCCCGTAAGTAAAACTTGTAAGTGACTGTACATTAATAATTACTTATAGACGGTTGTAGCGCTTTGTCTTGCCCACGTGCCGGCCGCATTCATTGCTTGTTCTGTATACGTGCATGTTGGTGTTTTTGAATGACTGCATGATTGTTCCTGCATACGTAGAGTAAATAAATGTGCTGGTTTAAATGTAAACCTGTTCGTTGCGTCCATGCCCCCATTGAAATGCCATCTTGTATTGCGGAATATTAGTTGGCTTTTAAATAGCCGGTAAAGTGATCGGGTCCAACGGGACTGCGCGATATTACCCCGCTCGGTTATCCCAAATGGAAGCGGGTTGCTTAACGGCTCGTTTCCAAGCGCGTCCGTTGAGGTACAACCTCTCGGTAACCTACCTGCGCGAATAATAATTAGGTAAATCGAAGATTTGGCGATCGACCCTGTAGCGCGCGCGGGTAGGGTACGGACAAGGTTGTGGTGGGATTGAAAACCCATCCGTGACTGGTTTCTGACGCCATTGCAGAAAGTCACGACTGTTGTCCGTTCGGTGGGCGAACCGGCTGCTATTGGTGAAACTCGGTCGTTCGCACGCCGGGCGGACGCGAATTTACAACAATATGTTTTCACCTCTGTCTGTTTGTCTGTCTCTTTGTGTTTCTGTGAGCAGGATATCTCAAAAAGTTGTGGACGGATTTGGAGGAAATTTGGAAGACAGGTTCGGTGTGTGTGACAAGTTAGAATTGTTTCGATTTTGATGAAAATCCGGATCCGGATAAGAGAATATTTTAGTTAGCCCACGCACACTAAGCCAAAAGTGGGGTTAAGTAATTGGTCGCGTACGTATGTACGTTTCAGCATTTTATTAAGAGCATCCATCGAAAACCATTCAATGGAGGATATTGACACTTTACCACATATTACATGACCATTTGGTATCGTGCATTTTGAGTGTACATCGAAAATTTTCAAAGTATAATTTGTGCACATTTATCTCAGAAGTGTAGATAGATGCAATTACAAATTTGCCGCCAGAAGAGTTGGCTCGCTCGGTCGCACCAAGTCCTTCTGAAGACTATTCCATGATTACGAGGGCAATTTTTTGTCGCACTAAAAAACGTGAAAAGTTGCTTTTATTTTTACCAAAAGTTGCACTAAAAGTAACTTAAAATCCATACACAGAGGCCACTGCAACGACTAATTTTCAGTTCGTCATTTATTTATTATATTCTCAAAGCCAGCAAGTAGGCAATGATAGAACATTTTCATGAATTCAGCAATGATATGACATTTTACAAGGTTTTCAAAGTCAGCATTAAATCAAATCACTCAAATTCACGGTTCATTGCTGTGATTGTAATAAACAGAAATATATTTCTCAACGTTTTCGGGCAAGAAGTTACGGTCCTTCCGTAGTAATGTTGTTTTTACATCGAAAAAGAGCGTTCAACGCTCACCGAAGCAACTTAACACTTTCGCAACTTTGCGTACAAACTTGGTGGAATGTCCTCGCTTGCCAGATCCATGATCTGCTTTATGTCCTTGTTCTGCTCCAAACGCCTCTCCAAATAAGACGCTATCCCACATGGATCACGGCCAAAGCTGAGCGATTTCAGATCGTTAAAAGCATCAGAGATCGTATTCGTATAACTTTCGCATTTAGTAACCCAGCTCAATCAGGCACTTGCAGTCACGATGGATACTGAGCAAGTCCTTCACCAGGTGTTCTGATGCTATAGCTTCCTTCGCTCTGGTAACAAGCAAACCATCACCTTGAAATTCCCCAATGATTCTCTTGACATCTGGCAAGTTGTCAGCATTGTCGAACGCCGCATTTAACCAGCTTGCCCAGCAGGTTACGATGGGTTGAGGTGGGTATCCAATTGCAGCAAACAACTTCTTACGGTCTTTGTTCTTGACAACAGCACTCTTGACCCTGGCGATCAGATTTATCGGTCAGCAAAGTGGGCTCAAACCTTTTCGGCACAGTTATGAAGTAGATGCTCAGTACACGTGACATGGAGTAGTCGCGGGTTAGATTTGCTTGAGGTGGCCTCCAGCAGCAGTCGTGTAGCGTGCAGCGTCGCTCAAGAGAAGAACAAAATTTGACCGATCAGACTGTTGCGTTTTGATGGCATCATCCACTGCCTGTATTACTGTCTGTGAGTTGACTGAGGCTGGAAGCTGCTTGCAGTGCAGCAGGAAAGTCTTTTCTGGTGATTTGACATTGCCCACAAGAATGTTAATGTACTTTGCACCTGCCACCTCTGCTTCATCGATGACCATAAATATGTTCCTCCCCTTGAGCAGGTTCTGGATCCGCAATGTTTCTTTCTCTGCCATTGATGCCACTCGCGATCGGCAACAGGACTCCGAATGTGCATTGTAGCCCATGAATTGAAATAGTGACTTCATCTCCAGATTATTTAGTTTGTAGAGAGGTATATCTGCTGAGAGAAAGCTCGTAACTACCAGATCAACAAATTATTGTCCCTTGCTCACTTTCTCAGTTAGCAGCAATGTCTGTCGAGGTTCATTTTCAGCATCCTTGGATGAATTCCACGTAAAACTGGACAAGCGATGAAAAAAAAAAATTCGTTCTGACGACAGCAGAATTAGTTTTTCATTTCAATAAAATACCAAAAAGAGAGAACGAACACCCTTTCGTTCGTTTTCAACTTTTATTGCATTTTTTGCAATGAACAATATGTTGAGCCTGTATTCGAAGATTGGATATTTTGGATATTTTGTGATTCCGTCACGACAGTTTCCGGCCATGAAAATTGGATGAGACTACTTTCGAGCAGAAAGCGGGTGAAATTCATTAGTTCATCAGTTGAGCTTTTGCGATATGTATCGCGAGTTGCAAGAATTCGGCATACGAGCAGAGTTTTCGTAATAAGATACCTTCCGTAACCTATGTCCTTTGGTGTGTGATTCCGTCACACAATTTCAATTAATGATTACTAATTAAGTGCTATTTGTCTTGGAATTTATTTTCCACTGATCATTCCTATTGGTCATGTTTGTCATTAACAAAGCATTATCATCGTGACATTTTGGGATATAACTTGAAAAAATATGAATCTGAATCCAGAAAAGTCTCGTGCAAATGGTGATTCCGTCACGCTGGAATTCATGCTTGGCTCTCGTGTGTTTTATACTGTCGCGATGTTTCAGAACACTGGACCGTCGTTCATGGCACACGACTGTAGAACATAACTTGCAGAACA
>CM068955.1:125271087-125293587 GCA_035128595.1 Eptatretus atami
AAGGTGAGGAATGTTATGTTTTCACCCCTTTTCTGTCTGTTTGTTTGTTTGTTTGTCTGTGAGCAGGATATCTCAAAAAAAGTTGTGGACGGATTCGGACGAAACTTGGTGGACGCGTTAGGTGTGTCACAAGGAAGAACTGATTCAATTTTGAGGGAAGATCCGGATCCGGATCTGGATATGAGAATTATTTAATTTTTAAAGTGATTCTTCACCATTGAGAGAAGGCCAAAAACGATATAGTCCTGTATAGCATGATATTTCAAAAATGTATTGGGCCCGATATGTTCTCGTGGATCAGGCATTACGTGGCGGAGGTATGCACTCTACCGAATGCCCTTCTCGTCTACATTGTTTTGTCATGGAATGGTTTAGTAGTTGCAATGTTGGTTAAGTCAAGAAATGTGAACTAGGTTGATTAATTATCATAGTAAAAACAACATGTACCTAACTACCTGTTGCAACTTAAAATTGGTCAGAAGCCGTCATCATTGTTGGACAATAGCACAGTTGAGTGGCCAGGTCGGTGAAGTATACCCAAAAATGGTTGGGCCTTGAAGATATAAGCAGGCTGTGTGTGTGTGTGTGTGTGTGTGTGTGTGTGTGTGTGTGTGTGTTTAAAGATTCAAGAAGTCAGAAATAAACGTATAAACTTATTCAAACAACGCGAAACTTGCACGTGCAGGCCCAAGTTTGAGGGCCATGACAGAACACTCTGACTCCTCCTTCCCAGATACGGAATAGTACAGAATAGATCATGCTCAATGTCGGAAATGGTTCCCTAATACATGATGTGTAATAGCAGGAGCTTTTCTGTATCCAACATCTTCACTTCCCTTCAAACCGATGACACGTGGAGGAGGTTTATATTTTATAAGGATTTACAAGGAATTAAGGCACAGGAGGAGGCTATTCGGCCCATCATCATGCCTATGCCACACCAATACCAGATTTAATCAATCCGTTGATACCCCGTCCCTTCATGTGCAGCCTTTTGGCTGCTACACTGGTACTCAATTTGCCGACCTCGGAAGGATGACAGGTTGAGTCAACCCCCTGGTGTTAATTTATCAGCCAATGGGGCTTGAACTCAGGACCCTAGGATCCAAAGCCACCACCCTAACCACTAAGCCAACACCAGGGTTGCTGACCCTAAACCATCCCAATGGTTGGGCCCCATGGCCACCCAAAGACTCGGTTGAACCAGTGTGGTGTGGACACCTATGTCCATAGATATGAGGTAACAGTCCCCCAAATCAATCAGTATGAGTACAAATGCTATAACAAGTATCCATAACCATATTTCTGGTGATGAGAGAACAACAAAATATGAAGCAAGAGTTCCAGGAATTACAGATGGAGTCGCGTCGGTGGGCGACGTTCACGCGGGCTGCGATGCAGTGATATTTTGAATCTCACTTACTTCGGGGAGTAGGAGACTGGTTCGTCCTTGCCTCCACTGGAAGATTACTTTTGGCCCTCGCTGTCCATATCAGAGCATTGAGGGACATACGGATGAAGGAATTAGAATATATTTATTTTGGGGTCATCATCGTCATCCTCCTTTGGACTCTGCCCGATGGTAGTTTAATGTGATCGTTCCGGTGATGCCCAACACCGATGACCACGCCGGTTTTGTCCCAACGCTTCATCTGTGGATCTTGTACCAACACCTCGGTGCCAACACAAAATGGATTTTAGGTTTGGACGATTGATCGTAATGAGTGCTGGTTTTCGCCCATACCTCAGCGGCTTGAGCATCGCACTCATGAGCAGCCCTCTGCCACTGTGGTGAGAAAGTGTGTTGATGGCCATGAACAGCAGTTTGTGTTGGCTGCCCGAAGAGAATCTGAACCGGTGAACGTCCAGATGTGCATGGCGTGTTACGCCATTCAAGAAAGCCACGGCAAAATGCATCGTCGTCGACGTTGCCGCCGTGTGTAGTCTTAGCCACCAGTGTCTTTATGGCTTTGACAGCTGTTTTTGCATGTCCGTTTGAGCGTGGAAAGTGTGGTGTGGAGAAGTCATGGTTAACTCCCCAACGGTCCAAGTATTTCCGAGTTCATACGATTCAAACTGTGCGCCGCCGTCAGTTCGAAGATGAACTGGGACACCTATGTCGACAAAGAATGACCGTAGAGCTCGGATGAGGTCATGTGATGTGGGGTCACGCAAGAAGAGATAGATGCATGGCCACCCAAGGACTCGGTTGACATCAACCAAAAATGATTTTCCCACACGGGAAAACAAATTGGCTGATACGTCCTCAAAGACATGCGGTGGTGGCGTATTGCTCATTCGGGGTTGCTTCTGAAGGCTGGCCATTCGCTCCTGCAATCGTTGTTGCTGAGTGGGTCTGTCGCCTCGCACCATGCCGAGTCGTTCAACAAATTCAATCCTACACAGGGTGTTCGGACCCCATCCCCATCGTACACGTATACAGTTTCAAGGACAGATTTTTCTGCATGAGTGTGTAATAGTGTGATATCTCTCTTCGCCGTAAGTTTACGATGCACCTCTGAATCAGATATGCCAGTGATGATCTGAATCACAAACAGTTGTTCGACAGTCATGGATCAGAGATCACGATGGGCAGCATTGTCCTTTTTTTTTTTGGATACACTGTAGAGGCTCATATAAGAGCTAACACACTTAACATATAACAAAGGAGCAGGAGAGGAAGCACAGAATAGTAGAGAGCAGAGACATTCGGAGATCTGTGGAAGGGAGAGCGATGGGGTGGGGTACACAGGGTAAACAAGAAGGACACTACAGGATTTCCAGGAAGGAAAGTAGGGAATTTGGAGGTGGTGGGTTAACAGGGGGAGAAAAGACCATTGTTTTGGATGGGGAGGGGGGAGATATAAGATGGTGGTGAACAGCTGTTTTGAAGACCTGGAGGGAGGAGTGGGATTGAAGAGAGTGTGGGAGCTTGTTCCAGAGGCAGGAAAAAAGAGGAATGTAAGAATGAAGGTGAGCAGTAATTCTTGATTTTGGAAATCTCACCAGAAGGGGGTTACTGGTGGACCGAGAGCACCCTGTGGAAATATAGGGGTGACAGATTACAGACAGGGCGCGGGTGGGGGGGGGGCAAGCCGGAGAGGAGACGGTAGAAGACAGAAAGATCACCAACCTGCCTCCTTTAGTGAACAATAAAATGAGTCGAAGGTCTCGCCATCTGACTGATGCCGCTCATGAAAATCAACCAGATCGTACATGATGTGGCGCTGTCCTCATAGATGTTTCAATACTGGCGAGTACATTATCGAAGGAAAGTGTCCAATGTAAAAATCGATATCAATGGCATTCTTGAGGACTGACCTCATGCCCAATATCAGACAGTTCCAGAGAGTTGCTAACTGCTCACGCTCGCATGTGATCGAGATGTGTAATAAGAGAGTAACCATCCCATTGTTCCCTCCATGGCTTGGAATTTCGAAAGGCCGTAGCCTCGGATAAGACTGGTGGTTGTTTAACCGATAGTTTCGGAATAGATACAGGTCATTTCTCTGGGATGTTTTGATGATCCTGAATACTATCCTCACCAGCGTCAACATACACAGTGGGCTGCCGGCCATCTATAGCCTCTCGTAACAGTTTCATTTCCTCCATGTGTGCCTGTTGTTGATCAGCTACAGCCACGGCACTTTGATGATCACCCACGGCACGTTGCTGCACAGCCATCGTCGCTTGTTGTTGATCACCCGCGGCACGTTGCTGCATGGCTATCACATCCTTCATAACAGCCACCAACGAGGCAACCTCCTGAGAAGACTCCATAGAGTTCTCTTTTGGCATGTCTGTGTGTTATACGTAGATACATACTCACTGAGACGTGAAACAGATACCAACGTGGGAGGTACCCATCCAGTCACCGAACGAGACAAACGGCAAATCAAAATGCAATCAGTTTCCATCGTCCAGGGCCACACAGAATATTACTTTTGCTGACTATGCCATGTTAAAGATTCAGGATGTCAAAAATAAATGTGTCCCTGAGTTGATTCAAACAACACGAAATTTGCACACATGGGCCCTGAAGTCTGACGGCCATGACAGAGCATTTTCACTCCTCCTTCCCAAACCGGGAATGGTTACGTCGTACATACATCATGTGTAATGCCACGAGCTTTGCTGTATGCAACAGTGTGATTGGCTCTTAAAGCAACGCGTGGTGTGAAAGGGAGAAAAGACAATGTCCATGAGTCACAGCAGAGAATCAGTCATCAACAGACAGTGGAAGCAGATCAAGTAGAGATTTTCATTTGTATGCGGCACAAGGCTACAGTGTGGCATGTCGCTGATGCAATGCCCTCTGCTGTTTGAGGCTGGAATTTGGAATTTGGCCATGGTGCCGGCGATAGCTCGCCTACTCTTCACGAAAGGCACCATGTGAGCTATAACGTCCACCAACGAATGCCGGTAGACGGAATGCCCGTTTAGTGTCCATCCGAGCGACAGCACAGACATTGATGAATCAACCTGCCTTGGTCTGGATTCAAACCCAGGCTGCACAGCTTGGAGGAAAGTATGCATACCTCTAGACCATCCTATCAGCCCAGTCACTTCGCTGAGTTTGCATCACTGTTCAGTGTTCACCTTAGGGAGATCCTTCTTCCGATACAAATCCATTCTGCAGGGATGAGTGATTCGACGTCCATAAAGGTCCGCAGAATCAGGAATTCAAAAAACAAAAACTTTGATGTGATGTTATTTATTTGTAATTTATAAACAAAGAACTGAATATGGTTTTAATTCTAATAATTTTATGAGGTTTCAAAGTTTAAAAAACCCAACCTGGCTGGTACTGCCACTAAAAATTCCAGAAAACCTCCATGGTCGTTGCATTATCTGTGTGACGTCATCACGAGTACGATTGTCTCGCCACCCAACTTAAACTAGGACCGTCTGTCCTGAAGCTCATCTGGTTCAGGAGCAACAGTCACTCAAACCCCCCGCAGCCCCCCATAGACCCTGATTTTTTTTTAATGCCGTGAACAATCTTTAGTACATCAAGGGTGATGAAGGTTGTGGTCAAGTTTCATTGAAATTCTGTGTGTAGTTTTGGATAAAAGAGCAAATACCTATTTTGGGGGTCAAACTGCCCCCCCCCCCAGACACCCTTAATGAGCACAGATTTTGATGCAGTCGATAAACTTTGGTACATTATGGGTGATGAAGGTTGTGATCAAGTTTCATCAAAATTGTTTGTGGAGTTTTGGGGAAGAGAGCAAATATCTATTTTGGGGGAGGTCAAAACCCCCCTTTAGACCCCTTCAATGAGTGCAGATTTTGATGCGGTCGATACACCTTAGTAGATTAATTATAGGTGATGAAGGTTGTGGTCAAGTTTTATCAAAATTGTTTGTGTAGTTTTGGAGAAGAGAGCAAATACCTACTTGGGGGGGGGGTCAAAAAAACTCCCCTAGACCCCCTTAATGAGCGCAGATTTTGAGGCGGTCGATAAACCTTCATTAGACATCAGATATGAAGCTAGTGGCCAAGTTTCATTAAAAGCATTTGTTTGGTTAAAGCGATAATGACTGAAGTGTTTACAGACTGACTCACTGACTCAATGACTGGAGTCACTCACCTACGGACACTGCTCGATCACAAGCTCACCTGACAAAAGTCCAGATGACTTAATAATGGCCACACAACTCACTTCAGACTCATCAAAAAGTTAACTGAACGACGAATTTTCAAGATAAAGAATCCTCAGATTATGATAATAGTCAAAATCATGATGTCGAAGGTGCTGTTAGACCGAACATGTCTGAACCCGTGGTGGAAATTGGGGATGACATTGTCCATGAAATACCTGGCATTCACAGCAATCGTGACAACGTCAAAGAAATAATCAGCAAGAACAACTGATAAGTGGTAAATCATGCAGCTGGAACGTGGTAAATGTAGAGTTTAGTGGTATTTTGATGCAACACTTCTTTGTAACTCTTGTCATAACTAGAACCGTAGAACGGCGCTACCTGTAGGGCACATACCTCCACCAGGCTGAACAGTTTACGTTTTGTATCTCACTGATTGGCCGGATCTGGATCCAGACCTGAACGAAAATCGAATTGTCCTGTTTTTGTCACCTAACCAACTCATCCACCTAGTTTTGTCATAATCCATCCGCAACGTTTTGAAATATCATGTTATATATCGTTTTGGACCCATCTCTTAATGGTGAAGAATTACATGTATTCAATGCATTAATGATAAAAGCAAATGGCTTTATTCAAATTCCATCATTGCTTTTTCCAAGACACTTAATCTCATTTGCAAATGAAGGCAATTGAACATACTGTATTGAGAAAGGATTACATAACTCCGAGCAGAAATTAGTCCAATGATGTTATGACAGGGATTCCGACTGCTCCCGGTCTTATTTGATGGTACGTTGGACCGCCTTTACTTTTTCAAATATAGTTCATAGGAACTGAAAAAAAATGGGATAAATAGCAATAACTTATGAAATAGGAGGAGAGGGGTGTCTTCATCGAGCGTTGCATAATATTTTAGGGGGTGTGTTGCTGAAGCATTACGGAGCGTTACAGGGTGGTGGGGTGTCAGATTTAGGCAAAAAATGCATTACGTTAGTAATTTTTGAATGGCCCCTGACAGATTTTTTTTTTTTGTATACCTTGTCGAGGTTCGTGTGAGAGCTAACACACAATGCACAGCAAGGGGGGCATGAGACCAGAGGGGCGGGAGTGGGAAGGACAAAACAGATGGGGAACAGAGACATTAGGAGATCTGTGAAGGGAGAGGGATGGGGCGGGGAACATGGGGGATGAAGGATTGACGACTTTCGGTTGGAGGGGAAATTGGGGGGGGTGGGTTTGAAGGATTGAATGAGGGGAGGGGATCGATGCCTTTGAGTTGGGAGGGAAAAGGTGAGGATTGGGTTGGGGGCGGGGGGAGCAAAGATGGGACGGATTGGGAAGGGGAGGCAGAGGCTTTTTTGTTGAGGTTGTCACAATTGCATGTGTGAGTTTACTCACAGTAAAAAAAAAATGTGTGTGTGTGTGTGTGTGTGTGTGTTACTATGCGTGGTTGGGGGAGGTAATGTGCCAGTAAATCATAAGTGACAAAACTCAAAAGTAGAAGTCAGACAATATAATTATTGCAGTTTCTAACTTGACCAAACCTTGGACCTCATCATCCGTTAAACCATGAATATACACATAATACTTTGTCTCCACCGTTTCATTACCACTGCTTCACATTCACTGCCATTATTGAAGTGTAAAAAAAAAAGACCTAAAACCACCTGAATGATACGAACCAAGAGTCTGCTAACATACATTTGACCATTTCCAAAAGAGTCATGGTTTTTCAGTCACCTGACATAGAAATGGCTTCTGGTGCTGCATTTTGAGTGTGTAGGTTCGATTTTCTTGCTTCATCAAGATCAGGTCAGGTATGGGAGCATGCGCCGGAGCAGCGCGTCGTTGCGTCCATTTTACATCAAAATGTCTAAAGCCCGACCATGTGAAAAGCGAAAAATTTCGTACCGGATCTGTCCTGTCTTTGTTTGTTCCCTGTGTTGTTAATCGTTTATGAATCTGTTGTTCTGTTCCTGTCTTATCTGCACTTACTTGATCCCATTGTGTCAAATTTGACACCGTCTTTGGCTATTCCCATGATTATTGTGTCCGGATAGCAAGTTGCCCGTGCCCGCACGGAATTATAAACCGGGTCGGGATGGAGACGGAAAAAAATACAAATTGCATCTTCTGTCATCGAGTCGGCAAGCTGGGAGCAACAATTCGCATTTATTTTGCCACATCTGATGTAATTGAAATGCTGTAATGACGGCGAGGTGCTCCATTTGACATGGTTTGTTCGATACATGAAGCTTTTTGATGCCTAGGATCTGTAATAAAAATTTATATTGGTGTCAAAACCAGTGACCAATTGCTAATTAATAGTAGGATTCCTTATGAATTGCCCCCTCTGTCAGGTCATACCCTTCATCAACTTTCTCTTCCATGAGCTTCAATCTTCTAAAGAAAATTAAATGGACAAATGTTGTTTTTTGGGGAGGTTATTATATAGTATATACGATGTCGAAGCTCGTGTAGGAGCTAGAATAAAGAATGGATCAAGATGCAACATCACGAAAGGAACAGTAGAAAGAGAAGGGGGAAACACCAACAGGGAGGGATGAGGGACAAAATAGAGGGTGACTTGGACAAATAAGGGATGTGGGGAAGATTAAGGGGGAGGAGAGGACATACGAGGTGGACAACATGGATACAGAAGCAAACTCTCAGGAAGGAAAGACTGGAAATTTTGGAAGAGGTGGGCTTGGGGGGGAAGGTTAATTGGCACAAAAAAAACAAAAGGGTTTGGATGGAGGATGATCTGAGATGCTGGTGAACAGCCATCTTGAAGACCTGGGAAAATGAGATTGTGGAGAATGTGGAAGTTGTTCCACAGGTAGAAAAAAAGACGAACGAATGAATGTAGGTGAGCATTGATTCTGTATTTTGGGAATTTCACCAGTAGAGGGTTGATGGTGGACCAGGTGTGCCCTGTAGAAATATGGTGGGATGGGACAAAACACGGAAAGAGCAAAAGGTGCAAGACCAGAAAGGAGGCAGTAGAAGACAGCGACCATCGCCATATCTGTGATGTGAAAGAGATAGATGCATAGAATCAGTGTCATTGCGGGAGATTCCAATGATCTCGAAGGCTTTGGTTTCCACAGTGTCACGCAGAGCAAGGTGTGAGGCAGGGGCACCAGCCACCAGCCCAGAGGTGAAAGCAGTCGCCTTGCGGGCACCTTGAGGCTACCTTGCGTCTGCCTTGAAAATTCTATGGCCGCCGCAGGGACGCCCTAAGGTCACCGTGCGACATCAAATCAAAGACCGTACGGCACCCCCACGTTTTCGGTCTCCACAATTTCTAAATACCCCGTGCGGCTCCCCGAAAAATAAAAACATATGTGACTGCTACATTGTGTGACCGTGGAAATACTGCGGCCGCCCTATAATTGCTAGTGGCCGTAGATTTTTTAGACCCTACGGCCGCCGAGCCAAATGTGACTGAAGCATTAGAGTTTGCATCTTGCACAACAAAGGCAGGTTGGTGGCTTTGTGGGCATTTACCAGCTCTATTCTAGTTTTGCTCCTCCTGCTCTCTCACTTCTTTCTGACAAATTCCTGTCCCTCCTTGTTACATGCATTGTTAGAAGAAAAACTGGACCGACAGGATGGCCGAGAGATTGCATAGGAGATTGCATCAGCGACACAGTCGTTCCACAACCAATGATGCTTCCACACAGCCTTGTGCTGCATATTATGAACAAAGAAAACCAGGAACATTCACTTTTTATGATTAATCACACAAAGTCTAAATTTAATGCTCACCTCAATTCATTAATCCCCCTCTTCTCTCACCTCTGGAAGAGCCTTCGCAAGTCAGTTGTTTCATGCCTTTCCCTCCAGGCCATAAAATCTGCTGCCCATCACTACCTCGTGGTCCGTCCCGTTTCTCCTCTGAGCCCCTGTCCCCACTTTCACCAACATTTGTATTTGTATCATTCATATTTTATTATTCATCAATATTGGTTGGGTTGCATACTTACAGAAATAGTAAAATGCGTCGCAAGTTATGAAAATAAAAAGTTGCAAAACCTAAGGACTGGCTTAGATGGTACAAAAGTGACAAAATATACTAAGTACTTTATTTTTTCCGTAAGTATGCAACCCAAACAATAGGCATATTGCTGGTTTGGATTGCATCTTTGTTTTTGTATCTGTGGTTATACGATTTGCTCATGCTTCAAGCAGCCTCACATTGTTACACGATTACTCAGTAGATAAGCACACGTGTTTGACGTTTATTACTCGAGTCATCTCTAAATGGGAAAGACTGACAAAGCAAAAAAAATTTTTTTTAAGTGGAAGGAGAAGGAAATCATCCTCAAGTACCCACTGACTCACTTATAAGAGACTATCCAGGTTTTTCCATGGAATTGTTTAAATACATGTTTTACCAAAAGTATCTACAATCCTACTTTGATGCGACGAAGACTTCCAGAAAATTCCAAAACATAGTGTCACTTAAAATATATTATTTTCATTCATATTTTAAAATATCTCAATGTATTGTTGTCGGGGAGATTGTAACACGTGGTATTGTGTGCTTCACGAATTACAAAAATTTACAATTAATGAAGACAAATCACTCTTATTCTATTTCGCTCACCTGGAACGTCGTTCCAGAAAGCTTATGGAATGCTGCGTCGTCCGTCTGTTCGTCCGTCCACAAACATTTGCAACTTATCTGAAACTGCACACACAATTCCAATGAAACTTGACCACAACCTTCCTCACCTGTGATATACTAAAATTTGTTCATGGTGTTAAAATTAGAGGTCTGAGGGAGATACAGAGGGAGTTTACATGGGGGTTGCCCCCCCCCCCCCCAAAAAAATAGATATTTGCTTTCTTCTCAGAAACTACACACACAATTCCAATGAAACTTGACCACAACCTTCATCACCCATGATGTACCAAAGTTTGTTCAGGACATTAAAAAAAATTGAGGTCTGACGGGAACCACAGAGGGTCTAAGATTCATGGCATTAAAAAAATTGGGGTCTAAGGTGGTTTATGGGGAGGGGGGATTGCCCCCCAAAATATGTTTTTGCTTTCTTCAACGAAAACAAACAAAAAAAATTTCGATGAAACTTGATCACAACCTTCATCACCCGTGATGTACCAAAGTTTGTTCACTGCATAAAAACAAAATCCAGAGGTATTTTGCTTTTTTTCTCTGTTAAATATTTAATGGGTTATCCACACCTACCAGTGGTTCCCTGCTTTTCTTATCCAGCCGCTACAAGGTGAGCGCCCAGGTGTATTACTCCTATTTTTTTCTCTTTGCATGAGCGAGGCTCATGGAAGAGCAAGGTAGAATTGACAAAAGGACGAACATCAATTTAATGAAGGTACATAAAAAAGAGGACAGCGAGGAGTGGAGGAAACACTGAAATGATCAAATAAGATGATTGGGTTAGGTCAGGTCAGGTATGGGAGCATGCGCCAAAGAAGCGCGTCACTGCGTCCACTTTCCGCTGGTACTCCAGGGGCCTCCGTCTAGCCATCCCCCCAGGCAGTTGCCTGGCCCATCCCCATCTCCTTTAGATGCCGATCAACCTGCTGCAACCACGAGGCACGTGGTCAGCCCATTGGCCTCCTGCACTCACGATTTGGGTTAGGAAAGGTTAATATGGGGAAGAAGTCAGACAGAAAAAAACGTAGCAAAAAAAATTTGGTGAAAATTACAAATTAAATATCCATACAGTATTACAATTTGGATTCATATGGACGTGACCTACCAACTCACGCTCTCACCATTTTTGTTTTCAACAAAATAGAGTATCATGGAAGAGCAAGTCAATTGAGGGAATGAACAGAGACCAGGGCAGTGAGTCAACTCTTCAACGAAACATGGTAGAGGAATGAAAGAAGAGGAAAGAGAGGATGGGAGGAAACACTGCAACCAGCAAATAAAAGGGTTAGCATAGGAAGGGTTAATGGTGGAAATAAAGTTTGTGCATAAGGATGTGGGATAATATGAGATGGCAGTAAACTGCCTGCTTAAAGCACTAGGGGATAAAGTGAGATAGAACAGGCTTTGGAGGGTGGTTCCACATATGGGAAAAACGAATAGCAAAAGAGTTGAGGTGTAACCACCCTGGATAATGTGACTTTAAGCAACAGGGGATTCGTGGAAGAACATACATTGTGGAGTTGTTGGGGAGTGCTGGGAAACAAAGAAAGCAGAGGGTGCTAAACTAGAGGAGAGGTGGCAAAAAATCGACCACTGACCTGCCTGTGATGTCATAGCAGCAGGCCTTGTGCTTCAGCCTCATCACAGATTCCAATAATTTTGAGAGCTTTACATTCCACAGAATCCAGGGGAGAAAGATGTGTTGTTGGGTACCAGCCCAGAGGGGTGAGCAGTACTCTATTGAGCTATGGCCCAAGGCCATTAGACTGTGAGTAGTTCTAAAAAAAAATTCAAGGAAAGACTTGGAATGACAAAAGATGCTCAATCTGTTGCTGGTTTTGGAAAGCAAACAATGACATAGTGTTAATTGAAGCCACATTTATTCATTAAACCAAACACGAATTTCTGATTCTGTGGACCTTTAAAGCTCCGGTCTCAGTTCAGGCTGATTTGGCTCAAAAAATAGTGCTTCAAATTCATGGACTCAAATGTATGCTAATTACCTCTGCCGACCAAAGGTGTACGGAGGTTGAGTTTCACCCGTCTCTCTGTTTTTTTTGTTTCTGTGCAGGATATATCAAAAAGTTGTGGACAGGTTCAGATGAAATTTGGTGGACAGGTTGGGTGTATGAGGACAAATTGATTAGATTTTGGTGAAGATCCGAGTGATCCGATTCACCATTGAGAGATGGGACCAAAAACGATATGTACCATGATATTTCAAAAAGTTGTGGACATTTTATGACAAAACTTGATGGATGAGTTGGGTAGGTAACAAGAACAAGCCGATTATATTTTGGTTAAGGTCCGGATCCAGATCCGGCCTATGGTTGGGGTACAAAACGTAAACTGTTCAGCCTGGGGGAGTTATGTGCTCTACCGAGTGCTGTTCTAGCGTTGCTCATGCTTTTGTGCATGTGCTGAAAATAAGTTTGGTGCAACTTGAGATAACAGTTATGGTGGAGGGTAGGATTACAAATAATGATAAAATTTCTGGTCAATGTAATAAACATCAAGCCTTGAAAAGTAATCTAAGTATCGCTGTTTGGTTGAGTAATTAAAGAGCTGTTTCATCTCCACTTAATGATGTAGATCCAGTTCCAATGGGTGCTTACTCTTGTCAACATGTACTTATCAAAAGTCACCATGATGGCAAATACCCCTCAACATGAGACTGTATGAGACAACATGAGACCTCAACCAGGCTCGTACACAGGATTTTTGGTGGGGGTGGAGGGAGTTTCCGAGCTTCAAAAAGTTAGACCGCTGAGAGCATGATAGCACTGCACCATCATGCCCATTGTGGGATGCGATGCACACCACACCATCATGCCCATTGTGGGATGGGATGCACACCACACCATCATGCCCATTGTTGGGATGGGTGCACACCACACCATCATGCCAATGTGGGATGGGATGCACACCACACCATCATGCCCATTGTGGGATGGGATGCACACCACACCATCATGCCCATTGTGGGATGGAGCACACCACACCATCATGCCCATTGTGGGATGGGAAGCACACCACACCATCATGCCCATTGTGGGATTGGATGCACACCACACCATCATGCCCATTGTGGGATTGGATGCACACCACACCATCATGCCCATTGTGGGATGGGATGCACACCACACCATCATGCCCATGTGGGATGGGATGCACACCACACCATCATGCCCATTGTGGGATGGGATGCACACCACACCATCATGCCATTGTGGGATGGGATGCACACCACACCATCATGCCCATTGTGGATGGATGCACACCACACCATCATGCCCATTGTGGGATGGGATGCACACCACACCATCATGCCCATTGTGGGATGGGATGCACACCACACCATCATGCCCATTGTGGGATGGGATGCACACCACACCATCATGCCCATTGTGGGATGGGATGCACACCACCCATCATCCCATTGTGGGATGGGATGCACACCACACCATCATGCCATTGTGGATGGGATGCACACCACACATCATGCCCATTGTGGGATGGGATGCACACCACACCATCATGCCCATTGTGGGATGGATGCACACCCACCATCATGCCCATTGTGGGATGGGATGCACACACACCATCATGCCCATTGTGGGAGGGATGCACACCACACATCATGCCCATTGTGGGATGGGATGCACACCACACCATCATGCCCATTGTGGGATGGGATGCACACCACACCATCATGCCCATTGTGGGATGGATGCACACCACACCATCATGCCATTGTGGATGGATGCACACCACACCATCATGCCCATTGTGGGATGGGATGCACACCACACCATCATGCCCATTGTGGATGGATGCACACCACACCATCATGCCCATTGTGGGATGGGATGCACACCAACACATCATGCCCATTGTGGGATGGGAGCACACCACACCATCATGCCCATTGTGGGATGGGATGCACACCACACCATCATGCCCATTGTGGGATGGGATGCACACCACACCATCATGCCCTTGTGGATGGGATGACACCACACCATCATGCCCATTGTGGGATGGGATGCACACCACACCATCATGCCCATTGTGGGATGGGATGCACACCACACCATCATGCCCATTGTGGGATGGGATGCACACCACACCATCATGCCCATTGTGGGATGGGATGCACACCACACCATCATGCCCATTGTGGGATGGGATGCACACCACACCATCATGCCCATTGTGGGATGAAGCACACCACACCATCATGCCCATTGTGGGATTGGATGCACACCACACCATCATGCCCATTGTGGGATGGATGCACACACACCATCATGCCCATTGTGGGATGGGATGCACACCACACCATCATGCCCATTGTGGGATGGGATGCACACCACACCATCATGCCCATTGTGGGATGGGATGCACACCACACCATCATGCCCATTGTGGGATGGGATGCACACCACACCATCATGCCCATTGTGGGATGGGATGCACACCACACCATCATGCCCATTGTGGGATGGGATGCACACCACACCATCATGCCTATTGTGGGATGGGATGCACACACCACCATCATGCCTATTGTGGGATGGGATGCACACCACACCATCATGCCCATTGTGGAATGGGATGCACACCACACCATCATGCCTATTGTGGGATGGGATGCACACACACCATCATGCCCATTGTGGGATGGGATGCACACCACACCATCATGCCCATTGTGGGATGGGATGCACACCACACCATCATGCCCATTGTGGGATGGGATGCACACTACACCATCATGCCCATTGTGGAATGGGATGCACACCACACCATCATGCCTATGTGGGATGGGATGCACACCACACCATCATGCCCATTGTGGGATGGGATGCACACCACACCATCATGCCCATTGTGGGATGGGATGCACACCACACCATCATGCCCATTGTGGATGGGATGCACACCACACCATCATGCCTATTGTGGGATGGGATGCACACCACACCATCATGCCCTATTGTGGGATGGGATGCACATCACACCATCATGCCCATTGTGGGATGGGATGCACACCACACCATCATGCCCATTGTGGGATGGGATGCACGCCACATTGCAGAAAGTGAAAATGTCGAAAATACAGAGCTCAATGAGTTGTCATTTTGGGGTATTTTCAGGCCATATGTCGGTGTAGCATCAACATGCCAACATATAAAATACAGTTTCATTGATTGAGCACATGTGCAGACGGGCTTGATTAAACATTACTGACACTTTTTATTTGACAATGATTAGATTTATCGGGGTCCCTCATCATCAGTAACACTCGACCCAAACAAAGCCAATGGAAATCTGGCGCAACAAACCTGGGCAGTGTAAAATCAGCAGAGGTCTCCAGTCCTGATGTCTTAGACCCTCCAGAAAATCAAGATGATGGCCATATAATTTTGTGTGGGTGCCATGGTGGGTGGAGTCAAGCGACAAATGTGGTTGGTGTCCTGTAGCTGTCCAACCAATGGGTGCATATTTCAAAAACTTACCCCCAACAATAACCACACCAACAGCAACAGCAATCATGCGAAGTTCTTGTGGACCTGCGACTAAAAAGAAAATGAATTTAATCAGCGAAAATTAATCAATAAACTGTTTGGCCATATCTTTCCCATGTGCAGCAACGTTTCCTTCCTCTTATGGTTCATACATGTACGTGTAAATCTACTCACTGGCACAATCTATTACAGCATACATGTAGACTACATGCATGTAAGTCTATATGTAACCTACATGAACATTAGCTTGTTTTATATGGCTAGATCTGAATTGCAAATGCGCTCTTCCAAGTTTAAAAGACCATATAATGATATTGGTACCTAACCATTCCTTTATCTCCGGGCTTCATGGGAAAACCCCTCATTTCCTCTATTTTATCTGAACTTACCTTTGAATTGCCCACTGCCAGAACTTGCAGAGTAGATTAGACTATAAGTTTAAGCACACACTGCTGTATAGATTCAGGAAAATCCTCGCCTGTGTACAGTCAGCTGGGCCTGACCTGCACTGAGTGCGCGTGCGTACAGGTAACAGCCGTCGTGCGTGATTCATCCCCGTGCACTTTAGACTGGTATCATCAGATATCATGCATGCCCGTAGCATAAACACTTGAATGGAATTGGCTTTTTCATTAACACAAGCGTTCAGGGAAACACCGTAACCAAGACGGAGACAGGGTCAAGTTACAACATGATGACGTAGATTGTGCAGGTAACAAGTCAGACATGATTAAAGAAAGCCTACGTTCACGTTTTTTGTTGTTGTTGTTTTCTTGCGAATTTACTTAAAAAGATGCTTCTAAAAAATGTGGATCTTTGTGATTTTTTTTTTGGGGGGGGGGGGGGTGGTGGTCCCTTCCCCACCTCCAGTAGGTATGCACCTGGAAGCCTTCATCCTTCAGTGAAATGGAATAACCTTTTTAAGGTCTTTTTTTTTAATACAAGCTTCGTTATGAGGAGCCATAAAAGCCTAGTCAAATTTAAAACTCCTTCGTTTTAGGTGACTGGTCCACCCACTCCCTCAGGGAGCGGCAGGTATAGTCGTGTTATTATCCTCTCTGGGGTATATAGATTGCACTACATCTAGGCAGTTAGTCTGTGGGTCACAGGGCCGGATTTAGGCATGGGCAAGCTGGACAGTTGCCCAGGGGCCTCCACAACCAGGGGGCCTCCACATATTTCATGAAAAAAAAAATTGTAAGGAAAAATGTATTTGTGAGTGCCTGAATGGTAGTTGGTAGTTAGTGGAGCAGATATAAGATATTCATCTCATCTCATTCTCTATTTTATATAGAAGTTCAGATTCTTTGTTCTTGAAAAATATACTTTATGGATGACTGTAAATATGTCTTGTCACCTTTTTAGTATTCTAAGGTAGGGTGGGCCTCCACTACTGAAGGCTGCCCAGGGTCCACACCACATGTCTAAATCCGGCCCTGGTGGGTCACGCGAAAAGCATTAATGCCTCAAGAACCTCGGGTTTCCTCCCTTTCAGTTTAGTGTTAAACAACAGTAGCGACTGTTTAGAAAGGTAATCACACGTGTTTGTGGTTTATAATATTTTACTTCCGGTAGGGGTGCACCACGAAACATCACAATAAGCTATTTATACGCGTTAACACAGCATTTGGCCAAGGAGGAAAAATCCCTTGGGGAGAGGGGATATTATTAATATTAATACTGTTTTGCAATAACGTTAATATTATGCTACTATCATCAGTGTTGTTATTACTTTTGTTATTATAAGCGGCCTTGGAAGAACACCACCGTTAGCTATATCGAAGGGCAAAGAACAGAATAGTGAGGACAGGCCACGAGGGTTACGGGCTTGAAAGGTGAACATGGCAAGGAACCCAGGATGGTTCGGCATGTGGAGCAATCGAGGGATCCAAAGATGGACTGATAGACGGAGGGATTAAAGAGAACCCGAACATTCCAACTCACGACGCATATCCATTCCAAAGTCCCACTACACGAAAGGTAGAAGAAAATCTATCTCATAAACTAGAGAATGATCTGTCTGTTGAAAATTGTACACATTTCTGAATGCGTT
Source organism: Eptatretus atami (assembly GCA_035128595.1). Classification (NCBI taxonomy): domain Eukaryota; kingdom Metazoa; phylum Chordata; class Myxini; order Myxiniformes; family Myxinidae; genus Eptatretus; species Eptatretus atami. Next base: position 125,288,923 of record CM068955.1, read on the forward strand.
TTGGGGTCTTTTCCATAACCGCAACAATATTATGCTATTATCATTAGTGTTGTTGTTACTTTTGTTGTTAGAAGCGGCCTTGGAAAAACGTCAGGATTAGCTATCTTAAGACAGATATACACCTTAACACAGATTTTGCCCAAGGCGGAAAACCCCCTTGGGGAGGGGGGCAAATTAAATTGCTCCAACCTCAATTGTGTGATCCTTATTTCTCCTGCCACGGTTGGTTGAAATTGATTAAGTAACGACCGAATGTATTACGGCCAGACAGACAGACAGACAGACAGACAGACAGACACCAAATTGCATATTTTAGTACGATGAATTGCTTTGATGAATTGATGAGGTGGAATGAACCGCTTGATTGTTTTTTTGGCATGAATGTTTTGCACTGATATTAGTTGTTTTTAACCTTATGATTACATACCTTATAAGTAAACTGATAAATTAAGTAAATTCTTCTTCTTTTTCTTTAGTATGCAGCACAAGTCTGTGGGGTAGTATTATTGGCTGAGGGCGTGGCTGTGCCGCTGATGTATGGCAGGGATTTGGAATTTGGCCATGGTGCTGGCAAGAGCGAACCTACTCTTCGCGAAGGGCACCATCGGATATTTAACATCCACCAACTAATACGAGCAGACAGGTCACCAGTTTAACGTTCATCTGGGGGATAGCACACACAATGATGGATCGCTCTGCCTGTGAAATGCTAGGATGACAGTTTATAGCTCGGCCAAGATTCAAACCCAGGCTGGACAGCTTCGAGGTAAGTGTGCATACCTCGAGGCCATCCTGCTATCCCTATTAAGTAAATAAGGTATGGATATTAAGGCAAAGGCATGATGAGCCAAAATATCCAAAACCCCAGGGGGGAAGAAGGGGGGGGCAGGAAAGGTGATATAATTAATCCTGTGTGTCATTCATTTATGAATCAGCTTCACCTGACTGCTGGTTTGCATTATTTACTAAATCATCGTTAGGCCACTGATACAGTGCACCCCATAAACTATGGCAACAGTAAACTATGGCAGCAACTTGTTCTGCCTGAAGGATACAATTCAGCCAAGGTACGTGCACCCAATGGCCTACTCGTTTTGAATAGTACAACAGGATATTTAATGTCCACAATCTAATTCAAGCAGATGTGACAGCTTGCTTAATATTTCGTCCAAACAACAGCAGCATACTCATTTTACAGTTGGGATACAAGTTCTAATTTACAGTTGTGATATAAGTGATATTCAGTTTGCAATATAACTCGGGCGAGATAGCTCAAAAGTGAGTGCACTAACCCTAAGTTATTTTGTCGGCATACCTTCTTGTTGGATTACCTACCAAAATAAAAATAATAACAAAGGGTTGGAGGATAGCTTTGACTCCAAATCAGCAGTCCAAAACAGATAACAAAAGTAAACAGCAAATCTGACTTAACAGTGGCATGCTGGAACGTACGGACATTACTGGCAGCCGATCGTGCGAGAAGTACATAGAGCTCTCGTAGCTCGGGAACTGCGATGGTAAGGAGTTGATATAGCTGCCCTCAGCGAAACACGATTAGCAAGGGAAAGCCAGCTTGAATCGGTGGGAGCAGGAGGCACCTTCTTCTGCAGCAATGGTCTATTGAGTATAGAGTGAAACGAGGCTGGTGTCTGCTTTGCCACTTGGGTAAAAATTGCAAACAACCTTGAAAATCTCCCCAAAGCAACCAAAAAGTGATGATGAGCCTTCGTCTTCCCCTTCAACAAGGTAGATATGGCCACTGTCATAGGCGTGTATGCTCCAACCAAGACTAACAATGATAAGATGAAGGAAAGGTTATGCGATGAGTTGGAGCAGCTCCTCAGGTCTATTCCTAAAGAAGACAGACTTGTATTGATGGGAGATTTCATTGCCAGTGTTGGACAAGATCATGTTACCTGGTTATGGTTCATAGGACAACACGCAATTGGAAAAGGAAACTCCAACGGAACCCTCCTCCTGTCACTGTGTGCTGAACACGAGTTTGTCATTACCAACACCTTGGTCTGTTTGAAGGACAAACACATGACAACTTGGCAGCACCCTCATGTTTGTTCACCAGAGAGAGAAGAGTGATGAATTGCACGGTGCTGATTATAACCGGACAGATCACCAAAAGAACCACACAAAAGTGAGTTGAACACACGATCTCAGCACAGTAAGTCGACATTCATGACAATGAGGAAGATCAATGGCCATTCACTGAAGAACCCACACACTGCAACTTACTTCGCTTCAATACGAGATGAAAGGTTGAAATCACTGAGCCGTGTCAATGATAATCTTGAAGCAGAGTGGAACCAATTACGGGACAAAGTACTCGCCACTTGTCGAGAATCCCTCGGTTACAAAGAACACTAACACAAGAACTGGTTTGATGAAAATGATAACAGAATCTCTGCACTTCTGGAAGAAAAGAAATATGCTCGTGCAGTTTTCTTAGCACAACCACATTCTCCTTCTAAGAAACAGCACAATAGACTAGTTCAACATATGCTGCAATGTACCTTAAGATAAAAAATGAAAAACAACTGCTGGGATGCTTAGGTGGAGGAACTACAGCTAATGGCCGGTCAACAAGACCCACACTTCTATGAAGCAGTAATAACTGCGTATGGACCTTGCACAGCAACCTTGTCACCCGTTTGATCTTTGATGGCAATCAGTGCCTCACACACTGACCTTGGTTGCCTTTTCGGATGAGTAAGGGCTTTATATTCAACCGTGAACCAGGGTAGAGAGGGTGGATGTGTGTTGGTGGGCACCACAATGCTTCTGTGCGAGACGAATTGCACACTACTTTGGTGAATCCCAAATGAAGTTGATTAAGTTTGTCGCGAGGGTTAGTTAGGAATCTCGGCAATTGAGGAATAGTCTTCGCTGTGTCTTTCACAGCAAGATTCACACAGTGCATAGAGCAGTGTGTAGTTGTGATGCGGTTTTCTTCCTCATAATTTCATTTTTGACCGCTCTGCCCTGATGTCCTTGAAATGTTGCTGCTCCCATTGAAACGCGCCGCACGGCCCTGCAGCGGTAGGTTGTATCGCAGTAACACATCATTCAAATTCTGAAAATCGTCCCTGCATCACAATTCTCCAGTTAATGTAGCCCAAGAATGTCCTCTTGAACCTCCTGGTCATCTGTGACCATCCGAACACACATGCAAAGTTGTTCAAGTCTGGCTGCGACAGCAGTTTCGACTGTGAGAATGGTGAATGTACGGCCCTGAATTTCAACAGCTACGGTAAAACAATGCAATGAACAGTGATAGACATCATTTCAATACTTTCTTCCTGAATCTGGTGTGATGTCCCTTTCCTTCTCTGCCTTTCTCCTTAATTCCATTTTGGGGGGGGGGGGGGTAAAAATCACATTCCCCCATTCCCATTTTAAATTTGGAGGACACTTGCCCTCCTTGCCTGCGCTCCCCCCCCCCAATTCCGACAACATAGTCGGGAGGCTCCCTGTCACAAGTACCACAACACCCAATTGGAGACGTCATGTCTCATCCATCTTAATGTGAAGTGATTGCTAACATTCAATGGATGAAAGAGGGGTGCAGTTCCAAGGCCAGATGATATCCCAGCAGAAATCTGGCACTATAGTGGTGCTAAGTTTGTCACTCATCTTCTGACACTCTTTAACAATATATGGACCAAAGAAGCAGTTCCACAAAACTTCATGGATGCCAACATCATCAGCATCTGTAAACGTAAGGGCTCAAAGTGCATCCTTGCAAACAACAGAGGTATCAGCCTGTTCTGTGTTGCAAGCAAGAACCTGAATGGTGTTCTACTTAATCAACTGTTATAGGATGTTGTACACCACATCCTGTCAGAATCACAGGACAGTTTCAGAGCCAACCATGTGACATTATACATGGTGTTTGTAGCTCACCGACTCCAGGAGAAATGCAGATAACACCTTCAGGATCTATACATCCTGTTCATTGACCTTACCAAGGTCTTTCACACTTGTCAATCGCACTGGCCTCTGGCAGCTCATGACACCTGGGAACTACTCACAGCCGACCTGCTATTATGAAGAAGGCAAGAGAGAGACGAGACTCTTCACTTTGAAAGACATTTATGCCACCCGCTTGATTTCAAGTGATAACAATGGAAAGATCTACAAGGCCTTCATGCGCAGCTTAATGAAGTACTGCTCTCCCCTCTGGGCTGGCACCCCTGCCTCACAATTTGCTCAGCTAGACGTCATGGAAACCAAGGCCTTCAAGATTATTGAAATCGCCCGCTATGAAGCTGAACATATGGGCCTATCACTTTGCCATCACAGACAGGTCGATGGTCTCTCTGTCTTCTTCTGCTTTGACCTTTCTGGTCTTGTACCCTCTGCTCTTTCCATGCTTTGCACCCTCCCCCCGCCACAGGTTTCTGCAGGGCACACACCATCCACCATCAACCACTGCTGCTGAAACTCCCAAAATTCAGAATCACTGCTCACCTCCACTCATTCTCCTTTTTCCCACCTGTGAAATCAACTTCCACACTCTCTTCAATCTCCTTATTTCTTCCAGGTCTTCAAGACAGCTGTTCACCACCATCTCAGATCATCGCCCATCCAGAATCATGATCTTTTCGACACCGTTAATCAATTTTTCTCTCCTGAGAGTTTTCTTATATATCC
>CM068955.1:125298587-125300729 GCA_035128595.1 Eptatretus atami
CTGTGCTGTGGTGAGTTGTTTGTGTGGTTTTCTCCTTCCTGCCTCCCCTCTTTCCTTTTCTTCCTTCCATCCTGCTGTGTTTGTCTCGTTTTTTCTCTCTCGTTTTGTTTTCTACACCCTCTGTCCTTGAGAGAGAGAGAAAGAGATATAGCGAGCATACTTGGGTGTGGCCTACCCAGTGTTGATGAGACTTCATTAACGTTTTGTTTCATTATTAATTAATTTCGTTTTGCTTACTTTGACCTTCTTGCCTGATCTGAGCAAAGAGGTGTTAGTTAAATCTCTGTTATGGCGAATACACGTCCTTGGCATGCGGCGTTTGATAATTTAACTCGGAAACATGCGCTCGTGTGTGTTCCGCCAGAAGGACTCCTCACTGAGGACATCGTCCTTGTAGTCGGGAATATAATCGGTTTTGAACATGTCCGCGCTGCGTCGCGAATGAATCAGAAAGTTGTTGTGTTCGTGTCGAATGAAAATTTTGTTCACGATGTTGTGAGTGAGGGGTTAACCACCGATAATGGTGTTTTTATGTTAGCTTCCCTCATGGATCCTCCTGCGATAAAATTGTTGTGTCTAATGCTCCACCATTCTTACGGAATGACGTATTATTGTCAGTCCTGTCTCGTTATGGAACAGTTGTCTCGACAATGTCAATGATCCCCCTAAGGAGCAGCGACAAGAGGATAAAACACGTATTGAGTTTCCGTCGACAGGTGTACATGGTACTTCCCGATCGTGGCGACGACACGGGGTTGAACATTTTGTTCAAGGTAAATTTCAATGATCGCTAGTATATGACACGTATTCCTCGTCGGCCTCGTTAACGTGCTTTCACTGTGGAACCTTTGGTCATGTGAAACGTTTCTGCCCTAAAGTTTCATGTTTAAAGTATGGTGAAAATGGTCATGTAGATGTGGATTGTAAAAAAGACATAAATATCTCAAACCACATTGAAAGGACTGAAGTGAATCCCGTTAATTTAACTGTTCCTGCTGTTCCCACCTGCAGTGAGATGAATGATAACAATACCCCGGTACTTGGTGTTTAGAACGATAGTGTTTCACTTCCCGTTCTGGTAAATCTAAATTTGTTGACGATTCCTGCAAATTTTTGAGATAAGTTGTTGTATTGGTGAAATAGATGGTGATGCTAAAGACGGTGTTAAACCCCCAAATGAACTGTTACCATCACTAAGTACTGTGAACGAGCAGACGGTGTTTAACACATCCCTCCTTAGTGCCCCCTCACCGATGCAAATTCAAAATTGCATTCCGGGATCTCCGAATGAATCGGTAGATAAGGCTCCGCAAGAGGGTGAAACTGCGAATTCAACTCCTGCTGAGCATAAGGAACTTGGTGGACATCACTTAGTAACCTCATCAAAATGATGGTAACACACTAGAGCTTTCCAGTGAACCTCCAGAGATTCTGAACATTCCGTTAGTGACTTCGGAGGCTGAAATCCTCGACCCCGGAGGTACCTTGTCTGATTTGTCAGAATCTGATGAGGATGTCGAGGGTGCCAAGAGTTGTCTCAGTCTCCATCCGATCAGCCAATGAGAGCACCTCTGCTGCGTTCCCTTTCTTTCCTAAATGAAAACTTAAGATCAGCGAAATGCTAGTTCATTCAAAAGATAAATTTGCCTGATCTCGTTCATTCATTTCAAAAACTGCCAAAGATATTATGAGAACGAAGGCCGATGGTTTCTTCCATGAACAAACGCCACTGTTTCACCGTCTCAGGATAATTTTCAATTACGAGAAACGTGTTGACATTTCACAACACCCAACCAAACCCTTTTGAAATGAAGGAAATCACCTTTGGTACCTTAAATATTAATGGTGGAGGTGCAAACCACAACCGCCAAGCTCAAGTGAAAAGCTTATTGAGACGGAAGAACATCGACATACTTTCATTACAGGAAACCCACATCACTCAGAATGTAGAGTATGATTGGTGTCGTCTTTTTGGGGGACGGTGCTTTTTTAGCAACTTGTCCTCTCTTTCGGCGGGTGTTGCTTTCATCCTGAGACCCAGGCTAACACCTGAGTCATGTTTCTTCCGGGAGATTGTTAAAGGCCGGTTTATTTCTCTTGAACTAGTGATTAACAATTTCCATTTCATTTTATTTAATGTGT
>CM068955.1:125316397-125333925 GCA_035128595.1 Eptatretus atami
CTCCAACACATTTGTTCACCATATTAATAATTTGCTGACAAAATACTGTATGTCCTTTCTGTGATCAGAAGGAAGACTTGTTTCATGCTTATGTGAAGTGTTGTGGACCAACTTCTCTTTTTCTTATACTTGATCATCTTTTTCATCAATTATCTTTTTCCTTTTTTACACGTTTTTTACAATAAACGTTTACACGTTTATTTTTGGTGTACCCTTTAAACCTCTATGTAAAGATGTGGGTGTTCTTTTAAATTTTCTGGGTGCTGCTGCAAAATATGAAATCTACAAATCTAGGAAGATTAAAATCGACAATGGTCATGGATCAGATGTATTGTCTCTCTCGCTCTTTGTCTCTAATGCTAACTAAATATCTACTCGGCCTGTACCCAGGGGAGGGGGTGCATCGGTTGCATCCGCACCATCCAGGAATCACAAAGGTTTACATTTTTAGACGCATTCTTTTTGTCACTCAGGTGAATTCACAAGAAAACAACAACAAAGAAAGAAACTAGAAAAGCACTCTTCGACATCGTGATATCACCAGATGTTCCTCTGCCCACATTATTACATTATGCATAGTTGTACAAAGTTAGTTTGATTTAAAATGTTTGATTTCAATAGCTGAACCCAGATTTTAAAATGAAATAATTCTGGCTGCCGACATGCATCCGTCAGGCTTATATTTAACCTCGCCATGCGAAGATGATGGAGGTTACTGTTTTCACCCCTTTCTGTTTGTTTTTTGTTTTGTTTGTTTGTTTGTGAACAGTATTACGGAAAAACTCCTGCGACGGTATTGCACGAACTTGGTGGGGGGTTAGGTCTGGTCAAGGATCATGCCATTAGATTTTGACTTGGTCCAAAGTCAATATGCCGCTATGGCGGGCAATTTAAAAAATATTTGAATTTTTTTTTTTTTTTGCATTTCTACATGTTTTAAGTGATTTCCACCCCCCCCCAAAAAAAAATTGTTAGAGAAAAAAAATTTTTGCAACTTTTTTTCAACAAAATTTCGATTCTTTTTTTGCATTTCTACATGTTTTAAGTTATTCCAACCCCCCCCCCCCCAAAAAAATTGTAGACAAAAAAAATTTTGCAAATTTTTTTTCAACAAATTCATTTTTTTGCATTTTACATGTTATAAGTGATTTCAAACAAAAAACATGCAAATTATAATTGCGGCTGATTTTGGAACTTCAGGTGGATATACCCACGTAAAATCAATTTCTGTCTCAAGGAATCTAGTTATGACGAATGAATTGAGATGTAAAGTTAAAGTAAAAGGGAAAGTTGCAAATATAAACTCTGTGAGCACTGTTGACGTCAAATTGAATGAATAGGATATCAGGTCACTGAGTGACCTAGCAGTATTGGCGGCGGAGGTTTTGCACTCTACCGAGTGCTCCCCCTCTAGTTAAAACATTTATTCCCCATCAGTACGAGATCATAACTGTGACATTTCACGTCAATTGATGAAGCGGTTCAAGAGAATGATTTTTTAAAATGAATTTCATTCATACCAATATGGCTGCCAGACCATGTGACCTATTAATTATTTGCGAACAACCTGGTATCCCCAAGGCTTGGGGAACATGTGGGTGAAGTTTCCCCTCGATCTGTCAAGCTTTTCTGGAGAAGAAGATTTTTAAAGGTTTATTCTTCAAAAAGTAATAGCTGCCAAACCATGTGACCGATGACGTCATAGGTGTAGAACTTTTTGTTTCTCATGGAGAGTTGATCATACCTGTAAAGTTTCGCCTCGATCTGTTTAGCCGTTTCGGAGAGGATTTTTGAAGGCTTTTATGTTAAAAAAAATAATACATGGCTGCTGAACCACATGACCGATGACGTCATCAATTTTTTCCCCCCATACAGTTTTGCCCTCGATGACCATCAAAAATCTTCATACTGATCAGATAAAGTGTTTGACATAAGCACATCAAAAGATCACACTTGTTTCCCATGTGGATTACTTGACATGTGCCAAGTTTAAATTTTTTCCATGGAGTGGTTTCGGAGATACAGAGGTCTAAAGTTTTCTTCTATTTTTTTCAACATGGCAGCCACACCACGTCACCAATAACGTAATCATTATCATTAAAACATCCTACATGAGTAGTCGCACCTATGGCGAACATTTTGTGTCAATTGGAGAAGCGGTTGCAGAGAAAACAGAGAAAATACAGATGGACGGACGACCCAAAAACATAATGCCTCTGGCAACTTCGTCAGCGGAGGTATAAAAACATAGGGGCGGTACCCCTGGGTGCTCACCTGGTAGCGGCTGGATAAGATAAGCAGGGAATCATTGGTAGGCATGGATGACCCACAAAATATATAACGAAGAAGAAAGTAAATACCTATGGATTATTTTTTTTAATGTCATGAACAAACTTTGGTACATCACGGGTGGTGAAGATGGTGGTCAGATTTCATCGGAATTGTGAGTGTGGTTTCGGAGAAGAAAGGAAATACATATTTTGGGGGGCAACGGGGTAAACAAGATGGTACTACAGGAACTTTCAGGAAGGAAAACAGGGAATTTGAAGGAGGTGGGTTTGGGGTGGATTAATGGGGGTAGAAAAGATCATGGTTTTGGTTGGGGGAAGATATGAGATGGTGGGGAACAGCTGTTTTGAAGACATGGAGGGAGGAGTGGAATTGGAGAGAGTGTGGGAGTTTGTTCCAGAGGCAGGGGAAAAAGAGGAATGAAAGAGTAAAAGTGAGCAGTGATTCGTGATTTTGGCAGTTTCACCAGAAGGGGATTTTTAGTGGACCTTGAATGCCCTTCAGAAATAAAGGGGGGACAAATCACAGACAAAGCGGGTGGGAGCAAGGCCAGAGAGAGGATACAGTAGAAGACAGAAAGACTGCCAACGTGCCTGCGGTGAAAGAGTGAGAGACCCAAAGATTCAGCTTCATCGCGGGAGATACCAATGATCCCAAATGCTTTGGTTTCCACAGCATGAAGCAGAGCTAGGTGTGAGGCAGGAGCACCACCCCAGAGGGGAGAGCAGTACTCCATCAGGCAGTGCATGAAAGCTTTGTATGTGGTCAGGAGCTCAGGTGTGCCAAAGAAGGACTTTGCATGATGGAGGATGCCCAGTCGGGGACTGGCTTTGGAGGTGAGCTTGAAGATGTAGCTTTCCCAGGAAAGATCATGGCAAATAGTGAGACCCAGAAGCTTGAATGAAAGGACTTATTCAAGCGGATTGCTGAGAAAGTAGATGGGGAAGGGAACGTAGGTTGGGGAAGGGAACGTAGATGGGGAAGGGAAAGTAGATAGGGAAGGAAAGTAGATGGGGAAGGAATAGATGGAAGAAAGTAGATGGGAAGGGAAGTAGATGGGAAGGGAAAGTAGATAGGGAAGGGAAAGTAGATGGGGAGGAAGTAGGATGGGGGAGAAAGTAGATCCTTTTGGAGAGACATAGTGAGAGTATGAGATTTGTCAGGACTGAAAGACATATTTCAAGTATTGGACCAGCTTGTGATTTTATCCAGGTCTGCAAAGAGTGAAGAGGCTGCTGCCTGCTGATCAGAGGGATGACAGATGGTACGGCAGAGGGTGGAATCATCAGCAAAGAGATAAAATTTGGGATTGTTTTGAAACCCAAAGAAACAAGGCTGGAAATATTGGAGCTTTTGATGAGAAAGTGGAGTGCTTTGATGACTACGCGGACAGATGCGATGCATTCATGGCGGCGAATGCAATCGACGAGGGAAAAAAAGACCATTCTGTTCCTGGCTTTGTTGGGAGCGGACATGTTCAAAATGGTAAAGAACTTATGTAGTCCAGATGCTCCACAAACAAAGTCTTACGACGATTTGAAGAGGCTCTTGGCAGAACATTTCACTCCTAAACCCATCGTGATTGCTGAGTGACACAAATTTTGGACGGCCAGCCAAGGTGAGCATGAGTTTGTGGCTGACGTCATCATACATTTGAAGCAGCTTGCTTCCACGTGTTCATTTAGAGGATTTCTAAACTAAGCTCTCAGAGACAGACTTGTGTCTGGACTTCACTAAAAAATATCCAGAACACAAAAAATTAGTTGGCGCAGGCAATTTTATCTTTTGAATATGCCATAGTGAAATGTTTATCGGATGAATTAGCAGGCAAGGTTAATGAGGGAGGAGCACATGAGCAGCCAAGCAGGAAGAACCGATGATGGCATGACAAACTGAGTGCAGCAGGGGAAGAGGTCTATGCCAATCAGGCAAATTGTGGGAGTGCCATTTTACTTACCATCAGAATGTACGTGCAAGTGCCGTGGACCATCAGAATGTCCATGTAGGTACTGTGGCGGAAATCGCTGCCCTGAGAAGTTTCAGCTTCGAGATGTGTGTGACCTGTTTGGGGTGCCATAAAATGGGACACGTATGAAAAATGTGCCCCAGGAACAGTTCAACCAAATATGTGGGTTCATCAGTGAATGACAATGTGGATTTGGCAGTGATCAGGAAGATGACCAGGAAGCATCTGGTTTGTACTGTTTTAGGGAAACAACCGGTTGGGTAAAGCCAGTAAGGCTCAGTGTGACAGGAGGTCACACAGACATTGTCATTGAACTTGACATAGCAGCATCTTGCTCAACTGTTTCAGAAACTGTATATTATGATAAGTTATCTGAATTCCCATTGTACAACAAGAAGATAACTTTACGCAGTTATACGGGGGAATTTCTTCCTATTGTTGGATGTACCAAGGTACTAGTAGAGTATGGGGATAAGCAAGAGTTCATGGTGGAACTCATTGTTGTAAAAGAGAATTGTCCATCCTTGTTTGGGAGGAATTGGCTGAGTAAGATAAAGCTGGATTAGGAAAGTATCTTCTCGGTTGCAAGGGTTGAAAAGCCCAAGGTTTCTGTCCCTTAATCATGTCAATTCCCACCAGGGTTGAAAAAGCTGTTAAATCCGAATAGCTCATTGTTCCATAGTGAGGGTATGGGCATAAAAGGGTTCACTGTGTCTCTCAAGCTAAAGCCTGATGCAAAACTAGTGTTTCAGAAAGCAAGACTGATACCGTATTATGTTGTCGAAAATACGGCCCGTGTGCCCTGGTCAGTTCCGACTTCATCGATATTGGATATACTCATTAACATTCATTGTTTTTATTCCAGCCCTAATGAACTTCACACTCATCAAGACTCATTATTATCTTTCCTCCTGGACAAAAATTCGGAAAAATGCTCAGACAAGCTGTAGACATTGTTCCATAGAACCATTATACCCAAACCAAGAAGCAAAAACTATGAATAGTCTACGAGTTTTAGGACTTTGAAGATGAATTGATTGGACTAATTAACTAAGTCAATTGGTGACAAATCTGAAATTTTATTGCGGGAAATTCTGCGGCATCTCCCCAAGTATCATCCCTCCAAGTTTCAAGTCATTCTGACCACAGGTTGCAGAATAATGATCGAAAGATTGATTGTGGACTGACGGGCGGATCGACGGACATGGACCCCCATTTTATAAGTCACTTCCTTCGGAACTGACTAAAAATGAGTATGACAGGCTGGTTCCTAACCTACAAACTTCTCAACATTCAGGATCTGTTAGCCAAAGTCACACAGAATGGGACACAACCCAAATTATTCTCAAAGTTAGATTTAACTGGTGCATTTAACCAGTTATTTCTGGATGAAGATTGCGCAAAGTTGATGGTGTTGAACGTGCAGAAAGGTTTATTGGCAACGAAACGTTTGCGTTTTGGTGTGAAAACTGCACCATCTCAGTTTCAAGCTACCATGGACAAGATTTCGGCAGTTTTAGATCATGTACTTTGTTACATTGATGATGATATAGTAACTACCGAGATGATAGAAGAACATATTAGAGTTCTTCATAAAGTGTTTGGTTGGCTTAACAAACGCAATGTCCGTCTAAATGGGCAAAATGCAAATTTTTCGAAATTGAACTTGACTATTTAGGTCATTTGTTGAGTGCAGATGGAATCTGCCCCTTGCAAAGCAAAGTGGAGGCTATTCAGAAGGCCCCCAGACCTTTAAACGTTTCAGAACTAGTCATTTTGGGGAATGTTCAACTATTGTGGGGAGTTTGTCCCAAACTTGTCTTCCAAACTGCGCTCCCTCAATGACCTATTGAACCAGCACACAAAGTGGGCATGGTCTGCAAAGTATGAGTAGTCGTTTGTGTATGCAAAAAAACGTTCTCACAGGTGACAATTTTGCTACATTATGACCCTAAGAAACTACTGGTATTAAGTGTCGATACTAGTTTCCAGGGGTCAATTAAGTGTAGATACTAGTTTCCAGATACCGAACTTCTGAGCGAAATGTCAATGCAGATATGTTGAGTAGATTGCCGTTCGATGATCCGAATACTGCAGATCCCGAGGAAAACTTTACTTTCAAAACTCTAGTGTATTCAAAGCCCATAACTGCAGAACTTCTTGAAGAGTGTACTGGCAAAGACGTGGTCTTGACCAAAGTGTATGAGTACACCATGTCAGGTTGGCCTAATCACAGGTTGGACAAGGCCATTCAAACATATTGGCGTTGCAGACACAAATTGTCTGTAGATGACAGATCTCTGTTATGGGGAAGACATGAGGTTAGTTATACCATCCCCACTACAAGAACACATGTTTGCAGAATTGCATGAAAACCACCCGGGTACGTGTCGGATGAAGGTCCTAGCCAGGTCATTCGTTTGGGGGCCTGGACTGGATATGGATACAGAGGATAGGGTTAGGTCGTGTCATGATTGTGCAGAGACTCAAAGGTCCCTGAAAACGGTTCCACTTTTGTTGTGGCCGTGGGCTTCAGAACCATGGCAAAGGATCCACATCGATTTCGTGGAAGTTAAAGGTGAAAATGTTTTGATAGTTGTAGACGGAAATTCAAAATGTCTGGAAGGTTTTCTTATGTCCAGTACAACAGCTTATGCTACTATTGTTGTGCTTAGAGCATTGCTTGCTCGGTATGGTTTACCGCAAAATGTTGTGCCCGATAATGGACCACAATTCATCTCACAGATTAATTCACAACGTTTCTGAAATTGAACGGCATAGATCACATTTTATGTCCACCATACCATCTTGCGAGTCATGGCTTAGCTGAGAAAAAATGTTCAGACATTCAAGGAAATGTTTGAGAAATCTGACAAATCACGGACATTGCACCACAAAATAACAATTGCACTTTTGCATTCCAGGAGCACTCCTCATACGACAATGGGTGTAACTCCGGCTGAATTGTTCTTCAAAGAAAACCCCCAGAACTCATGTGTGTATGGAAAAGCCTTGTTTACAAAGAAGGGTAGAAGGTAAACAAAATGCTTCTAAGGTTCACCGTGATGGTCCGAACCCTAAAATGAGATCACTTGACTTGTATCAACCTGTCCGTGTCAAATGTGAGGGGAGGAAAGGAGAAGTGGATTCCAGGGATGATACTGGCTATTAAAGGTCCACTTATTTACCTGGTGAGAGTTCCAGGAAATAACCGTAGATATGTGCATGCTGACCATCTGAGAGCTGACGATTCAGGTAGAAATGAAAATGCTCACGGCAGACTAGAGCAAAGTTGACCTGAGTGTGAACCAATGTCAGCGGTTCTTGATATAATACCAAGAAATAGTCAGCAGCCACCTGACTTAGTAGTGGAACCCCATTCACCTGTTCAACCTGGCATGGTTCCTCAGACATTACCATTTTCGTCTGATCACTCTCTAGCCCTAAATCAGATTCTGGTCTGTTCCCAAAAGTGAGTTCAAAATCGGACTTGAGTGCAGTAATTCGAACGGTACCTAAAAGGTCCGACAGAGTAGCTAGATCTGCACGGACACTGCACTTGTATGATTAAAGATTCAGCTTTGGAATGCGAGGTAAACCAGAAAATGTTATGTTTACTTTGTTTTGCCATTGTCAAGTATGTTGTCATGGTAACAAATGTTATGGACTGCAAGATAGGAGGGACGAATGTTGTACGGTGGAATGTGAAGGAAGCTGATGTCATGAATGTCTACGAGATGACATGCTGACGAGATGTGCGCATGCGTGAAGAAATCATCGTGGTTATAGCCTCCATACTTCCGAGTCATGTTTCGTCCACGCAGTTACGCAGACTGGAATAATTTTGTGTGTTCACCTGCCCAGGATATAACAACCACAAGCACTACTTCGGTAGTCCTTAATGGTGAACTTACTTGTATTATTATAAAAACAAAAGTCCATGTATGCAGATATGAGTGTTCATATTATGTATGTTCCCTTTTCTGACATGTTTCCTATCATGAGTCACTTGGTGAATTGAACTTAAACTTGAACTTTGATCGGTATTCAAATCTTCGTTCACTGAAATAGTATTTTATATGTTGGCATGTTGATGCTATACCGACATATGGCCTGAAAACACCGCAAAATGACAACTCATTGAGCTCTGTATTTTTGACATTTTCACTTTCCACGGTAAACCAACGAGGTTTCCGCGGCAAAGCAAGGAGGCGTGCATCCCATCCCCCCACAACGGGCATGATGTTGTGGCAGTACCCTGGTTCTACATTTTAAATTGTGAGGGAATAGCAAAGTTGAGTTTTCCATTTAAGCTCAATTACATTTCAGTAAATGTAACCATTATAATGTATTGACTTATTATAATGTTTATATAAGGTGAACTCGGGATTTTGGATGGGAAATGCCCCAAAATACTGAAAACATTGAACAGTTTGGTTGGTTTTGTTCCTTTTCTGATTCATTCCTGCTTCCTCTTTTTGCTGCGTTGAGGCTGTGTGCAGCTTGATTACCCCACAAATATGTGGGCATGTTGGCCTAAAGGTACGTACACTTGCTTCTGAGCTGTCTAGCCTGGGTTTGAATCTTGGCCCAGAAATAAACTGTCATCCCAGGAATTTCATAAGCAGGGAGATTCATTAATGTGTGTAACATGTTAAACTGGGCATCACATCTGCCGGCATTAGTTGGTGGAAGTTAAGGATCGCACGGTCCTTCGCGAAGAGGAGGCGAGCTGTCGCCGGCACTTTGAACGAATTCCAAATTCCTGCACTAACCTACTGACAACAGCGGCACAGCTGCGCCCTCAGCCAATGTTGCTACCCCCCAGCCTTGTGCTGCATACAAATAAAGAAGAAGAAGACTCCATCACCACAAATGTTAAGGGGAATCTTCAGACAATGCAGCACGACCAAGCACCAGTCTTAAGGCCCAGTCACACCTTGACGATTTAGCCAGCTTATGCCG
Organism: Eptatretus atami; assembly: GCA_035128595.1. Classification (NCBI taxonomy): domain Eukaryota; kingdom Metazoa; phylum Chordata; class Myxini; order Myxiniformes; family Myxinidae; genus Eptatretus; species Eptatretus atami. Next base: position 125,325,618 of record CM068955.1, read on the forward strand.
ACTTTTGAAAAATTTGTCTAAAAAACGCCGGCACACGTCGAATACGTTATGGGTAAGTTTGTATACGTTAAGAGCACGCTGAAAAAACACTGCCATACGTCGAGCACGCTGGCTTTCATCGTTGTACTTTGCGGTTGTCCTCAAATTTTAGCATGCTTGAAATTTTACGACGTATGCCAGCGTATGACTCACATGTTCCGCTACGCTGGCCATAAGTTGTAGGCACGTTTATTGCGTCGTCAACACACGTTACTTGTAAGTTACTCATAAGTCGAAACACGTCGAGGTAATGATTAGCGTACCCGAAACTTATTTATAACCTATGAGTAACGTGTTGAGGCACGTTACACGATCGTTGACACACGTCGAGGCACGTTATGCGATCGTTGACAAACGTCGAGGCACGTTACTTGTAAGTTACTCATAAGTCGAAACACGTCGAGGTAATGCTTAGCGTACCAAAACTTATTTATAACCTATGAGTAACATGCTTTGAACCTATGTGTAACGTACTCCAACGCATATTGACGTATGTAGACGTATTTGATTGACGTCTTCCGGACGACCACAGAACTTACTGAACGTGTTTCTAATTTACAGCTACCGTATAATGGCGTATTGGCAGCGTTTAAAAAAAAAAACAACAACAATAACTTCCGATATTTTGTCACGTGCCGTTACGTCACGTCCGATTGCCTCTTCAGTTTGCTCATGTCTTATTCTTAGTTCCTCCTCTGTGAATATTTTCTGTTTGAGGATATTGTCACGTCGACGTCGAAACTTAAAGCAAATGTCCGAATATATTTTAAAATTCGTGATAGACTAAAAAAAACAACACCAACAAAAAAAAACAACAACAACAACAACTTCAGATATTTCGTCACTTGCCTTCACGGAGCCAAGGAGAAAAAAAAAAATGTGCCTTGACGGAGAAAATAAGTTTCGGGTATGCTAAACATTACCTCGACGTGTTTCGACTTATGAGTAACTTACAAGGAACTTGTGTCGACGTGTGTCAACGATCGCATATCGTGCCTACAACTTATTTCCAGCGTAGCGGAACGTGTGAGCCATACGGCGAGTACGTCGTAAAATTTTCAGCATGCTTGAAATTTCACGACTACTAGACGTACTACGACGTAAGACAGCGTACTTCATCGTTTTTCAGCGTGCTCTTCACGTAAACCAAACTTACCCATAACGTATTCGACTTGTGCCAGCGTTTTAGACACATTTTTCAGAGGTCGGCATACGCTGGCTAAATCGTCAAGGTGTGACTGCGATGTTGTCACTTCCAATTCTCAGCGGTTATGATTTGAATCGGCGAGCGGCAGCTTTTAACAGGCTACGCCACGTGATCGTCGGCGATAAGTGCAGTGCACTATGCCTAAGTTAGACTATCGTTGGGCATAGGTAGTGAACGCCGACAACACGCTAATCATTCATTGGTATAGTTATCTATAAGACAACGAAACGTTCTGTGTACGTTACTAATATGTTATGCATACGACCAACTCGTTATGAATACGTCAAAAACTTTAAAAAAAAAAAACATCAAAATTTCAGCGTACGCCAACGTTTTACATACATTTTTATACGTTGCCATTGTTGGCTAAATTGTCAAGGCGTGACAGCGCCTTTACCAATGCAGGAAACAATCTTATTCATAACATGAACATTCGTGCTGAGTTCTGTAAACTGGCCACAATCATGCTCAGCGCATGTCTTTCTCCTCCTCCCCTAGATCTCACTCTCACTTCTATTCTGCTGTCGGTGTTTCCCCCTTTCCACTTTGTTCCATTCCACTCTGCTGAAGCTCTTGCATGAGCCTTGCCCATGTATACAAACAAGAAAATACCTGTGGTGTAAGTCAGCCTTTGTGATGTCACTCCTATATACATTCACTCACGATGACATTCCACTGCTGCAAGATTAACCATGACGTAACTTCTCTCTGTCTGTCTCTCTCTGTTTTATCTTTCATCTGGTGTGTTGTAGACATTGCGAAGATGATAAATACAATTCTTACTCGCTATTTAATATGTGGACTGAAGAACAGTTGAAACTAGATATCTGCGATCACAAAGCGATCACCAAGCGTAAAACTCCCCCGGCTTACCCTTACAGGCCACGATTCAATGACAGCCTATTTGTTTGCACCGCCATATGACCTTGACCTTCAACATTGAGGGATTCAGCATAGATTAAGAAAATGCATCCTCATCTAAAATCTATCCATAAAACTCAACATCATGAAAATTGGAGTAAAATTATTCAACTTATGATCAAAAAATGTGTTTTTTGTGGTCACAATTCAAAAAACGTACATCAAGGACACGAATCAAATATCAGGTGCACAACTTCAATGCAGGTGCGCTATTATGATGTAAAAACATCTCGGAAGGTCAAAGCGGTCTTTAAGATTCCACATTAGCAAAAAAAATATTTTTGACAGCATGAAATCTTTCCGGGCTATGGGGGCACTTGGGGCAGTGATATTACAAATTGTAAAAAAAACCTTTTTGTGGTATAAAAATTCCAGGAATATTGAGAAACCCTTATGCAATTCATTAAATACAAGTGATGATGGAGAAAAGGAAGGGAGGACGAAGTACTAGTGCCTTACTGTACCTCCTTTACTGGAGCTGCTATCACTGAAGGAAGAACGTCCTCCAAGGAAGGGCGTGCACCACTCGTCAACACAGTTACCATTGGCACGAGTCTCTTGTGGAAGAGCTACTCTGCCAACGTTCTCATGTAACAGAAAATCTCGAACTTGAATTTTATAGAGGATATTACATCCTCCATTTATATTGAAACTGCAAATTTTAGAACTCGTACATCGGTTCTATGTAGAGACGAACCGAAGCTTTTTGTGTATACTTTTTCAGCTGATGGCATTGAGAGGGATTGAAACTGAACTGATCAAAAAAAGCTCTTTTTTTTTCAGGAAAAAAAAGGATTGTATAAAAATATTCCTTTTCCAAAAGGTGTCTTTAAGAAAGCGCTTTACCGCAGAGGGTTGCAAGGGTACCTTCGTTAATGCTACCGCATTCACTGGCAGCACCTTCTACATCAGATAGCTCTAATGCTGCGACACATTCATCGTTTCCTTCCCCACCAGCCTCTTCACATCCTTCTTCATTTGTCAGGAAATGAAAGTTCAACTGGGGGAAGTGATGAAGGCAGAGATTCTAGTCCTGGTTTTTGGTGAAAGGTAAATCTGGGCTAGGTGAGGGAAGGTTAGAGTAATGTGTCTGTGGTCAAGTCCCTCACATTCCATATCTGTCCAGCATCACCTGCAGCTGCACTTTGGCTATGGTTTGCCCTCGATTTTACGAAATAATTGCTCTTTGGGTATTTTTGATGATGTTTACCATCAACATTTTTTTTTCTACATCGATTTGAGGCTCATGCAGGAGCTCGTACATATGTTACATGCAGGACAAAGACATTAGCAGACATCAATGTACTTTAAAACGAATTACATGGACATTAGGAGACAATATACAAACACATATGGTGTTTGGGATTTTAACCGATGTTCCTTGCATCATGGTCCAGGGGTTCAGATAACAGGTACTCATCAGACCAAATCAAACCGGCCAAGTGGTCCCAAATCTTAAATTCACAACATTCTGCCATTCACAAAGGTTTAGATCATGTTGATTGGAGTTACAGTCAATGTAAATATAAATTACTACTCAACTTCATTTAGGCCCTTTCAGGTAAGTCTTATGGGTCGTGTATTTGTAGCTGCCTACCTGCCTGTCCATCTCTCATTGTTTGCCTCTATAAGGTCATAAGCTGTATACAAGTTGTGAATGTTTCATTCTTAGCTAAAGTGTCTAGTATCACAGTGCTAACCAGTTGAACATATAGAAAAACAAAAAACAAAGCATGAATTGTTCTCAGAATTCAGTCTCAAAAAACTGGGAACAAACTCAAATTTTCGTTCCAGGTACAATGAACATCTTCTCAGGGGATTTAAATGGTTCCCTCCTACCCCCTACCCCCCTGCAGCACTTTCTGCTCACAGCCGCTCCGCCATTCCGTGTCCACTAACTTTAGATCGACACGACATCCCGCACCTTGACAATTGCTGGGTCCATTTCGATGTGTTTTGAAAATGAGAACCAAATGATTTTTACCTCCGCCACCAAAGGTGAAGGAGGTTATGTTTTCACCCCTCTCTGTCTGTGTGCAGGATATCACAAAAAGTTGTGGACGGATCCGGACGAAATTTGGTGGACACGAATTGATTAGATTTTGGTGAAGATCCGGATCCGGATCTGGATACGAGAATTATTTAATTTTTAACGTGATTCTTCACCATCGAGAGATTGGGCCAAAGCCAATATATGGCACGACATCTCAAAAAGGTATTGGGCCCGATATGTTCTCGTGGATCAGGCATTACGGGGCGGAGGTATGCGCTCTATGCCTGGTGCCCTTCTCGTTGTTCCGTTTCCATCCTCGATACCACTGAACCACCTGGTATCACATCCCCTCTTGTCCCATTTCCCTGAAAATCCCTGCATGGGTGCATGCACCAACTCCCCTTTAAACGTTACATTCAGTGTTTCACCGTCTTATGGGTCTTATGGATTGCACCTTCCTTTGAAGTCTTCGCTTTGGCTTCATCTTCTACTTGTACTGAACTTGTCCTATTTTTTTTTTACCCAATTTGTCCCTTGATTTATTTCACTCGATAACTTATTGGCCTTTGTGTAGTCCATCAACACATCCGCACACGGCGTAGAGCAACACTTGCAGACATAACTACAAGCACTCCACCGAGTGCTGTTGTAGTTTTGTATCCCACTGATAGGCTGGATCCGGATTCGGACCTGAACCATAATCAAACCATTTTGTCCTTGTCACACACCCAACCTGTCCACCAAATTTCATGCAAATCCGTCCACAGCTTCTTGAGATGTCCTGCTCACAGACAGACAGACAGGGGTGAAAATATCAAGGTAATTACGCTCCGGTGTACAGGTGTACAGGTGTGCGTGAATGTTTCCGTCTGTGACTCTTACTGTACAATATAAAGTACAATGTGCTTCAAATACTTTTCTTGACTCCATTTTTTTTTTTTTTGCTGCGACCTTGATTCAAGGCTTACTTAAAAAAAACTGTATCGACAAGTTATACCTGTCTCGATGAGTTCCTTGCACGGGGAGCACCTGTGTTCGCTTTAGCATCAAACTTCAAAACACCTTGCAGGGAGTTTGTAGCAACATGTCTTCGGGCTGGTGAGATAGTGGCCGTTTCTGAAGGTGGAGAGAGGGATGAGTGAGTGCAGGCAGGTTTCTTTAGCACTAACAAATAACAAAGGGGTTATTTAATACCATCCTCCCCCCTCTACCCTCCCTTTTGTCCATCCACAAGACATTCCACCCTCTGAACTGAACCAACATGCAACCATCCATTCACTCGAGCTTCGAGCTGTCTGTCCCACCAGACCCCCTCCCAGCCACCATCTACACCCTGTACTCACTCAATAGCTGTGAGTGCAACCATGCAGCACGTCCTCCTCGAATGTCCTCCGAAGCACTGCGGCTCCTGCATCCCATCCCACACCACTCAAACGTCGGTGTTTCATTGAACAAACTTAACTGGTTGGAAATACAGTTTCATATTTGCAACAAGTGGTCAATAAATAACAAGTCATTTAAATAACAGTCCTGTACTCTTCTTCTTCTTCCTCTACGCACACTTTGTCTTCCCTTCTCTCCCCACTTCCCCTCCCTCACCCACCCACGGAGTCCCCACATTCCATCGTTTCACCAAGCTCCTAGTTAACAGCCCGTCCATCCATGGGCACACCGAGTAAGTATAGCTTGTGCTCCACACCAGACGATCGTGCCCTGCTTGACATGCCATCACTCATCATCATCATCATCCATCATTCATCTTGAACACCAAAGAGTATCAACACGTGATTTGTTGTGCAGTAACACTAACCACCGAAAAAAAAAAAAAAAAAAAAGGCGCCCAACAAACAATCACACACAATCAATGTGCATAATTGGCGCCAAAATTGACGCAAAGAATGAGCGATACGAATCGATGACGATGACGTCATACATTGATCGATACGTCGACGTACGGACGAGAGTTCCCCGCACGTGAGGCACGGTTAAAAATAGGGATATAAAGGTGAAAAAAAAAATAAAAATTTAACGGCGAGGGCGAGTCACACGAACGATGACGTCACGCAGCGTCCGAGCGATGACGTCAACTCGTAACGTACCTGACTGGTCCCACCTATTTCCGCCGAGGACAGGTACCGGAAATGACGTCGAGCGCCCTCATTGGTCCATTTGGACGTATATAAGTTTGCTGCGGGTGCGGTTCTGTTCAGTTCGAGGCGACGCGGCGTTTTGGACGTTTTTAGCGGACGATCTTTGTTACGTGCGGGTCCACTTGTCTCGACGTCGTCCACCGGATAACCCTTCAGCTCGTCGAGGTACGTGACCTTTTTGTTGGTTCGAGACGCGTTGGCCAGACGGCTCGGACTTTGGACAGTTGGAGTGTTGGGTTATTTGTAAACGAATTGGTTTTTTTATTTTTGGTTTTTTTATTTTTCACTCGACGTCATTTGTCTGTGGTCGTTGAGCTCCGTTTCAGGTGAGCATTGTTTGGATCTACCTGGTTTAACCATTAAAATGGAAATGGCGTTTTGAATCTACACTTGCCCCGAGGTTGTTCGCTAGGTGGGAGCTCGATAACGCCCCTCACTCCCCTCCCCCTTTTCCCCTCCCTCCCCTTTCCCCCTCCCCCTTTTCCTCCCCCCTCCCCACCCTCAACTGCGAGGCACCGCCCCTTGCGTGACCTGCCTGCCGTCAGGTGCGCACCCCGCCCTTGTGTCACTGTTAGAGTTGTTTTTTTTTTTTTTGAATGACTTTAACTCCTTTTTGTAGGTTTTAGTTTACTGTTTGTAACCCTCATTTGTTTGCTCCCTGAAGATTTAGCTCCTCTCGCTCACCGTGCCCCCAACCCTGCATTCTGCTTTTCCTTTTAATCCCCTTTTATCACGCGACATTCTCATGTCGATTAAACTTTTCGCAACTAGAACCATGTACCTTATGGCTACGTAGGATGTGGAGAGGATATTCTGAAATGTGTTTATAATCTTATAATATATTTATATATTACTAGTGCGTGTGTGCCCGTAGGTGCAAAAAAAAGAAAAAAGTCAAACGTGACGTCATAGCACCATGTACTATCATTGGTTTTGTAAATAAAAGGCCATAACTTGGGAACCACTTGTCCGATTAATATCAAACCTTGAAAAGGCACATCCACAGGGCCCAAGCAATATACCTGGCAAGTTTCAATAAGATCGGACCAGTGGTTGTCAAACAGTGGTCACACACACACATTGCTGGAATTGGAGATAGATAAAACGCCACATTGACACACGGATACATGGCAAACATGTCAAACCAAAAGGAAAACATTTTGTTGTGCCCGTACATGCAAAAAAAAAAGAAATTACGTCAATCGTGACTTCATAGCACCGTGTCCTGTCATCGGTTTGGTAAATAAATGGCCATAACTTGAAGCCCTTGGCCGATTAATATCAAACCTTGAAAAGGCACATCCACTCGGTTCCCCAGCAATATACCTGGCAAGTTTCAATTAGATCGGACCAGTGGTTGTCGAGAAACTGCGGTCGCAGACACAGACAGACAGACACACAGAGATTGCTGGAATTATAGATAGATTATAATATTTGTATACTATTTTTACATCTGGTGATGTTAACTTTACCTTCTTTTTCCAGTGTGATTCGCTTTCTCTACCATGGCCAACACCGGTTTACAGATTCTCGGTTTGGTGATTTGCATCGTCGGAATGATTGGTGCCATTGTGTGCTGCATTCTCCCCATGTGGAAGGTAAAGACTCTCAAACTTATTCATTCCTCAATTTTATTTCATGTTTATATATTTTTCCCACTTGCAATTGATTTTTGAAGTGTCCTTAGTTTTCTTCCATGCTGACTCTCTCAATTCCACCTCCAGGTATCTGCTTTCATTGGCTCGTCCATCGTAACTTCCCAGAACATTTGGCAAGGCCTGTGGATGAACTGCGTGGTTCAGAGCACGGGGCAGATGCAATGCAAGATGTATGACTCCATGCTCGCTTTGAGCCAGGACCTACAGGCTGCCCGTGCTCTCACCGTTATTGCCATCGTTTTGGCTGTACTCGCGGTGCTTGTCAGCACTGTTGGTGCAAAGTGTACAACGTGTATTGATGATGAGGTAAAAACTTGTTTTATTTGTAAAAAAAAAAAAT
>CM068955.1:125370018-125384707 GCA_035128595.1 Eptatretus atami
ACTGTGAAAAATTGTAGTAAAACACCAAATTAGCCACAAACGAGTTTGAGGAGAGGCTTAGTGAATTTTGATATAGTAACAAGCGTGTGAAAATCCAAATGGAGCGCCACGCAGATAAATTATTGTTATAACTTTGTAAATATTTGTCGCAACAACAATAATGAGGTGTCCTTGTATGTTCTCAGACATAAGGAACCTCATGAACCATTGTTTTATCTTGATAAAATTTATGTAAACCAACAACCATCTCACATTTTTTTTAACTTCACTTATTATTTACTCCAATAACAATGAGTGCAAGAAGACATACTGAATTCATGGAGTGCTGAAGTCTGATCCAACCACGTGGAGCAAAGCGGACATAGTAAAGAATACTTAAGGTACTATTTGTATTTTCAGCATTTTACTGTTGTTATAATTTAAGAGCTGTTAAGATACTAAATCTTAAGATCTACTTGCACAATATGCATAATATTATGCTATGCCTTACTTGTATTGCAGGATGGCGAGCACATGTGTATTTTGCAAGAGATGTCAGTGGACAGATGAAAGCCATTGTGACATTGGGAGCAAAAGGGTGTGAAAAGTATTCTCAGAGCAAGCGAAAGTCGTCAAAGTGACATTACAGTAAACCCTGGAGACATTGTTCCACATTAAATGCAGAAGAGAATATTATAAACCCCATGTGATAGTGATACAAAAGAAAACAAGCTGGCAGCTAACCTCGTAAAGATGATCAAAATCTGCCCTTGATCAACTGAGACACCCTTCGACTACAAGATGACTGTGTATTTGCGGTCGTTCGGATCCATATGGATGGTCAAAACAAGAATGGAAGCTCATTCCAGTCAGGTCGATGGATTTTTCGGCAAAGTTCTTACAGCAGTGTGACAGCTTCACTAATGACTGGGTGGATACGGTTCGTGCCCGTGTGCTGTATGCAATAGACTTACCAGCAGCAGATGCAGTTATCACCAACTGTGCAGTGTCCAACTTTAGAACGGGAAAACACGTTCCTCAAATCTTTGTGCCAAAGGATTCCACGAGCATCAAATACACTCGAATGAGCGGTCGACCCACAGGATGTGATCAAGAAATGAAGCTTTTCTGAAAGTAGCTGACTATTTGGAGCAAACGATGATGAACAGATACTGTCAACGACCTGGTTGAGAAAATGAAAGATACACAGACCAGAAGAATGCCATGCACCGTACAGCTCCAAATCATGGAAAAGTAAGATAAAGCAACACTTTGGTGATAAGATTGTCTTCACAGAGATAAATGGAAACCCAATGTAGTCACATTTGTAAGCACTGCGCACGGATCCTACAGGACTTCCATTACCAACAGAAACACCGTGTGTTGGATGAAACAATCACATCATTGAGACCGCAGAAAAGCTAATTAAACAGGATATCAAGGATGTGAAAGCAGTCCATTGATACCTATCCTACTTATAGCGAAATAACATCTGCGAGGAGGGATGGATTACCTTCCGAAGTCTTTACAAACTTTCTCAGCACATTGTTCGTTGGACAGCACAATGAACCAAGCTGGCATCAATCGGGCAGGCTATAATGCAGCCACGCGTCCACGTGTGCTTTTAGTACCCCTCCAGGTTGGTCAAGGCGTCCAGTTGCATCATCTTTCCAGTCCAAATTTTGATTGATACGCTCCATCGACATGGATTTTGCCTTTCCTATTCCGAAGTAAAGAAGTTTGAAAGGAGCGCAGCAATGATGCAGGGAACAGATATACAAAACTGCACTCGGAGCATTTCCTTCAGTATGCAGCGGATAATGTTGATCACAACATCAGAACCATTGACGGTAAAAACACATTCCATGGCATGGGCATTATTGTAGGAATTACACCAAAACGACCACACCAAACAGTCAGAAGATCATGTAACCAACAAGACATCAAAGGCTGTTGGTGGTATCAACATAGGCACTTTACCTACAACGAAATATGGAATCAATGCACTACAACACCTTACAAATCCAGACTTGGAGAAACCCTATGCAAAGCTTGATCTACTTGTGGGAGACATCACTGATGCTGAAGACTGCAACACTTTGTGGTCCGGATTGATGCAGATGGTGTACAAAAGGTGAACACCCTGGAGAATCATCCGTCATGTTCCTGCCCATGATAGCATGGATCCAATGATTTGTTTGCATATATTCAACCCTCAAGTTGTTTGTTTTGCATGCAGCTAGGTATAACTCCACCCCAATAATAACATTTGACCAGCCTCTGTGGTGGAAAGCGAACATGATTGTGGAAAGCGAGCCCGAAACAAGTCCACTAAACTCGGGGTAGTTCGTCTGGAGGTTTCCACATTGAAATGAGCTTCTTGGGTTGTATTGGTCATTTAATGGGAGGGGGTCCGGGCTGCGTGAAGTTCTTCAGGTAATCTATGCTGACAATGCAGTAGGACATATACTCTCTGCAAGCAGTATCTCGAGCTGTGAGGGGGCATCTCCTGGTAAGACGCTGGTCTCAATGCACTTCTGATAGCTCAAGCACTCAGCCTTGACATCCCCACAGACGAATCAACACAGGAGCCATCTACATCCAGAGACACCATGTCAGTTGTGACCAACCCTGTGACAGCAATTCAGCGGGAATCAGCAGGGAGGAGCAGTCAGAGCAAGACGAGATGTCCATGTTAACCGAGCTGATGAAACATTTGCTCACGGATCCATACCAGCTTCTGAAGTTGAAACAGACGAAGTACTGGTCAGGTTTGAGGATACCATTGCTAGCAAAAAGGAAAATCTCAATCTCTGAGGACACAAAGCTTTGGCTCCAGTATCTTGATATGATTAAGCTGCTACGAGGCTTCCTCACAGGGGAGAGAACAGGAATTGGGCCTACACCTGCAAAGCATATGACATGCTGCATATTTTGCAGCATCAGGAACAACACTGTACTGAAATCAATACACCTGTATCTACAAAGATGAGTAGATTGTCTGAACAACATCCCGAAGTCTACAGACATTTCTTAGAAGGACTACATGTTATCCGACGTTCAGAGAGGTCTTGGCTGGTTTTTCAACTGATTGATCATCGAGCAATGTCTGATTGCGCAGCATAAAGAACAACTGGAGGCCTGACAAGAGGAAGAGGTTTGACTGAGGCCCAGCGCGTTATATGGGTACTCTCGACTCCCATATGTGCAGCGGTGAACATTGCTATGCAGAGTTCACCAAACATTCAGTATACAACAAGTGAACAGCTAAGGATCTACATCAGCAAGATGAAAAGAGATAGGCATGACTGTCAAGCTTTTTTGCAGTTCTGTCTCAAAGAAACCATTTAGCTCGGAATCCCCACGCGTAACATTGCAACTGGTGTCTCGCTGGATCAGCTGTAGATGCATGTGATGCAAGATGGTAGCCAGGCAATCATAAAATCTATGAAGGACACGCAGTGGCAAGTCATTCCTCAAAAAAAAGGACCAGGCCATCACAATGATGTCAAACTAACTGCCAAGAAACGACATGAAGTTCTCGTCACGCCAATTCTGTTCCAGCGTTTGGTCGCTGCTGGTTCCAGTGTGACGACTTGTCAAAGATCTTCAGTTTCGAAACTATGCACGTATCCACCTGCTCTATTTGAATCAAATGGTTTCATGAGGCTAGCCAACAAAGCTAACCTTGCAGATGCATGTGGACATCAAGAGATTGCAGCTGCATCTGGTCCGACAACTGATGTGGCAATATGTTCTAGATGGAGGTGCTTTGCTTCACCGGATACCATGGTCAAAAGCAGCTAGGTGGGACAGTATCTGCAAGCAGTACACAAGTTAATCAAAACACAAATATGGCAAGGCATATAAGTATTTGATGGATATTTGGATGGACCAAGCCCCAAAGATTGCACACATTTAAAGAGGAATGGTGGTGTGTTAGGAGCAGAAGTACACTTCTCAAGCACAATGGCACTCCAGACTACAAAAGAAGAGTTCCTCTGTACAAGAAGAACAAGCGCGATTCATTAACATGCTGTCTCAGAGGCTCCAGAAGAAGGTGTGATGTATTCCATGCAAGAGGGGACCCGACCTCTTCATTGTCAAAACAGCTATCGCATCATCTGCAAGAATGGACACGGTACTAATTGGCGATGACACAGATCTGTTGGTACTTTTGTGTCATCATGCAATCAACACGTCACACAATACTTCTTTCGGCCAGAGCAGAAGAACACTCACAAAAATTCAACGATGCTGGAAATATCAGAGAAACAAGATCGTTGCTAGGTGATGTTGTATGTGACTATCTACCTTTTGTACATGCCATCGCTGGTTGCGACACAACGTCTCGAGTGTTCGGCTTTGGAAAAAAGGTGCCATTACTAGAAATCAAGAAAGGCTCATACTTTGCAAAACAAGCATCTGTCTTCATGAAAAAAGATCCAAAAAAGAAGAATTGTAGTAGCAGGAGAACACGCAATGGTCTCGCTGTACAAAGGACGCCAAGGGAACCTCTCAATGATCTGAGACTCCGCAAATTCTATGACAAAACCATTTCTCGAAAAAGATGGTACAGCCTCAATCCTTGCCACCTACATCAGGGTCCATCAAATATCACAGTCTGCGGGTTTATCACCAAGTACAAGAATGGACCGATGATACAAGTCATTTACCTGCTGAACAGTGGGGCTGGAAAGTCAACAATGGGCAAATGATGCCTATCCTCACCGACATGAGCCTGCTCCCCAAGATCTCCTCGAAATAATGAGTGTGCAACTGCAAGTCAGGCGTCAACACAATGCGATGTACATGCCGCAAAATGGACTGGACTGTTCTATGGCATGTGGCGAATGTAGAGGTGTATGCGCCAATATTACGCACTCAGCCACGGACACTGACTCTGAGGAGGAAGAATAGATATTGCGAGACTGTCAAGGTAACCATCTTCCTATGCCTACACCACAGTCGGTGCACTACACCCTTTTCCCAGAACATCAATATAAATCATATAAAGAAGGTGTTTATGTGTAGTAAACATTACCACAGGTTGTGGCGTTATTTGTTTTTACTTTATTATCAGTAGTAAGCAGTTTTATCATAAACCTGATCAAACGGCACTCATACTTAAGTGGATAGCAATCAGTGTTCCATTAAATATATTTACCTATACTTCTAAAGTATGTTTTCACAACATGTATATGAACAAAAAAGTCTTATTGGGAAGCTTCTGCATTTGTTTTCTAGTTGAACTTGACACTGCACTGTATAGTTTAAATATACAACAGGTGTGATTGATAAAATGTTTGATAAACATGTACAGTAATATATATATTATATATATAATAATATAATATATAATCTGCTTTACATATATTTTATGAAGTAAACATTGGTCTCATGAGATTCCTTAGGTCTGAAAACATAACAGGACACCTCATTTATGTTGTTGCGACAAATATTTACAAAGTTATGACAATAATTGATCTGCGTGTGGCCATTTGGATTTTCGCACTTAAGGGTTTCTGTAAAAAAATCAACGCTTGGTACTATCTTACACACACACATACAGACGGAAAACCCGACAATAACGGATATCTAGCGAATCCCAATAACGCATAACACCAACCAATATACTTGAAAGTTTTTCAATGTTCGCAAGTACCAAACAGAGAGACAGTGGTGAAAACATAACCTCCTTCCACCATCGGTGGCGGAGGTGTTTTGAATTTTGCAACGGGACTACATATCATGGCGGGAGGTTGCACCTACTATTGGTCTGATTGCTCTGATGGTTACCATGCCCAAGGAGTTGAGCTGTAGCTGTGTCCAATAAGTTGACTCCAATGATAATTGAGGTAACATTGGTCAACGAGCGCATTATGAGACTAATGATTCATCACTCCTTGGGTGTCATTTCCACGGTCTCTGCAATATTGGTTTATGGATTTCAGAATCAGATCGACTAATGCATACAAACATTTAGGTCTCAGCAGTTATTTCCCTAAATGCATGTCCAGGATAGACCCATCCCCATGTCTGGTGGGATTCTAACTTTGATGCATTGGAGAAGGAATTAGAATAGATCCCCTTTCTTATGGATGGCCTTTTCTCTTTACGCAGACATATTCATGCACGCGAGATATCCATTAGTCCAATGGAGGCTCGTCTACCCCCTTTTCATCAGGACACATTGGCTTGGAGGTGGATGATTTATTTACACCTTGGACTTGCAGGACATTTGATAAAGCACACCTTTTCCTGAGCAGTTATTCTGGCAGACAAATACGGCTGTGGATCATTTTCCTCACCCACCTATCTTTCATTGACGTTCGACACCCACCTCTTTCACCGACGTTGATGTTCACCTTTTTCCATCGACGTTCGACACCCACCTCTTTCACCGACATTGACGTCCACCTTTTTCCATCGACATTTGACGCCCCGTTTGGCAGCAACCAAGAAGAGATTTCGTCTTGGAGGTTTCCACATTGAAATGAGCTCTTGGGTTATTGGTCATTTAACTGGGAAGGGTCTGGTGCGTGAATTCTTCAGTAATCTAGCTACAATGGCAGTAGGACATATATCCGCAAAGCTATCTCGAGCTGAGGGCACTCCGGAACGCTGTTCAATGCCTTTGAAGCAAGCACTCACCTTGGAAATTCCCCACAGAGAATCACACCAAGCCATTACACGGGAAAAGAAGACACAAATGCAGTGGTGACCAACCCGTACAGCAATTTCACGGAATAGCAGGGGAGCATCAAGCAAGAACAGTCCATTTACCGACGAGAAACTTTGCGTATGATCCATACTACGTCTGAAGTGAAACGAACGAAGTAGGTCAGTTTGAGGTACATTGCTAGCCAAAAAGGAAATCTCAATCTCTGATGACCCAAGCTTTGCTCCAGTATCTTGTGATATGATTAAGCTCTACGAGCTTTCCTCACAGGGGAGAGAACAGGAAATTGGGCCCACACCTGCAAAGCCTTATGACATAGCTGCCATATTTTGCAGCTCAGGACACACCTTACTTAATAACCTGTATCACAAAGCTGAAGTAGATTGTCGAACAAACCACCGAAGTCTACAGACATTTCTTAGATAGGACTACATTATCCGACTTCAGAGAGTCTTGGCGGTTTTCAACGATTTGACATCGAGCATGTCGATGCGCACAGAAGCAAAACTGGAGCCTGACAAGAGGTAAGAGGTTTGACTGAGCACACAGGTGTCTATGGTACTCTCAGATCCCATATGTGCAGCGGTGAACATTCTATTCAAGATTCACAACATTCAGTTATACAACAAGCGAACAGCTTAAGGAATCACATCAGCAAGGATGAAAAGATAGGCATGACTGTCAAGCTATTTTGCAGTACTGTCAAAAAAACTCCATTTATCTCGGATCCCCACGCGTAACATGCACTGGTTTCTCGAGCTGGATCAGCGTAGATCTGTGAGCCAAGATGTAGCCAGCACATAAAATCTATTGAAGGACACGCAGTGGCAAGTCATTCCTCAAAAAAGGACCAGCCATACATGGATAACTAACTGCCAAGAAACGACACGATAATTCTCAGTCGACGCCAACCTTCTGTTCCAGCTTTGGTCGTCGCTGTCCAGTGTGACGACATGTCCCAAAGAATCTCTAGTTTCGACACTATGCAGTTCCCCACCTGCTCCTAATAAAGCGACTATGCGAAGATCGCGTTTCATCATGAGGCTAGCCCACAAAGCTAACCTGCAGAGCAATGTGGACATAAACCCGAGATTGCAGCTGCTCGGTCCGCCACTGATGTTGCACATATGTTCTAGATGAGGTGCTGTTGCTCGCTGGATACCATGGTCTAAAGCAGTAAGTGGGACAGTATCTGCAAGCATACACAAGTTAACGTTCAAACACAAATTATGCCAGGTCATAAATAGTAATTTGAGGATATTTGGATGGACCAAGCCCCAAGATTGCACACATCTAAAGAGGAATGCGTGGATGTGAGGAGCAAAAGTTACACTTCTCAAGCAAATGGCACCAGACACAAAAAGAAGAGTCCCTTAACAGACAAGAAGAACAAGCAGCGATTCATTAACATGGCTGTATCAGAGGCAAGAAGAAGGGTGTATGTATTCATGCAGAGGACCCGACCTCCTTCATTGTCAACAGCTATGCATCATCTGCAAGAATGGACCCGGTACAATGGCGAGTGACAACGATCAGTGGTACTTTTGTGTCATCATGCAATCAACACGTCAACAATATTCTTGGCCAGAGCAAAAACACTCACAAAGTTCAACGAGCTGGAGATATCAGAGAAACAAGATCGTTGCTAGGTGATGTTGTATGTGACAATTCTACCTTTTGTACATGCCATCGCTGGTTGGACACAAGCTGGTGTTCGGGCGTTGGAAAAAGGTGCCATTATAGAATCAAGAAAAGCCATACTTTTGCAAAAACAACATCGTCTTCATGAAAAAAAGATGCCAAAAAAGAAGAAATTGTAGTAGCAGGAGAACACCAATGGTTCTCGCTGACAAAGGACGCCAAGGAAACTCTCAATGATCTGTAGTACTCCGCAAATTCTATGCCAAAAAGCATTTCTCGAAAGAGAGGCTACAGCCTCAATCCTTGCCACCTTACATCAGGGTCCATCAATATCACAGTCGCGGGTTTATCAACAAGTAACAAAGGTACCGATGATACAATCATTTACCTGCTGAACATGGGGCTGAAGTCAACAATGGGCAAATATGCCTATCCTCACCTGCCATGAGCCTGCTTCCCCAAGATCTCCTCGAAATGAGGTGCAACTCAATCAGGCTGGCAACAAATGCGATGTACATGCCGAAATGACTGGACTGTTCTATGCATGTGGCGAATGTAGCGGTGTTGCCCAATATTACGGCACTCAGCCACGGACACTGATTCTGAGGAGGAATGAATAATATTGCCTGAGACTGTCAAAGGTAAACCAATCTTCCTATGCCTACACCACGTACCCACCCTTTTCCCCAGAACATCAATATAAACATACTATATCAGAAGGTGTTAATGTGTAAGTAAACATTACCACAGTGTGTCGGCGTTAATTTGTTTGCTTACTTCATAGTAAGCAGTTTTAGTCATAAACCTGCCACTCAAACGCACTCATACTTAAGTGGATGCAATAGTGTTTCCATTGAATATATTTACTATACTTCTAAAGTATGTTTTCACAGACATGTATATGAACAAAAAAGTCTTATTGGAATCTTTTGCATTGTTTTCTAGGTGAACTTGACATTGCAAACTGTACACACACACACACACGGTGTGATGTATAAATGTTTTGATATAACATGTACAGTATAATATATAATCTACTTTACATATACTTTTTGAGAAGAACAGATGAATTGGTCTCATGGAGATTCCTTAGCTGAAAACATACAGAAGGCACCTCATTTATGTTGTTGCGACAAAATATTTACAAAGTTATGACAATAATGTGATCTCGTGTGGCCATTTTGATTTCGCATTGTCTAAGGGTTTCCCTAGGAAAAGAATACGCTTGGTACTATATCAATAACTCACTAAGCAATTTCCTTCAACTCATTTGTGGCAAATTGGGTTTTACCACAATTTTCAACATATCTTCAAGCGTCGCCAAAACTGGATTCGCTCTGCGATACTGCCCGGTACTTCGCCACCCTTTTGAAATGGGCCAACTGTACTGTAAGGAAATTCGAAATGTTAATTGATCTAGATATTGACCTTCCAGAAACCTCAGAAGTAGAATAAAACAACCATTAATAATGAGTTGTTTGCAAAATTATGAGCAAAATCGATGAAAGAAAAATGCAAAAATTTGGCTGCCCATAGTTTGGATTATGCGATGAAGGGAATATCAAATATGAATTTATTATTTCTAACTATAAGGACTATAACCCAAGTTCATAAGCTGCAGTGCCAAATAATTCATATACTGCTTTTAATGACCACAAAAGACAAATAATAAGATATAAAATAATTGAAATTTTCGACGGCCGGCCATTTTATAAATGGCTCCAAATATTGTTCCACTAAATATATCACATACTACCTTTTTAGTTCTTCATAATATATAGTAGGTACCAAAAAAATTATTGCGAAAATGTGCCATTGTTCTAGGTTAGCTCACTATTGCCTAGACTAAACTGGCACTCCTCAGAGTGAGATGGAGGAAAGTGTAAATGACAAATGTTGCTACAACTCATGTCTATCACATCCCAAGACCTTTCGCTTTACCTCTAACCGTTTCGCCTTGATGTATTAAATTACAAGTCTGACGACGACGTGGTCACGAGCGGTATTTGACGATGTAGATTGTTTCAGAAGTCAAGATGACGACAATGTGATAATGTTTGACCAAGTATAAAATGCAAGTGATTGTACGAGTGACAGGTTATTAGCTGCAAAAGTCGAAAACCCGGTTCGTCCCACAAACTTAAAATTGACCTTTGCATAACCTATTAAAGGGTCACAAAACAATGTTGTGACACTAAAATAAACCAAATGTCACCCACTTAGGGACCCGTTATCTAGCAAAAGGTGACACGGTGACTTCTTTAAGGTCTAACTGAGGATGAAAGCTCTATCTCACCAGCGAGCGACTCTTGAGGATTCTGCTACGAGAGATTCCGATGAAATCTTTACAGAGTAACCATGAAAATATGCGTTTGCCTCATAACGTCACCAAATGACGTCATATGTCTCAGCTTGACATTCTAAAAGCACTTCATCAAGGGTTTTCATATGAGATTACACCGAAATGGTACCTAAGATTTCAAAATTGACCTGGGTCAAATTTCGACCTTAGGCGCAACCAACTGAAGGTCAAGGCCAATCGCCACCAAAAATAAATCAGCTGACGCCAGACATAACTACATTCCCATAAAGTGAGATATTCGATTTAAAAATAACTCAAAAATAAGGTTCGGCGACCTCCATATACGGCAAGGAACCTGATTTGGACTTGACTAGACCTTATATGTGTGCTGTAAGGTAGTATAATACTACGATAGTGACCCACAAGAGTTTCCCGAGAGAATTGTGCCTACAGAGTGATTAAAGGTGAATAAATCCAAGATTACAGAATACAAAGCAAACAAAAAATAACCAAATGTCAAACCTCCAGGGTGACCAGTAATCTTGCCAAAATGTGACACCTGAGGAATTATTGGATTAAAGTACTCAAGAAAATAAGGGTTTCGTCGACCTTTGATTGCTTGACCTTTTGTGACCTTGATGCCTTGACCTTATATTTCGTACGGTTAATGGATTACTCTCCAGGACCGTTGTACATGAAATATCAAGAATTTGATGAAACTGGAGGAAATACAAATTTTCATGAAAAATCCGTTTTTTCGTCAGACGTCACATCAAATGACGTCATAGCTCAAACTTTTGACAGATCTGGAAAGCACTTGACAAGCGCTTCATTATGAGGTAATACTCGATATTGGTATCTAAGATTTTCAAAATTGACCTGGGTCAAAAATTTCACCTCCAGTCGCTAACATGAAGGT
This sequence comes from Eptatretus atami, assembly GCA_035128595.1. NCBI lineage: Eukaryota > Metazoa > Chordata > Myxini > Myxiniformes > Myxinidae > Eptatretus > Eptatretus atami. Next base: position 125,381,542 of record CM068955.1, read on the forward strand.
CAAGCCGATCTCACCAAAAATTTCACCTGAGCGCCAGACCATGAACTATATTCCCATTGGAAGTTGAAGAGCGATCGATCAAAATTACTCAAAAAATAAGCGGTTTTCGCTTCAGACTCCCCTGATTTGCGACAAAGTGACCTTGACCTTGACCTTGACTGAACATTTATGCCGCTGAAAGGCGACCTCTTATGGACTCTGATAGCGAGTATACAAAATTCCATATGATAACTGTGCTCTGCAGAGTGATCGATACGTATTACAGACAAACAAAAAAATAACCATACAAGCTGACTAACAATCTGCAAAATTCGTTTTGGCAAGATAATAGGAAACAGAATACGTGCTTATAGCTTATGGAGTTAGTTCGTCGAAGAAGGTCGAAACCCGGTTCGATTCCCACAACTTTGAAAATTTGACCTTTGTGACCTTAAAGGTCAAAGGTCAAGGATTATGATCTTTGGTGCAAAACTCCTCGCTGGAACATTCCAGGAACAATATAACGTCATATAGGCTCTATGGCATTTCACCTCCTCGGATTATCCATACTTTGAATAACAGCGTAAAAACAAACTTGAAGGTGGCGCCACGGCAAGGTGTTCAAGATAGAGCAAAATGGTTCAAGACTTTAGGTGGGGAATGACCTCAAGATTATGCATAAAAAATATTGTCATCCTAGCTCTCAAAGTTTGGGCGGTCGTATGATTTTATGTCAAATTCGAAATTTTCTAAGTTCGTGACCTTGTGACCTTGCCTTGGGACGAAAATGAAAATTGAGCTCCGTGGGGCTATGCAGGTGCCATTGGGCTAACCAATACCGAACCCCTGCCAATTCGACAACCCTCGGAGAAGATGGATTTAATGCAAAATCGCATTTTCTAAGTTCGTGACCTTGTGCCCTTGACCTTGGGACTAAAATGAAAAATCGAGCTCCGTGGGGCAATGCAGGTGCCATTGGGCTAACCAAATACCAAAACCTGCCAGATTCGACAAACCCCCTAGGAGAAGATCGCAAATTGAAATCGGCTACCCCTAAAAACACAATTCGCAATTTTCTTAAGTTCGTGACCTTGTGCCTTGACCTTGGGACGAAAAAGAAAAAATCGAGCTCCGTGGTGCTTATGCAGGTGCCATTGGGCTAACCAAATACGCGAACTTCCTACCAGATTCGACCAAACCCCTCGAGAAGAAAAATTTTATGTCAAAATTCGCAATTTCCTAAGTTCGTGACCTTGTGACCTTGACCTTGGGATGAAAATAAAAATCGAGCTCTCCGTGGGGCTATGCAGGTGCCATTGGGCTAACAAAATACCAAAACCCCTGCGATTCGACAAACCCTTGGAGAAGATGCAAATTGAAATCGGCTACCCCTATAAACACATGTTTTTGGCGTGGCTCGCCCATAATGGGCGCACCACGCCCATTCTCAGGAAAACACAACTCGATCATATATAACCTCCCACCAAAATTTTGTCAGGATCGGATCAAAACCCACGGAGCTATGCTCGGGAAGACAGACAGACAAGATAGACAGACAGACAGACAGACAGACAGAACACACAACAATAACGAATTAGGTCACTTATTTTTTTTCGTGAAATATTTTTTTCGTGAACCAAAAGTCTCATTTCTCCACATTCAAAACTGTAGGACAATATTGAAAATAGTGAACGTAGGTCAGAAAAAGTATTTTTCGAATGTTGCGTATTTCAGCCCCGACACCCTTGGTGATCGAATCTGGAAACATGCTGCGGTTCATTTTTTTAGTATTATTAAACTCTATCATACACCGAATTTGAACGTTCCGCCGTCGACGGTTTCACGAGGTCAAGGTCACTTAACATATTCCCTGGTTCACCACCTTCCGCATTCGAGGGCTGCCATTCGGAAACTATGAGAGATAGAGAACGTTATGCTGCGGCGATAACTAAATGGGGATGCAAGGAATAGGCAGGAGTTGGTCCGATCGCTCTACCTATCATAGAGCGCGCTACGTCAGTTACTGTTGGGTTCTTAAAACGCGTTTTTCGGCCGCTGCATAGCAACGGTGGTTGCTATGCAACGAAACTCAAACGCGCACACTCCCACCATATGGGCACCTGTTCGCCAAGTTCATCGAAATCGTTTGCTGTTTGTGCTGTGGAGCCTCGCATTGCAGACACACAAAACACACACACCACACACACACACACACCACACAACACACACACACACACTACAGACGAAAACCCGACAATAACGGATATCTAGCGAATCCCAATAACCGCATAACACCAACCAATAACTATGAAAGTTTTTCAATGTCTCGCAAGTACCAAACAAGAGAGACAGTGTGGAAAACATAAACTCCTTCACCATCGGTGGCGGAGGTGTTTTAATTTTGCAACGGGACTACAGATCATGGCGGGAGGTTGCACCTACTATTGGTCATTGCTCTGATGGTTACCATGCCCAAGAGATTGAGCTGTAGCTTGTCCAATAATTGACTCCAATGATAATTGAGGTAACATTGGTCAACGAGCGCAATTATTGAAACTAATGATCATCACTCCTTGGGTGTCATTTCCACGGTCTCTGCATATTGTTATGGATTTCAGAATCAGATCGACTAATGCATACAAACATTTAGGTCTCAGACAGTTATTTCCCTAAATGCATGTCCAGGATAGACCCATCCCCATGTCTGGGGGATTCTAACTTTGATGCATTGGAGAAGGGAATTAGAATAGATCCCCTTTCTTATGGATGGCCTTTTCTCTTTACGCAGACATATTCATGCACGCGAGATATCCATTAGTCCAATGGAGGCTCGTCTACCCCCTTTTCATCAGGACACATTGGCTTGAGGTGGATGATTTATTTACACCTTGGACTTGCAGGACATTTGATAAAGCACACCTTTTCCTGAGCAGTTTATTCTGGCAGACAAATACGCTGTGATCATTTTCCTCACCCACCTATCTTTCATTGACGTTCGACACCCACCTCTTTCACCGACGTGATGTCACCTTTTTCCATCGACGTTCGACCCACCTCTTTCACCGACATTGACGTCCACCTTTTTCCATCGACATTTGACGCCCGTTTGGCAGCTCTATGGATGCTCTTGGCTCTTCGTGTCTGTCGCTGAACGAGGAAGGAATGATCGCGAGGTTGACGGTTGTGA
>CM068955.1:125400361-125411125 GCA_035128595.1 Eptatretus atami
TTGGACCCCCCCCCCACCAATCTACTTTCTCAATAATCCTCTTGAAGAAGTCTTCTTCAAACTTTTGTGGCCTCACGATCTGCATGACCTTTCCTGGGAAGCCACATCTCAAGCTGGCCTCCAAGCCAGTTGCCATTGGGCATTCTCCTATGCAAGTTCTCCTTGGAACACCTGAGCTCCTGACAATACAAAGCCTTCATCCATAGCCTGATGGAGTACGTCTCCCTCTGGGTGTGCTCCCGCGTCTCACTTTCTCGCTTACACTGTGAAACCAGGCATTTAAGATCACATTGGTATCTCCCGCGATGAGGCTGAGTATTCGTTTACTCCTCACTGTAGGCCCAGGTCAGTGGTCTCTGTTCTATACCATCTCTCTCGGGGCTTCCAGCAACCCCCTTCTGGTAAAACTACCAAAATCAAGAATCACAGCTTACCTTCATTCTTTCATTCCTCTTTTTTCCCACCTTTGGAAAAAACTCCTACACACTCCTCAATCCCACTCTTCCCTCCAGGTCTTCAAAACAGCTGTTCACCACCATCTCTTATCTTCCCACATCCAAAACCACGATCTTTTCTACCCCCATTAATCCACCCTCAAACCCACCTCCTTCAAATTCCCTGCTTTCCTTCCTGAAAGTCCCTGTAGTGTCCATCTTGTTGACCCCGTGTACCCTGCCCCCATCCCACTCCCTTCCACAGTTCTCATCATGTGTCTATTCTCCACTGTTTTCTGCTTCCCTCTCCCATCCCTCCTGTCTCCTGCTCCCCTTGTTATACATTCTGTGTGTTCCCTCTTCTACGAGCTTTGACATTGTATATATTTAAAAAATTTTAAAAACCAAACTTTTAACTTTGGTTTTCTCTAATTAATCTCCCATTCATATTGTAATTTTGTAAATGTTTCTGTTGGCTTTTCTCTTGCTGAGGAATGAACTGCATTATTATAATTATCTACAATGTCCTGAATTAAACATACCCATTGTTGAGAATCGAGTTCAGTACATTTTTTGTACAATCTCTCTTTCAAAGCGCGATTAAAGCACCTGATGACAATGGTGTTTCCTTCATTAAAGGTGCTATACAATGTGATATTGTTATCTTTAAGGAAATTCTTAAATGTTCTGTTTTAGAACACTTCCCTCATCAATCCATAATTTTTTTGGCTTCTGTTTGCTTTTATTAAATATCTGTTTGAATGCTATCACGAGAGTGGTGCTTCTTTTATTTTTCAAAGGAAATACTCATGCATATCTTGACCTTAAATCAATAATGGCTGATGCATACCTGTGTCCCCTGTCGTTTTTCAGTTCAATTAAATCGGCAGGCCATATGTAATCAACTGCTTTGGAATGGACCTTTCACCTTTTAAACTTTGTGATTATCAGTTCATGTAATTCATCAGCTAAAAGCTTCTCATCTGAAGGTTTTAAAGCTTGCTCCTCAGTCTTGATGACATCATCAGAGCTTAATAGTGTTTTTTTTACATTACCAAGGCCCATTTTTAATTTTGCACCTATCAACTGCCTCATTATGAACCTATCCATTTTTTCTCCATGAACCATGAACCTATCCATCCATCAATATTTGGGAAGTCCTAATTTGATGTTGTATTCTTTCCAAATTCTTTAAACCACTCATCAACACTCATTTATTATTGAGAAAGATATAATCTATTACCCCTTTTAGTTAATTTTACACCAGCTTGTGTGATAGAAGAAAGCATATCTTAAATAACAATCTTCCTTTATGAGGTAGGCTTTCAAATTTTTTTTTGTATACATTGTCGAGGCTCGTATGAGAGCATATTTGTTATGTCCTCACTCTCTCCTGGTCCGGTGGTGTTTCTGTCTTCTACCTTCTCCTCTCGGGCTCGCCCACCTCGCTCTGTCTGCGATATGTCCCCCCCCCCGCATATTTCACCAGGGCGCTCAAGGTCTGCCAGCAACCCCCTTCTGGTAACTAACAAAATCAGAATCACGCTCACCTTCCATCTTTTATTTCTATTTTCCCCACCTTTGGAGATAAACTCCTCCACAATTCTCAATCCATTCTTCCCTCCAGCCTTCAAAGAAGCTGTCAACCACCCTCTTATCATCCCCATCACAAAACCTCGATCCTTTCTTAACCCGTTAATCACCCAAACCACCGCCTTGCTAAATTCCCCGCTTCCTTCGCAAGTCCCTGAAAAAAAATATGTCCATCTTTGTATAAATTTTTTTTATTTTTTTAATTTTTTTTTTTTTCTTATTTTTACATTTTAAATATATTTTTTTTTTTTAATATTTAATTTTTTTTTTTATTATTTTTAATTTTTGTAACTTAATACTGTCAAATTTTTAATTTTTTTTTAATTTTTATTTAATTTTTTTTTTTTTTTTTTATTTTTTATTTATTTTTTTTTTTTTTTTTTTTTTTTTTTTTTAAAATTTTTTTTTTTTATTAGATTTTTTTTTTTTTTTTTATATTTTATTTTTTTTTTTTTTTTTTTTAAAAAATTTTTTTTTTTTTTTTATTTTTTTTTTTAATAAAAATTATTTTCCTTTTTTTTTTTTATTTATTTTTTATTTTTAAATTTTTTTTTTATTTTTTTTTTTTAAATTTTTTATTTTTTTTCTTTTTTTAATTTTTTTATTCATTTATTTATTTAATATATTTCTTAATTTAAAAATAAACATTTTTTTTTATTTTTTGTTTTTTTATTTTAATATTAAAATTTATTTTTTTTTTTATTTAAATTTTTTTTATTTTATTTTAAAACAATTTTTTTTATTTCTTTTTTATTCATTTATTTATTTTTATAAATTTATTTTTTAAATTTTTTTCTTTTTTTTTCAGTCCTTTACAAAATTTTTTTTCATTTGTTTTTTTTTTTTAGATCTTTTTTTTTTTAAATTTTTTTTTTTTTTATTATTTTTTCTTTATAAATTTTTTTCTTCAAATATTAATAATAATAATTTATAATTTTTTTTTTTTATTTTTTTTTCTACAATTAATTTTTATTTTTTTTTTTATTTTATTTTATTTAACAAATTTTTTTTTTTTTTATTTTTTATATTTTTTAATTTTTTTTTTTTTTTTTTTGTTTTTATTTATGATTTTTAATTTTAATTTTATTATTTTTTATTTAATTTTTTTTTTTGTTTTTTTTTTTTTTTTTAACATTTTTTTATTTATAATTTTTTAAATTATATTAATTCTTAAATTATTTCTTTTATTTACCTACTAATTTAACTCAGGTCTCCATCTTCTCTCTCTCATTTGTGACAACGATTATCACTAGTTAATTCACAATTAGTTTTTTAAATTCTTCCCTATCTTTTCTATTTTTGCAATAGAGCCAATCACGTCATTTCATAGATTCCATGCACTTCGTTAAACATCTACTCTCCATTTATAATATTCCTTACCACATCTGTTTCACTAATATTCATAATCATATTATCGTTAGAAATGTAAAAGTGTCTGTATGCCTATCTAGGCTAATTATACCTCTAACATATCCGGCGCTCAAGCCATATCTCCTCATATTCTATTATTGATGCATTTCAAAATACAATTGCTAACATTCAAAAATAGATCTAGACTAACACATATAATGAGATGTAAATTTACCATTTTTTACAAATTATAATTTTCCTTATGCATGGAGGTATATTTAGATACCTTTTTCAATATACAATTAAAATCCAAGAAAGTATGCTTAGAAACAAGTATGCAGCTCTCGACCATATATCGGTTAATGGTAGATTGTGGTAACATTGGTTTAATATAAATTTAGAAGAGGGAATAAGTATGTTTGTTGAACTTCATATTACTCATTTATGTACGCTCATATTGCAATACTCTTTCGCATTTTCCGGTTTTCATTTAAGGAATCACGGAGACAACTCGTGTATTGGTGTATACTCTATCAAAACATTTCAAGTTCCAAGTTATACTCAGACAAACAAACGGTGCTAGGGCGTCTATTTTGCGTATGGTTACTAGATAGGTTGTCGAAAACAAAAAAGAATTGTTAAAATAGTCATCCTCTGAAAAAAAAATAAAAACTATACATCTTAGAATAGTGCTCTTTTTCGACTGAGTATACATTTTTTGTCATGAAGTTCAAACGGTTTCTCCAAAGTGTATGGATAAGATTATTGATTAGTGCTCATATAATTTATGTGTGATATGCGACGTTATTTGTAGAATTACTTCAATTAAGGGGTATGCTCCACTCTAAGGCGACATCTGAATAGAAATGATAAACATAAAATTTAGAAGGGGCGGATAGATTGTTCATTTCAGTCTGTATGACTCAAAAATTCAGGATCCTGTAGTGAGACATCAGTAGTGTGCAATCCTTTTGATACAATTGGTTTTCGTTAATATAGTTTCCTATATAGATATCAATTCTCATATCCTCATTCATGTGGATTTAGTCATTAATAAGATACGTAATATTCATGATAGCTGGTCGTCAACCAGCTTATCTCATACTCTCTAACTCATGAAAAATGTCTAAATAATAGAGCAAAAATGCACTTTATATTATCCCTTTAATCTGCATCCAAAAGAGAAAGAACAGACCGTGTCTATAGTTATCTCTAACATATATTATCACACTTATATTTCATAATACGTTAATTTGCTTATATATTTTATATGGGACTTCATATTGTGATACTCTCCTCTAGGACACAAGGAAGACATATTGATATTGGTGAACAGACGGGTATTCTATATATCGAAAGTCGTTTTCTCTATCTTATTATTAGTGGAGGACAACTAGACAATCCTGGAATTCTATAATCATTATCTTGTTACTTAACTGTCTTCTAACAATATGATGAGTATCACTAAGCTTCATCAGTACTCGTAACGATGTGACAGGAGAAGCTTTTTTCTCATAATACAACAAAATAGGCTATATATAAGAAGACGCTCATATCTCTTCATATGTATTCAGCAGTATTTTAAGGATGTTGTGGATTTTTTTCTAGCAATGGATAAAGACATGAACATTTTCGTGTTAGGGTGAGGGTTTTTTTTGTTTATCTGTTATATTATGATCGGAATTTCTCTTTCTTGAGAATAGGTGGATATGGGCTTGGTGTACTTATTCTATTTTCTATTCCCCCATGACTTTATGAACTCAGGGAAAAAATTTTCTATTTTATGTGACCCGTATAAATAGGATTATCTCACAAAACAGATTCTCCTTGTTGGCATTTCTACCCCTCTCCCTTTTCCCTCCCCTCAACCCCCTACCTTTTCTTCCACTCTATTTTCCTGCACCAGCTATCTCACTTATCAATTGTTTTTCGACCTTTATAAATCATCCATGTATCCATCGTATCATCATTCACAACATATTTACTCTTTTTTTTTCTCTACCCCTTTTCCAGTAGTACACAATCTCCCCTCACCCCTGACCACCCACCGCCACTCTTCTCATGCAATACTAGTACCTTCCCATGAAACAGATTCTTCTATACCCGTACCTAATATAAAACCGATAAGAGTATGTGTTAACTCATATATTTCTTCAAAATTTTTGTTGTAATAAATAAATATAAAACCAGAAAAACCCGTTTTTTTCCCTCTATAACCCTTCTCTTCCTATTTTTTTTTATTATTTTTTTTTTTAATTTTTAAATTATTTTTTTTTTTATTTTATTATTTTCCTTTATTTTTTTTCTATTTAATTTTATTCTTTTTTTTTTTATTTTTCCATCTTGTGTCGTTTGGTCTCTTGGAAAAATAACCTGTAGCACATCCTAGCAAGTGTAGTTGGACAATCCTCCTCCCTTCGGCCAAAAAAACAAACTAAACGAACAAGACAAAAACTTTCTAAAGCACGGCATTTCGAGTAAGGCTGGCAGAGTCCGTGTAGCAGCGACCACTGAAAGGCAGGGGGCGCAGGGGGAACAGCAACAGCGGGGCCAACAATGTATAGAACACCCAAGCTCTCATATATACCTATGAATGAGATAGATTCTCTGGTATTTATTTCATACAATTTGTGTGTGAAAGTTTTGTTTGCATTAAACCCTGAGAGTAACTCGGTGTGCTGCCAGCTCATACCACACATTCCAGCACATTGTGAGTGTGTGGTGAATTATAAAGTTACTAAGATCTGAGTTGCTCTATTGTCTATATTTTTTTTTTTTTTTTTTTTACATTGTAAAAAGATTCTTATGCACCATCTCCACATCTCTTCAACCATATTATTATACCTATTAGGAGAGCAATTGGCAATACATCTTTACTCGACTTGAATTTCTGCTGAGTGGTGTTGTTTGAAGAAATGGAGCCAACCGACAAGGTTTATATGCCATTGCGGAATACTTATATGAATACTTCTCAAAGTTTAATGTAAGTCTTATATACTTCACTCTTAATTATTTATACTGATCACACAGCAGATATTATATAACTCTCTAAATCATCAGGGAACTTTTCAACTACGTGGGTCGATATGGGCGTGAATACAAATTCATAATTGTTTTCTGGATGTATATTTCAAACGAAACGAGGAAGCATTTTTTTTTCTTCTATCGATCATTTCTTTCGTGAGTAAATCAATAAATATATTAAGCCATATACTACCTTGTGGAAATTTGAGTGTTTGCTCATTATCCTTATATTCTCTATTTAATCAAAAGGCCGGCAGAATATTTATCTGAAATTATGAGTCTTGTAAATTACTCTTCGGTAGGGTAGCTCTTTTAGTTGTATTTTTTTGGTTTTATGTTGTTACACTGTTGAAGATAATTCTAACCGTGATTTGCTAAAAAATCTGGATCATTTTTTTCTATATACTTATTTCACGGAGATGTGGTTCCCATTCGATAGAACTGCCACTCGAATTTTTTCATGGTAGTCGTTACTCTTATTATATAATATTTGAGAAATCTAATATACTATTCTATATGTGTGGTGTTGTATAATATTGAAGAAATAGCCATTAATGATTAATACAGGCGTGTGTGTAGAATTCGGTAAAAGCAACTTGTGGTAGACCAGCTCAGTATATGACACAATACTACTTTCATGCACGATTAAAGACACTCTCCCCGACGTGGGAACATTACTATTTAGTATTTTGCACACTTGGATTGGGTTAGTGATTGTAGTGGCAGGTATAATTGCGTTTTAGTCATAAATGTGTTGTTTAACGCTCAGAATACCTTAATTGCCAATCAAAATTAATATATATATTTCCCCGCTTTAGACTCTGTGATTTGAAGAATTATTTGGTCAATTTCATTTTTTTTTCTACTTTTTATTGGGTGTCTTGATATTAGAACATTCAGAATTATTTCTCACTATATTTTGCTCAATGCCAATAGTGAGAGTGTGTTTGTGATATTTAGCATTCGAAAATCGGATTAATGAGCCAGGTAGTTACAAGGTAAGAATTTGTTCTTCGAAATTAGTCTCTATAGAGCTGTATAAGTTTATCTATCCAACTTTTTTTTTTTTTTTTTCCAATATTAATATTGACGCCTTTTTCCTCCAATTAAGTTCTCCAAGAAATAAGATCGAATTCTTGTGACACTCTTGATAATCTATTTCATCTTACATTTGTGATGTGCAATCACAATGTGTGAGTTAGGTCTGGTTGTGGTGTTTTATGTTTTCACATTTCAGTTGTGCTCGTAAAACCTACACCGTGCCCAGGAGACAGAGCTAGTTCAGAATACTCACTTGTGTACTTTGCATTAATGAATAATTATTGGGTTGGAATGAGTGCGCCAAACTGGGCTCCAAACGTTGGAGCGAGTGCCCTGGAGCACACGAGTACCAACACACATTGTCACCATACGCAATTCAAGGACAACCACAGGGAAGCAAGGTCAAAAGAAACGTAGATGCAAAATATCATTATAAAGTGAGAGCCCAATATAGGTATGAAGATGCACATGTCGCCATCGAGGGGAATAACATTAAATTGAAAGTGAAGGAAAAGGCTGTAGTGTTGCAGAATATGTGATAATTTCTGGATCAAGGAGTGTGGATTAAATTATCATTACACATTGTGGAAAAAAAACATAGTATAAAATTAATATTAATAATTAAATGGGGGAAAGTGCACACCCACCCATATCTACCCCACCTATCCTCTCCACCACCTCCCCCTTCCCCACTTTGTGTGGGTGTGGGGAGGGGAAGGGATTGGGATTAGGGTGGGGCGCACTGATGGGTTTGGGGGAATAAAATTTGGGCAATGTTGCGAGTAGCGGCATAATGGCGGGCATTGTGGGTGTGGCAATGGGCCGTTGGCAATGTGGTAGTGGCATATGGGCGTGGCGTGTGGGTATGGGCATTATGGCGTGGCATGTGGGTGTGGAAGTGTGGGTGTGGCATGTGGGTGTGGTGTGTGGGGTGGTGGCATGTGGTGTGGCATGTGGGTGTGTGTTGGGTGTGGCAATGTGGGTTGGCATATTGGGCGTGGCACGTGCAGTGGTGGCAATGTTGCCGCGTGATGTGTGGGTGGAGACAACAAAGGAATGAGTGAATTTTTTATTATTATTTGTTTCTCATATCAATTATTTAATTTTCAATTGTTTGAATTTTTTTCAATTATTGAATTTTCCCTTCCAATATATAACTTTTTCTTATTTATCATCTTGTCTTTTGTAATTCTTGGGAGTAGAATGATCCAAGATTTCTTACCCCCTCTAATCAAAGAACAATTTTTTATGTCCAAGGAACTCTGTTCTAAAAACATCAATTAATTAAATAAGTTTATGAGGAAAGTCCACTCTTTATATGAACAAATTTCGTAATAGTGGATTTCCACAGAATATAAAATTATTTAAATAACATCATTCTGTCATCTCTCAGATTGGCAAGAGCAGACAGCCATCTTCTCTTTCTCCGCAGATCTGGATAAAATCACAAGCTGGTCAAGATGTGGAAAAGTTTTTCAATCTTGAACAATTTCACACTCTCAACTATGTTCTTTCTACCAAAAGCATGTCTTGGACCCCCCCCCACGCCCCCGCATCTACTTTTCTCATAAATCCTCTTGAAGAAGTTCCTTTCAATTCAAACTTTGGCCTAGACGATCTGCCAGACCATTTCCTGGAAGCCCACATCCCCAGCTAGGCCTCCAGCCAAGTTGCCATATTGGGCATCTCCTCATGCATGCAAATCCTCCTTGAACAACCTGAGCTCCTGAACCACAAGACAAAGCCTTCATGCATACCTGATGGAGGTACGTTGCTCTCCCCTCTGGGTGGTGCTCCCGCCAGCGTCTCACTTGTCTCGGGCTTTCACACTGTGAAATCCAGGTCATGTAAGATCAATTGGTATCTCCCGCGTATTGAGGCTGAGTATTTGCGTCTCACATCCTTCCTCGCAAGGCAGTTCAGTGGTCTCGTGTCTATAACCATCTCACTCTCAGGGCTCACCACTACCTCACCCCCCCACATTTGCTGCCTGCCATCTGTCCGCCCAATATCACGATGGGCGCTTCAAGGTCCGCCAAGCAAAAACCCCTATCTTTGGTAAAACTACTCAAAAAACCATAACTTACCTCATTGTCTTTCATTCCTCTTGTTTCCCATCCTTGAAAAACTTCCTACAACACTCCTCAAATCCCACTGCTTCCCCTCACAGTTTCAATCAAAGCATGTTACATCCCCATCATTTCTTATCTTCCCACATTCATAAACCACGATCTTTCTAACCCTCCATATCCACCTCAACCACCATCCTTCAATATTTCCCTGCTTTTCCTTCTGAAAAGTTCCTTGAGGTCATCTTGTGACTCCGTTACCTGCCATGCCCACTTTCGGCTTCCACAAGTTTCTCATCTTAGTGTCCTATTCTCATCACTGTCTTTCTGTTCCTACTCCATCCTCCCTGTCTCCTGCTCCCTTGATTATATAATCATGTGTGTTCCTCTTTCACGAGCTTTGTACATTGTATATTTATAAAATTTTTAAAAACCAAACTAGTTTAAACTTTGGTTATCTTCTAATTAATCTCCGCATGTCATATTGTAATTTGTAATGTTTCTGTTGGCCTTTCTCGTTGCGTGGAATGAACGCGACTGTTAATTATAAATTATCTACAATGTCCTGAATTAAACTATACCCATTGATGAACGATATCAGTAACATTTTGTACAATCTCCTTTCAAAGCGCAGATTAAACACCTGATGACAATGGTGTTACCTTCATAAAGGTGCATATCAACAATGTGATATTTATCATTTAAGGAAATTCTTAAATGTTCTGTTTTAGAAACACTTCCTCATCAATACCATAATTTTTTTGGCTTCTGTTGCTTTTATTAATTATCTGTTTGAATGCTATCAAGTGAGAGTGGTGCTCTTTTATTTTTCAAAGGAAATACTCATGCAATCTTGACCTTAAATCAATAATGGCTGATGCAATACCTGTGTCCCTGTCGTTTTCAGTTCAAATTAAAATCTGGCAGCCATATGTAATCAACTGCTTTGGAATGGACCTATCACCTTTTAAACTTTGTATTATCAGTTCATGTAATTCATTGACAGCTAAACTTCTCATCTGAAGTTTTAAAGCTTGCTCCTCAAGTCTGATGACATCATCAGAAGCTTAAGTAGTGTTTTTTTACATTACAAGGCCCATTTTAATTTTGCACCTATCAACTGCCGCATTATGAACCTATCCATTTTTTCTCCATAACCATGAAACCATCATTCCATGAACCTATCATCCTATCAATATTTTGGGAAGTCCTAATTTGATGTATGTATTCTTTCCAAATTCTTTACCCCACAT
>CM068955.1:125425812-125439363 GCA_035128595.1 Eptatretus atami
TAAACCTCCCTCGGTGTTCTGCTCTGAGCTCCTCCTGAACCACATATCATTTTAAAATTGTTGTAAATTACTCTTCCATTGTTTTCTTGACATCCATGAAATCTTTTTAAACCTCTCAGTCTGTGTGCTTTAGTGACGGTTGGCTTGGTTATTCCTTCGACGATACTGTCCACATTCATTGTTTTCCATTTAAACACCAAAATTGTGATTTTCTCCACTCTTTGGTTTGGTTTTTGCTTGGCTCTACTTTTCCAGAGTTTTGAGGTCATTTATATGGAAGTAATTTTGCTTAAACTGATATTGTTAATGGATGAGATATCTGAAATACATAATTTTAAATAAAAAGTTTTATAGCACAAGGGAGTATTATTACAAGGATTACAAGGAAAGTGTGCAAAGGAGGAGGCCATTTGGCCCATCATGCTTGCGCCACACCAATACCAGATTTAATAAATCTGTCGATACCCCTTCCCTTCGTGTGCAACCTTTTGGCTGCTGGTTGCATCATTGGTTAGGGGCACGGATATGCCGCCTCTTGGTTGCATCATTGGTTAGGGGCAAGAATATGCCGCCTCTATTACCAGTTCACTGGTACTCATTTCACCGACCTCAGAAGGATGACAGGCTGAGTCAACCCCCTGGTGTTAATTCAGCGGAAAACGGGGCTTGAACTCAGGACCCTAGGATCCCAAGCCACCACCCTAACCGCTAAGCCAACACCAGGCTACAAGCTATAACTATTCATGGAATATGACTATTCATAAGCCAACACCAACTATAATTATTCATAGTTAGGGATATAAAGGGAAGGAATCTCTGTTCAAATGGTGTTTAAACAAATGGTGTTTAACAGTTTTTGATGCATAGTCAAGGTTGATGGAAGAGCTTAGTCCGAGAAACAATTTAATGCGGAGAAGCTGGTGCAGTATGAGTGGAAGAAGTGTGGGAGGAGAAGGAGAAGTTGGTGCTGGAGATGATCTGATTGTGAGAAAAGAAATACACTCCTTTTATTGACAGGGTCAAATAGTTCCCCTCCCCCCCCCTAAAGTTTACATTGAAATCAATGGGGTGAATGGGATTGTCCCAGAACCAACAAAATTCCCCTACTTACTATTCATATGCTCTACTAGTGAACATTTCAGCCATTTTGCAATACATTGAAAATGTGAATAATTTGCCAATAAATTTCATTGAATGTATTACCAAATCGTTATGGTCTTATTTTTGTACACCGCTCCCTCCCGATTCTGTCTCCATATGCTGCACGGTGGCATCGCCAGACGTCAAAGGTGCCCCGGCGATGTCCCACGCTGGAGGGTATGTTATTTATTTATTTATTTAGCAAGGGAGCGGTGTACTTTGAATGTACTTGTTCTTGTTTGTGGTTGAATTCAATAACCAAATATGCAACTCTTCTTCAAATCTCATCAATCGGATGAAAATTGACAAAATGAGAAAGTCGGCCTATGTTGACCTTTTGGCCGGTGTTGACCTCAAAAATAATTTGTGGTTGAATTCAGTAAGTGGATGTGCAAATCCTCTTCAAATTTCAAGTCAATGGGATGAAAATTGAGGATTTTAGAGATTTTAGCTTCAATGTTGACCTTTAGCCTACGGTGACCTTTTGGTCCATGTTGACCTCAAAACCTCAAAATTAATTGGCTGGTTGAATTCAGTGACCTGAAATATATATCCTCTTCAAATTTCAATTCAATCGGATGAAAATTGAGGATTTTAGAAATCTCACTCAAGTTGTTGACCTTTGGCCGAAGTTGACGCAAAAATACATGGTGGTTGAATTGAGTGAACTGATACGACAATCCTGTTCAAATTTCAAGTCAATTGGATGAAAATTGAGGATTTTATAAATCTCACTCAAGTTGTTGACCTTTGGCCGAAGTTGACTCAAAAATACTTGGTGGTTGAATTCAGTGAACTGATACGACAATCCTGTTCAGATTTCAAGTCAATCGGATGAAAATTGACAATTTTAGAAATATTGGCCAGTGTGACCCCAAAAGTAGTTCGTGGTTGAATTTAGTGACCTGATATGCAAATCCTGTTCAAATTTCAAGTCAATCGGATGAAAATTGAGGATTTTTAGAAATCTCACTCAAGTTGTTGACCTTTGGCCGAGTTGATTCAAAACACATTGTGGTTGAAATCAGTCAACTGATACGACAATCCTGTTCAGATTTCAAGTCAATCGGGAAAAATTGAGGATTTTAGAGATTTTAGCTTCAATGTTGACCTTTAGCCTACGGTGACCTTTTGGTCTATGTTGACCTCAAAACCTCAAAATTAATTGGCTGGTTGAATTCAGTGACCTGAAATATATATCCTCTTCAAATTTCAATTCAATGGATGAAATTAGGAATTTTATAAATCTCACTCAAGTTGTTGACCTTTTGCCGAAGTTGACTCAAAAATACATGGTGGTTGAATTCAGTGAACTGATACGACAATCCTGTTCAGTTCAAGTCAATCGGATGAAAATTGACAATTTAGAAATATTGGCCAATGTGACCTCAAAAATAGTTGGTGGTTGAATTTAGTGACCTGATATGCAAATCCTTTCAAATTTCAAGTCAATCGGATGAAAATTGAGGATTTAAGAAATCTCACTCAAGTTGTTGACCTTTGGCCGAAGTTGATTCAAAAACACATGTTGGTTGAAATCAGTGAACTGATACGCAATCTGTTCAGATTTCAAGTCAATCGGATGAAAATTGAGGATTTTAGAGATTTTAGCTTCAATGTTGACCTTTAGCCTACGGTGACCTTTTGGTCTATGTTGACCTCAAAACCCAAAATTAATTGGCTGGTTGAATTCAGTGCCTGAAATATATATCCTCTTCAAATTTCAATTCAATCGGATGAAAATTGAGGATTTTATAAATCTCACTCAAGTTGTGTACCTTTGGCCGAGTTGACTCAAAAATATACATGGTGGTTGAATTCAGTGAACTGATACGACAATCCTGTTCAGATTTCAAGTCAATCGGATGAAAATTGACATTTTAGAAATATTGGCCAATGTGACCTCAAAAATAGTTGGTGGTTGAATTTAGTGACCTGAAGCAAATCCTGTTCAAATTTCAAGTCAATCGGATGAAAATTGAGGATTTTAGAAATCTCACTCAAGTTGTTGACTTTTGGCCGAAGTTGACTCAAAATAGTTGGTGGTTGAATTCAGTGAACTGATACGACAATCCTGTTCAGATTTCAAGTCAATCGGATGAAAATTGAGGATTTTGAGATTTTAGCTTCAATGTTGACCTTTAGCCTACGGTGACCTTTTGGTCTATGTTGACCTCAAAACCTCAAAATTAATTGGCTGGTTGAATTCAGTGACCTGAAATATATATCCTCTTCAAATTTCAATTCAATGATGAAAATTGAGGATTTTAGAAATCTCACTCAAGTTGTTGACCTTTGGCCGAAGTTGACTCAAAAATACTTGGTGGTTGAATTCAGTGAACTGATACGACAATCCTGTTCGATTTCAAGTCAATCGGATGAAAATTGACAATTTAAGAAATATTGGCCAATGTGACCTCAAAAATAGTTGGTGGTTGAATTTAGTGACCTGATGGGCAAATCCTGTTCAAATTTCAAGTCAATTGGATGAAAATTGACAATTTTAGAATATTGGCCAATGTGACTCAAAAATAGTTGGTGGTTGAATTTAGTGACCTGATGGGCAAATCCTGTTCAAATTTCAAGTCAATTGGATGAAAATTGAGGATTTTAGAAATTCTGGCCAATGTGACCTCAAAAATAGTTGTGTGGTTGAATTTAGTGACCTGATGGGCAAATCCTGTTCAAATTTCAAGTCAATTGGATGAAAATTGAGGATTTTAGAAATTCTGGCCATGTGACTTCAAAAATAGTTGGTGGTTGAATTTTGTGACCTGATATGCAAATCCTGTTCAAATATTAAGTCAAGGTCGGATGAAAATTGAGGATTTTAGAAATCTCACTCAAGTTGTTGACCTTTGACCGAAGTTGACTCAAAAATACATGATGGTTGAATTCAGTGAACTGATACGACAATCCTGTTCAGATTTCAAGTCAATCGGATGAAAATTGACAATTTTAGAAATATTGGCCAATGTGACCTCAAAAATAGTTGGTGGTTGAATTTAGTGACCTGATGGGCAAATCCTGTTCAAATTTCAAGTCAATTGGATGAAAATTGAGGATTTTAGAAAATTGGCCTAGATGTTGACCTTCGACCTATGTTGACCTCAAAAGTGTGACTACTATATCTCATGGTCACGTCACATGTGGTAAAGTTTTAATTTCCGGCACAGAACAGTTTTCGATGTATGCTCTTAACAAAATGCAGATACGCACGTAAGGACGCACGCACGCACGCACGAGTTAACCCCTTGCTGACCAACAAGGATTGATGCTTCGTGGGGTGTTCGTCCCACATTTCAAAACCCCCTTCGGCTCCTGCGAGCCGTTTTCAACGGAAAAAAAACAATGTATAATTAATGAAACACAAAACGTTTTGTTTATCAACATAGCGTACAGTACAGGTCAGGTGGTACAGGTACAGGTACAGGTACAGGTGCAGGTGCAGGTACAGGTAACATGGTCACGTGCATATTTATACATGTTGGAAGAGCAGTAAATCGCAATAACCTCTGGATCATGAATCCACGGCCAGACCATCACGGATGTAATAATAGATGGTTTAACTCAGAGATCAACGAACATCGACAGTGTTTATATAAATAAATAAATAAAACACAAATGAACGTTCGCAGAAGGAAACACCTGTGTGTACTTATAGTGTGGGGGAGGGGGGGGGTTAACAAGCACGTGGTCACAGTTGTTAATGTTAATGAGGAGTTGATTGAACACGCACAGCACGGACCCAGCACACGCCGTACGTCGTCCGATGAGGATAAATCATTCGAGGTGACGTCACCGAACAACAATGCTTTGTGTCCTTCATCGCGGGTCACCAGCCGAGTGAGGTCGGGGGGGTCACCGGTTATTATTGTGCTAACACCCTCGGGCGAGACCCATTTCCATTCGAAAAACAACCCTTTATCTGCTCTGGGGAAACGTCCATCGCGCCAGTGGAGCGATCCCCATGGAGGACTTCGCGTGCCACCGTGCTGTTCTTTCCGGGTAAAGTGCCCTGGAGGCGTCCGCGCATGCCCGGGGGCGGTGGGTACTTGGGTCACTCCACCGTGGGCTAGTCCTCCGTGGGTGACCGCGCCCTGGATTCCCCCCCTGGGCTCCCCCGTTTCCAGGATTATGGAGACTCCCCTTGAGAGGGGTAAGGATGTTGGAGTGCAGGTGTGTCGTGACGAGCTTTTTTTGGGCGAACTCAGTACTCGACCCCCCCCTCCCCCCCCAGAAACTCATTTCCCATTGGAGGTGTTGATGTATTTTATAATATTCATGAGTTTCCTTACAAAAAACACTTCAATCAGGACGAGCCATTGGCCATTGGGTCCAATAAGCCCGCACACACCTGTTGCCCACCTATGGCTGCTTGTCTCCTTTAATTCTCTTATAATGTTGATGGTTGAGCAAGGAAGCACGACGAACTGTTTTAATGTCTTTGGTGTGATGTGGCTGGGGATTTGAACCACTGACCTCAGACTCGGAGTGGACCTTTACCATGACAACCGTGTGTGGTTAACTGAGTTAAGTGCATTATGTACGCACAGCTATTTTGTTTACCTTAATTAGTTGTTCAACATTCCTTCCTGCCCAGTGAGTGTGGGGCTTTAATTAATTAATTATTTCATTTCTTCTCCTCTCTCCCCCCCCCCAAAAAAAAGACCCTTTAACATTTTGAACAAACTTGGTACGTGGCTTCGGCCCTAGCTCGTGAAGCATGTGCGTATCTACGTTTTGGTATTCCCTTTTGTCTGGAGCTGCTTGTCAGATTGACACCATTTTCACAATAGCTGAGATGACTTGTGTAGAATGTTTTGATTATGACGTCATATGTCAGTGGTGTGGCAGCCATATTGGAAAAACAAAAAAGGAGAAATTTTGGAGCTCTATCTCGAACTGCTTTATTGTGGGTGGGGAATTGTAACTTGGCACCTGTCAAGTACCCCCCCCCCCCATTGGGAATATTATGGGGTTTTTTTTTGGTCATAGGTCCTTGTGACATTGTGTATGTAGAATGCCATGTCTGGTCAAGGGATAAATTTTAACAAAAGAATTGACCTTTATTCGACGTAAACAAAATTAGGAAGCTGTATGTTATTTATTTATTTATTTATTTTTATAAAACTTCAAAAATCTTAAACAGCTCAACAGATCAAGGAGAAACTTTGCAGTTATGACCTATCCCTGAACAAAAACTTCTCAGCTATGACATCATAGGTCATATGGTTTGGCAGCCATATTGCATTTACTCTGAAGACCTTTTAAAAAAATCTTCTTCAGGAGCGGCTGGAGACAGATCGAGGGGAAACTTCACATGTTCCCCCAAACCTTGCGGATACCAAGTTGTTCATGAATTATTGATGGAGTGATGTAGTTTTGCAGCCATATTGGATTGAAGGAAAATTATTTTAACTCTCTTGAGCCACTGCGTCAATAAACGTGAAACTTCACAATTGTGGTCCAATCGTGATGGGGCATGTATCGTTCAAATTTTAACCGGATTGGACATGCAATCTGGAAGCCAGTATTTAATTATGTTTTTATTTATTTTGAACAAGTTTCACTTGGCTGTGCCTGGAATGTGTTGTGAAGGATAGAGTAGCAGTTGAAACCTGAGTCTTATCCAAGTTCCTCCTGATGATGTCATCTTTACTTTTTTTTTGGCTTATTCAGGTTCCTTCTGATTATTCCAATGCTGTACCTAATTTTATTTGGTCTTCCATTTGATTTGATTATATATATATAGTTGATATCACAACTTGCACAGAAGTTGCTTGCACCAAGTCCTTCTCAAGACTCTGGGGCAGGTATTCTTTGAATACCATCTAGTTTGGGAGTGAATTTGGAGAACCAAGACAGAATGCAATGCAGAGGCATCCTTTGGGGGTTTGCATTTCTGATTGTTCTCAAATCGAGTTGAACAGGTGACTGTCAGATGGGTTTCTGGATAGCTTGATAGGGGAGAAGAAAACGTTATAAATTCTGCTGTTTTGGTGTGGGAATGCCTGTTTGCTTTTGAGTGGGAGGAGGGTGAGTAAAGATGGGAGGGGGGGGTGATTTGAGTGTGGGAGGGGGTTTATGCCTTAGGGTTGGGAGGTGAAGTGTGTGGTGGGAGAGTAAAGAATCAAACAGCTGGGAGGCTGAGGCTTTTTTGTTGTCAGAATTGCATGTGTGTGTTTCCTCGCAGTAAAAATCTAATTCACTGTGAGGTGGAGGGGGTGGGACGCAATCGCCCTACGGGTAATGTGCTCGTGCCTCTTGATAATGCCAACATTTTGGTACATGTTAAACATGATCTAATTGAAGAAAAAAAAATCTATATGTTTGACCAACACTTCAATTGTATGTCTTGGAATGACATGAAAACAAAGAATGCAAAAATTCATTCTGGCATTCCAGAAACTATGCAGCACTTTGCTCATTTGTAAATTTGTTATGGTCATGCATATTGAGCCTTTAAACTTTACATACACGAGTTCATCATTCAAATGAAACTTCATTGCTTTTGTTGTCATTCAATAATTTAGCAATCCATTACTCCTAATGTTGTTGTGGGCTGGGGTTCGGTGGCGATAAACGACCACTATGTGGAGCAGAGCCGTCTCGTACCGAACACCCGGCATTTAGGTCGTGACACTTGGATAAGTCCAAGGTCACGGGTCACTTGAAGGACCGTGGTCACCAATATTTAGACTGCGTGAGGTAGGGTTAATTACCTAAGTACCCATGCCGTCTAACTACCGGGGAAGCCACACCCTCGGCCGACTTTGTCCGAACCGAGTCGCTGTAACCGAGCGGGAGTTACCAAAGCCGCGCCAGTCCAATGACAACTTACGGCCTCACTAATTCTCAATGCGCACCGTGCTGGGTCAATGAAAGAAAGTGACAGACAACAAGCTGGTACATTGAACAATTGGGGGTTTATTTATCGGGGGCAGGGAAGCACAAAGAGCAGAGTTATCCGAATATGCAGGAAAATGTACAATGAAGAAACACTTAATTTCTACACAGATGGGGCCCACGGACACACACACACACACACACGAAATGGACCCCGTGGGGTCTTTATTCAGCCCAGGAGGGAAAGGCAAGCTGGAGACCATGGCCTTGTCGGGTACCTCTCCGCCTCGTGCGGTCACACCGGATTTCGAACCCACGACCCGAAGTCCATGGGCCCACGATCCTGGCTGCTCGGTCACCACCACCACGAGCCACCGCAAAGGGCCGCAGACGAAATGCCACCCCGACCGCAGACGAAAAGCCACCACGACTAAGACCAAGCCAATCGCCATGATGACTGCAGAACACTGGTCCCGCCAACCACTCTACTCTCCTTGCCAGGTCCGAGGGATGTCTTCCCCTCCCACTCGCCTCCTGATTGGACGAGGGGTTGTCGGGCGATCGGTGGCCTTCTCTCATTGGTCGGGGCTCCTCGGCCCTGCTCGCCCTTCGCCCATTGGCTGGAGGAAACGCTCCATGCCCTTCCTCGGAGCGGAGCCTCGATCTGAAGTGATGGAGGCTCCACCCACGCCTTCAGCCAAAAACACGTGCGCAATGGAGTCGGTGGTGCGGAGAGGTGGAGGATTGATGTAAAAAAAAAAACTATAAAACTTTGCAGCACACACATGTAATTCCCATTACAGAAGGATGGGACCCTGACTATAAACACATACTTAACGAAATAACAACTGCGGGGGCTGCTGTCTGTTTGTGTGAAAATGGCTTCCAGATTCGTAACAATATTACCCCTTACCTCGCTTTGGTTTACTCCTGATAATTTAAACATTTTAGTCTGCCCACATGCCTGAACAGTGCAACGTTCGGCCGAGTTGCGAATGCTGTCATACTATCTTTCGTAAAGAAAAATATTGAACAATTTAACCCTAATCAGGGATGCCCAAAGCGCTGGAAATCAGACAGACAGACGCAGGCAGATTGATGTGCTCACCTTCAAATAATTGTTTAATAAATTGACAGATGGAATGAGTAGATGAAACCAAAACAACCTTGTGAGGATGTATCATGTGTGCAGTCCCTTGAGGAGGTATTCATACCCCTTGACCTTTTCACATTTTGTTGTTACAGCCTGAATTTAAAATTGATTAAATTTAATACATATATATATATTTTAGAATTTTTTTTGCACTGATCTACATAAACAAATGACAGTGAAAAAAAAAAAATCTGGATTGGGATTTTTTTTTCCTCCCATTCTTCCTTGCAGATTTGGATGGGGAGAGTCAGTGAAAAGGAATCTTGAAGTCTTTCCCCAGATTCTCAATGGGTTCAAGTCAGGCCTTTGGATAGGCCACACAAGGACTTTCATGTTCTTGTTCCGAAGCCACTCCAGTGTTACTTTGGCTGTATGCTTAGGGTCATTGACCTGTTGGAACATAGGTCTTTCACACTCTGAAGCAGCACCTCAAGGATTTGCCCATATTTGGCTCCATTCATTGTGCCTTTTATCCTTGCAACTCTCCTAGTCCCTGCTGCTGAAAAGCATCCCCATAGCATGATGCTGCCACCACACTTGATGGTAGGGATGGTGTTAGATGGGTGATAAGCTGTGCTTGGTTTCCACCAGATGTAGCAATTTGCATTCAGCCCAAAGTTCAATTTTTTTCCTCATCACACCATAATCTTTTGCCTCATGCTCTGTCATTCATGTGCATTTTTTTGCAAACTCCAGGCTTGCTGTCATTCACCTTTTATCTTGGGAGTTTCTTCTGTATGGCCACTCTACCACAAAGCCTAGATTTGTGAAGTGCTGCAGAGACTGTTCTTCCATCTCAGCCAAGGAACTTTGCAGTTCTGTCAATGGTCATTGGGTTCTTGGTCACCTTCCTGACTAAGGTCCTCCTTGCTGAGTTGCTGTTTTGGTCAGACAGCTAGCTCTAGGAAGAGTCTGGGTAGTTCCATATTCTCCATTTTTTTAATGATTGAGCTCACTGTGCTCTTCGACTCTACACTCATTGTTTTGTACCTTTTGCAGATCTATAGGTCTTCACAATTATCTCTGAGTTCTACAGACAGTTGCTTGGACTTGATGGTAATTTCTGCTCTGGCATGCACTGTCAACTGTGGGACCTTGTATCGAAAGGTGTTTCTTTCTCAATCATGTCCAATCAATTGAATTGGCTACAGGTGGACTCAAATTAAGTTGTAGACATCTCAAGGGTGGTCAAAGGAAATTGGAAGCACCTGAGCTCAATTTGGCGTATCATAGCAAAGGGGTTGAATACTTATTAATGCAAGATATTTCAGTTTTCCCTTTTTAATTAATCTCTAAAAGTTTCTCAAAACATGTTTTCACTGTCGTTGTGGGTCCTTCGTGTAGATTGGTGACAACCTTTTAAATTTAATCCATTTTGTAGTCTGGCTGTAACACAACAAAAAGTGGAAAAGTTAAGGG
Organism: Eptatretus atami; assembly: GCA_035128595.1. Taxonomy (NCBI): domain Eukaryota; kingdom Metazoa; phylum Chordata; class Myxini; order Myxiniformes; family Myxinidae; genus Eptatretus; species Eptatretus atami. The sequence goes on from CM068955.1 coordinate 125,436,374, forward strand.
GTGTGAATACTTTCTGAAGGCACTGTAAAGTGCAAAGAAATATGCAATGTCTGAATTTGGATAAATTGCTTGCAATTGATCAGCTCTGATTTAATTTGTGAACTTCTCCAATAGGTTTGTCAAGCTTGATACTCTTCAAATGAGAGCAAAGGTGCACACATTCATCAGCTCGGGCCTTTTTCCAAATCTGTGTACTGATGAGCGATTCATAGCCTGAGCTTTCAAATTGGCATCAAGACGAGTGATTTTTCTCGAAGAAACATGTTATGCACCAGTTGGTAAGATCCAAGACTGAGGAATGTGTTCACTGAACTCGTCTCTGGCATTCAGCTGTTTGTCCTTGCTGGCTGACATTGAACAGCAGTTTCCTCCTCCGACACCTGGCTGTAGCAGTGTTGTAATTCTCGAGTCCAGATAGCTATTTAGCGTCTGTCTTTCAAACCTGTCATTTCTCGATTCCTGAATGAACTTGCCAAGAGCTCCATCGAGTCTAACAATCCCAATTTCTATATTGACGCACTAGAAGTTTGGTTTCATCCTTCTGACAGGCAGCAGCCTCTTCCCTCTTCAGACCTTGACAAAATCAAACTGGTCAAACACTTGCAATATGTCTTAACCCTGAGAAATCTCACACTTCATCTTTGTTTGAAAGCACTGTACCACAAACGGTCACAAATGCTTTCTCAACAACCCTCTCAAAGTTCTGTAACTCGACTCTGTATCCATCAAAACTTTGGAAGCCAATTTTAAAGTTTGCTTCCAAAGCCAGATGCCGATTGGGCATCCCCCCCCCCCCCCCCCCCCATCTTGCAAAGTCCTTCCTTGGCACACCTGAGCTACCACGTACAAGGCCTTTATCAACAGCTGCACCCCTGCCTCACATCTTGCTCAGCTTGATGCCATGGAAACCAAGGCCTTAAAGATCATTGGAATGTCTCATGATAAAGCTGAGTATCACTTCATCACTGCCAGGTTGGTGGTCCATCTTCCGCCCCCTTTCTGGTCTCGCATCCGCTACTCTCTCCGTGCTCCCCCTCCCCTCTCCAAATATCTGTAGAAATGCAGTCCGCCAGCAACCCCCTTCTCATGAAACTGCCAAAATCCAGAACCACTGCTCACCTCCACTCATTTGTTCCAATTTTATTTATTTATTTATCTTTATTCTTCCTTCCCACCTGTGGAACCAACTTCCACACTCTTCAATCTCATTCTTCCCTCCAGGTCTCCAAGATGGTAGTTCACCACAATCTCAAGTCGTCCCTTGAAAAACTTTGCTTCTGTATCCATATTGTCTACTCCTTGTGTTCTCCCCTACCCCCTCAGTAACCCACATCCCTTTGTCTGTCTGTCTTTCTCCCTCTGCCCTTTTGTTGGCATCTCCCCCTTCTCCTGCTGTTCCATTTGTTGTGTTCTCGTTCTTCATGAGCCTTGTCGATGTATATAATGTATATATATATATATATTTTTTGTTTTAATCTATCTGCATGATTTTTTCTCAGTGGCATGTTTCATCTTGTGTTGGACAAATTTTTGCCACTAGATTTGGAGTGCAAGTAAGAGGTTAACACTTCCTACTTATTTGTGGACCCAGAGAAAATGTATTGCTGTTGAATGATCCCAAAGAAAGAAATTGCTTCCACACAGCATTCAACAGTTTACGTTCCCACAAGATTCAGTAAATGTGCTGAGCAAGGGATAGACACAACTAAGGGGTTTCTCGTTGATCCGAGCTTGAACACCAGAAGAAAGACCAGACATGTCGCTAGTATTGTCACAAGTCTGTCCTCTGACATTCTCGTCAGGTTGGTAAAAGTCCAGTGTATCGATGACTGCTTTGAATAAAACTGCAGCTTTTTCCTGGAATAAAACTGCAGCTTTCTCCTGGAATAAATTTAACAAAGCGTTCCACAGGGATTGACATATCTAATAATGAAGGATAATATTTGTCCATGTGAGATGTGTCTGGTTGAGTCCATGCTTGTGGAACAAGGAGAAAATATATAACATGTTTCAGCCCCTGTGGTTTTTGTAAGTTTTTATATATACTGAAACGCAAAAGAAACTTACCACTTGTTTGAAATGTAATAAAATTGTAACTGTTCAAAAATAAAACAAACCAACAATTGCTAATTGAAACATTGGCATTTATTGATGACATGTCAAGTTTTTGACCAAAATACACATCTCATAAGTTTGTTCTACAGAACAGCACAGGGCTGTAATGTCAGTCCCTTTCAATAGCGTGTGTGGCCACCATTGTTTTGGATACAGGCAGTGCATCTCGGCGCATACTGCCTACCAGTCTTTGGATGGATTGCTGCTGGATTCTGTCCCACTCAGTCCTCAATGTCTGAAGCATCTGACTAGGACCATCTGCCTGTCCTGCTTGCAGTAGTGACTCTTGGCCTCCCTGATCGAGGTCTGTCATCTGCGGAGTTGTGGAGGGTGTCTCTGTCCACCAGGGCCAATATCGTCTGGTGTGAACAGCCATGGCGACGTGCCACCTCACAGTAGCTCAATCCGCCTTGCAGTATGCCCAAGGCACACTGCCGTTGATCCCTTGACAGTCGTGGCATGTTGATTGAAATGCCCATTTTGCACTGGCCTTTTTAAAGCCAATATCAAGACATCACGTGCAGCTCATTAAAATCATCCTGTACCCCTTGGCTAATCACTGACAGTCAAAACGGCTGTTCAACAGCTGTGCTATGAAGTGACCATTGAAGGTTCAAGTGACCATCCGTGACCGTTTTGTCTGACGGTGAGGACACTATTGTTCACACATTTACTACACGCAGTGTTACTGTTGATATTTGAAGGTTTAAAAGGTTGTAAGTTTCTTTTGCGTTTCAGTATATATACACACACGAGGTCCGTCTCAAAAGTAACGGGACTGACTTCACAAATTTTATTCCAAAAAATATATTGAAATCACAACTTGTCCCCTTCAAAATCGTTTCCCTCCAGTCTCACACACTTGTCCATCCTCT
>CM068955.1:125454425-125467150 GCA_035128595.1 Eptatretus atami
CGAGTCTGCTTCTGCTGATGAGAAGACTGAGTCTGCCTTCTGCTAGAGGTCGAGTCTGGGATCGGCTTTCGTGAGAAGAGCGAGGCCTCGTGTAAAGGGCAGGAGAAATGCTAGTGGGGTCTGCGATCGACTTATTATGAGGAGGTCCTCGACAGGTTCAATCCGGAGCCCAGTGGCCGAGCTCTGACTGTTCCTACTGACTACACTTTCGACACGTCTTGGAAATCCCTGTCGATCCGCTGCGAGCCCAACACCAGATTTGGCCTTGTCCTGGTGAACAGGCCAGGCTGATTGTATGCTGGACACTTGTGTAAAAGCCAGCTGAACAACTCATGATCTTTCGTCTTGGGCCGTCGACCTCCCGAGGTCTGGAAGCGCCGAGGCTGTGTGTGCATAGCGTGCCCGGGAGAAGAAAAACGGACGAACGTCCGCCATTTTGCCACGCGGCGTGCTCGAGCCGGGTGGCTCAAAATCCATAGACATCGCTTGTACGTGCCACATTCGTGCCTTCGACACTTTCTCTCGTCCATGAAGCATCACCAAGTACTCTGTCTTGTCTGCTCGCGTGTTTCTGATGTGTCTAAGGTTGATCTGCTAGGGATCCCTTTCGAAACCTGTAATCAGTAGCTCCCTATTAAGACGGGTTAGTAGATTAATTATAACGTTGTATGAATGCTTTGCTTGTGTTGTGGTTCCCGATGGTGTCTCCAATTATCTGGCTGAGTTATTCGAGATTTGCCGCCTTTAGAATTTATTCGTGCCACGCTGGGAACGATCCGCGCTTCCTGATTGGATATAAACCAAATTGGTTACGGACTGAGACTCTGCTCGGTCTCTGACAAATCCAGTCTGTAACCGGGGTCTATTCACAGCTGGCAAGGCACAGGTGTATTTTGGTATCGTGAATTTGAGGCAGGCGTAACTGAGAATTGTGCCGACCAGCGGCGTTATAACCCCGGAGATGGGTGGTGCTGTTAAGTGAATGGCCGAATCTTCAACATTTTTGACTGTCAAGGAAGTAGAGTGATTGACATCACTTTTGTCCGAATCCTTAAACTGGGGTCAAGAGTCGGGTGCGAGCCCGCCACGATGAATCTAACAATATGCTCGGAGGGAGCCGTCACTGTCAGACGTTTTTATCACCACCGCTTATGTACTGCAGTTTTATCTTTGGACAAATGTTTATCTCTCAGTTTGTCTTTCAACCAAACGCAGTTGCAGCAGTTGGCTCATTTCTACAGAATGGTGACATAAGTAGAGAATAAGAGGAACTAATGGTACACTCCTAGCCCTGCATCCCACAGCGCTCCTCTGGATTCTCAAGTTTATCACAATCCATATTTTCTACATACAACTGTTCCAATTGGTCATTTTTTCCCAAGCAGCCAGCCAAGAGGATAGTTTGGATACACCAAGCCTGCAACTAAACATATGACTTGGAAAAGCAAAGCTATAGAAAAGGTAACGCTTCCTGATGTCCCTCCTTGTTTACTTTTAGAAACATGTTTCTATTAAATCAAAACAAGCATCTTCTTAATTCAGGCCAGCAGATGATCCAGCTCGTGTGGCCAGACAGAACCGCCCTTGGGAGGATCCTATCCGTTCGGGGTTAGCGGCCAGAACTGGTCCCCGTGCGGTCGAAGGGCTCCACTGCACCTTCTCAAACCCCCCAGGAGAGAAAGCCCCCTTTTAACCCGCCGCCACAAAGATGGAATCGCATGCCAACTTTTGTTTAACAAATCTCAGTAAAATCTTCATCCAAAAACTGGTCCAAACCCATGAACATTTGGTGGCACAACCATTTCAGTCTTCCATATTTAACTCATTTTCGTCTTTCTCTAAAGTAGTATATATATACACAAATCATTAATCACAGGTATTCGCACATAGAAGTACACATATACAGGCAAGTGGATGTATTGGGAGTACGGGGAAGAGAGGGGGGTTGTACAAGGTGGTTGTGGGTAACCGGCGGAACATTATCCCATTTATTGAAGTGTCCTTTTTCCACTTTTCTTGCTAATTAGGGCCATCTCAGGTTAGGTGTTGGCTTCGGGCTCTTGAGCATTGTCTTTGGATGCCATCCGTAACACACTTTCGCAAAGCCACCATAATGTGTGCTTTGATTAAACAGACAATTGATGTAATATTCCAATCAATTATATCCTGTCAATAGGAATCTGAGAATAGCCTCCCAAACTCAAACATATCCTTGCCATCGAATGTCGCGAACTTCCACCCTGGATTGTAAGTCATGATAATTTTACAGGTTGCCTTCCCTTCCTGTATGTCCCTGCTAGATCATAGAAATATACCATTAAATGAATGTCTGGGGTTTTACGAGATTACTCATTCGATATCATATATCTATCCTTGTCCCAGTAATTCCTTCAGGTGTTCAATGCCTACACCCTGCATATGCCTACACTATGCCTCGTTTCAGGCGTACAGGTTGCCTATGTCGCCCTTTAATAACTGTCACACGAGGTTCATAATTATAATGTATAGTGTCCTATAGTGTTTTTCCCACAATGCCTTTCTGCATGCAATTGTCCCAATGTTTAGCTTTCTTCTGCCCTGCGTGGCCTGTCACAACACCGCATTCTTATCTCCCCTACTGTCCGACCTAGCCAAAACATTCTGCTCTCTGGACATTCCATAATGCCTCACTATTTTTATTGTCCATATTACACGATTATGCCACATCTAATTCAAAAGCACTGCTACATCTGTCATGAACCTCCAGTAACATTTTTTGTTTAACTTCAGATTTACTTTTTTTTTCGACTTTGTGTATACTCTTGGCAAAGACATGCGTGAGTCATGATTGGCTTTGACCCTTCTCACTTGAACAGTCTACGTGGGTAAGCCAGTAATACCTGGAAGGGTACCGGTCCAAACAACGTGTCCCTTCAGGATGCCCCTCCGCCTGAACACTCTCGCTGTCCACCCAGCCGCCGGGACCGGACCCGCGCGTGCTCCTCCGCAGACCGGGTCTGTCTACACTTGTTTGACCCAGAGTCAAATTTCTTTTCAACAACCTTTGGTTAGCACAGAGAGTTATCTTCATGTACATAGGTCCATATATTTTAGGACTTTTACCAATATTAAAGCAATCAGTGTTGGCTTATCACTAAGAGTGGTGGCCTGGGATCCTAGAGTCCTGAGCTCAACTACCCATTTGACCACGCAAACCAAACCCAGTGGGCCGACTCAAGCCCGTAACTAGGGGCACCGATCAGCGGCACAGCCATGCCCATCAACCAATCGATGCAACCAAAGCCCAAAAAGGCAAGCAACCCTTCTACATTCCCTTTTGCTCATATGGCCACTTTTTGTGAGCCAGACGAGCAGCACCTTTTTTCTTCTTGGCTCCCCCAGCACACCACCCAATATATCTAAATCCATTCTCTCATGCATAGTTTATGTAGATGTTTAGAAGTTCAGCTGCAACTTTGAATGGGCTTGTAAATTAGTGCGGCAGCAGTATTAACTTGGTGTACCTTATGGTGAACCGAAATATCCTTTCTGTAAGGTACTATCGCCCAACCTCCTGTGTTGTAAATCGATAGGTCTGAGAATGTTGGCCAAGCCACCTCATACAAAAGACTGCTACTAACAGTTTGAAAAATTGATACCCTATACCAAATAAATTCCATCAATCGCATCATTAAACCGTTCAAAAACCTCTCTGCTGTTCCATCTTTTGAAAAACAGTCCTTGGCACTGCCACAGCAAAAGTTCTATGCACATTCCTCCACTTACTCCCGGACCATCGAGAGCACTTGCAAAAACCGCACTTTAAATAAAATCTGTTCCTGCCTGAAAACAAATAAATACAGTTTAAACCTTTAAAACAGGGTCAAAAATTGTCAAGTCACCTCGTCAACGGCCGAGTCACCAGGCAACATGTCATTTAACTCCCCCTTGAGTACATTCCTCCAATCTCGCCCAAAGCCCAAACGGTCCTTTCATTGTGACAACAAAATAAAATTGTCCATTATCTAATGTTATTTACCCTGACAAGATAGAGGCCCATATAAAGACAACAGAATGTTTTTCTGTCTGTTTCCCACAACAGAAGCTATGCAATCGAATTTTAATGTAATGGGAGGCCAATTAGGCCCATCAATCCTGTATAATGCGGGGTACTCCCCATGCTCACCCTATATCGTTCGTCCTCTTGAACTATCCACCCGATCCCTCATTCCTCCGCGCCTCGGTCCCGCGTCATCCGAGGGATAATTTAATCTCTGTTGGATCGCCCTATGTGCTAACATCATCAAATCAACTTTAAAATCATTTCCAAATCAACATCTCCACATTTTGATAACATCTTTAAAATGCACGGAATCAAATCCGAATTTTGGAAACATTTCTCGCACGTCACTGGCAGCTTCATGGCGCATTTCGATCATCAATAAGCCGCCAAGCCCCCACCCCCCCCCCTTTTGAATCTGCACATGAACCGAATCGAGGGCTCAGCCACACAAATCTCCTCCAGCCGCACCAACAGCTGCAGCCTTAAAACCTTGCGGTGAGGGCAACAGGGAATTCCTCAATGCTGGCATGAGCGAGCCTCCCAAATGGACTTCACTTTACATCTCATCATCTAGCTAAGCCTGAGATTCAAACACACTCAGTTGGACAGGGTTGGCCAATCACATCACAGCCATTACCTTCACCACTGATGCATATTTGCTCACCTGCACCACATTTGCCTCACCTGAACAAGGCTTGCCCTAACACGAAACAAACCCAATTCTGATTTAATGACTCATGTCCCATCGAAGACCTGCACCAAGGACTCACGAGATGTGCATGTCTTGCTGCCAAATCCTTGACCAAACTCACTTGCAACACCTGTTTCTTGAAATATCACTTTGCCGTTTCAGATCTTATCAAAAAAGCAAATACATATTTTCGCCACCTCTCTCGTAATAAATATAAACGCATGGAGGTTCAGAATGTAGCTGACCTGAACAACAAAACCTCCCGACAGCAATTAAACCAAGGAGCTCCACAAATCACCCTCACCGTGTTTCGCCAACCAGATGGCGACCGAAGCAAGCATTCCACATTACGTGTAATTTTAAACACGGCCTCCACAAAAATCCTCCTCATCTGTGCTCCCTCCATTTCACATCCATGCTTGCAAATCTGTGGAGCAAAGGAATGGCAATGTCTCCATGCCCCGGCTCGGTAAGCATGGCATATGTCCAACAGCCCCACAGGCGTCGCACACAGAAAATGCTTCTCACCATCGTGAGTGGTTTTAATATCATTCTAAGCTAAATTTGCAATTAACTCATTCGTCAATTCAAAACATGCCATGGTACAAACTGCCACAAGCCAAACTAACCTATTCACATTGATTGCCTAATACTTGTTATGCTCAAAGAATTGTCATTTTTCACCATTGATTATGTGCACTTGTAATCAACCTAAAAATCGACCCAATCCTTGAGCTTAAAATACCGTTTTCCCCAACCACGTTGCATCACAATCCTTACCTGGGATCTTAGGACATACTTGTATGGCTTCCAAGAACGACGGGTTAAACAGCTGATATTGTGTAGCTGGCTGAGATAGCCTCAGTGGTTGGTTTATGCCGGGGTTGGGGTGTGAATGATACTTCCCGGTAATTGGAGCACTCCTGCCTCGGCGCTGCGACCCCCCGGGGCATTAGAATATCTCCCTACCCCCAATGTTGCGCACACGTGGGGCAGTTGGTGAGCCATGTTCTATTACTTGGCTCGGTGCCGGTGCTAGATGCAGCCCGCATCCTTAATTGCCGCTCCGCCCTTCGAGTTGACCATGAAGCTTAGCACTCTACCCACCAGTGTACTTGCTTGCTTTGGCTTGAATACTTTTAATTGCCTCCTCCTTGCCATATTCTGAAACGCCGCCAGTTTTTACTGGCCGTTTCCTTCCTGGCAGTTTATGGCGTTTCATCACTCTTCCGCAGATTCTGCACTACTGGAAGGTCAAACGACCTGCTATTTGGCCATGGTAAGTCATCCTTAAATGTCCATTTTGCTCCACTAGCACCCTCCCATGTAACTTAAACATTGGCTAATGCAGGCGTATCCCGAGGGGGTTCGTTCCCTCCTCTCGTTTTCGCAGATTTGTTTCCCATTGCTATGCTGAGCTCCTCCTGAAGTTGTTCTCGGGTCCGGAACCCCCCCAAGGGCCCCCAGCCCTAGCCATATGCCCTCGGCCCTCAAACTCCCGTTCAGGAACCTATTAAGTAACCTACCCCCCCCCCCCTGATAACAAATAAACAGTTCTCTTCTCCAAACATTTATCTTTACCGGTTCTTTTGGGGCGAGGACGAGGGCAGAGGCCAGGATGAAACTGGGGTGGAAAAGAGAGTATCTAATTAATAAACTCCCAGCACAAAAAGGCTTACAAGTTAATCTAAATTGGTCACCGCGCGCTGGTTTTCTCTCTTTGATCACCAAAGGTTTTTCCCCACCTCCGCGCTTACACTTGTCTTAGCCCCCTGCTTTCAGCTGTGCCAAATTGTCGTAAAACGTCAATCACCCTTCACCAAGGTTATTGAAGACAAGATTTATGTACTTGAGAGAAAGCTGTTTATTATCCACAAAGGTACGTGTAACACGGAATGCACGGCAAACACCAGAAACATACTGCTCGGAGGGAGCCGTTCACTGTCCTGAGACGGTTTTATCACCCCCTTATGTACTCGGTTTTATCTTTTGGACAAATGTATCTCACAATTGTCCTTTCAACCTAACGCAGCTGCAAGCAGGTTGGGCTCAATTTTCATTACAAGAATGGTGAACATAAGTTGAGATAAGAGGAAATAAGGTTTCACTCCTAGCCCTGCTGCCCACATGCCTCCTCTGGTTCCTCAAAGGTTAAGTCAAAATCATATTTTCTGATACACTGTTCCCATTGTCCTTTTCAGCAGCCAGCCAAGAGTATAGTTTGATTAACACCAAGCTGCAAAAACATTAATGAATTGGAAAGCAATGCTATATAGAAAAAGGTACGATTCCTGAACATATATATATATAATATAGTATATATATATATCACACCGATGGAGCAAACATTAACGACCGACGCTGCCTTAATATGCTGTGGTCCTCAAGTGTGCTACTAAAACAGCAGCGAGGCATGAACTCTACCAAGACCCCTGAAGGTGTCCTGTGGTCTCTTGGGCACGCAAAAACGTTTAGCAGCAGATTCCTTCAAGTTCCTTTATGTTACAAGGTGGAGCCGCATGGATTGGGACTAGTCAGTCCAGCAAATTCCCACAATTGCTGCAATTCGGATTGAGATCTGGAGAATTTGGAGGCCAGGGCAACACCCGTGAACACTTCCATCATGTTCTCAAACCATTCCGAACAATGTGTGCAGTGTGGGCAGGGCGTCATTTATCCTGCTGAAAGAGGCCACTGCCATCAGGGAATACATTGCCATGAAAGGGGTGTACCTGGTACTGCAACCAATTTTTTGGTAGGTGACCACGTGTCAAATCGGCATCCATGAATGGCCAGACTCCGGGTTTCCCAAGCAGAACATTGCCGAGAGATCGCACTACTCTCTTCGGCTTGTTCGTCTTCCGCACAGTGGCATCTGGTGCATCACTTCCACAGGTACACGACCATCCAAGTGATCTAAAAGAAAACTGATCATCGGACCAGGTGAAACCTTCCACTGCTATCTAAGTTCCAGTTCCGATGCTGCGCTGCTCATTGATGGTGCTTTTGATGGTGGACAGGTTGATCATGCGGCACTCTGACCGGTCTGCGGCTACGCAGCAGGTGTGATGCACTGTGGATTGTAACATTCCACCCGTAACCACCAATTAAAATTTTTCAGTGACTTGTGCCAACAGTAGACTAGACTTCCTGTTCGTTTGGACGCAGGTCGGAGATAGCTTCGTCTTGCCCTCTCACATCGATGAGCCTTGGCGCCCAACACCCTGGTCGCCGGTTTGTGGTTTGTCCCTCCTCGGCCCACTGTCGGTAGGTCCTACCACTGCTGCCGGGAAACACCCCACAAGGCTTTCCCGTTTTCAGAGATCCTCTGACCCAGTCGCCTGGCCATATAAATTTTGGCCCTTGTCAGTCGCTCAGGTCTTTACTCCCGCCCATTCTCCTGCATCGCCAACACAAACTACAACTGAGCTGTTACTTGCTGGCGAAATATATCTCACCCCAATGACAGGTGCCATTGTAACAAATAATCGATGTTATTGTGTGTGGTGTCTTAATATATTTACTTTATTATTACCTCGATCACCAAGTGGAAAGATGTTTTTCACCGGTCCTGTTATGATTTTCCCCAAAAAGTTAAGGGAGAGTTTGACAACTTGGTGGATGGATTTTGGATTGGTGACAAAAACAAGTTTTGAATTTATATTTTGGTCAGGTCGGATCTGATCCGGACCATTAGTGGGATACAAAATGTAAACTGGTCAGCCTGGTGGAGGTATTCTTGCTTTGCTGAGTGCTGGTGTAGTGTTTGTAATTGTATAAAAAATAATGAATATGCATGCAGAAGTGTTTGAGTTTTAGCTGTTTTGGAAGTGTTTGTGTGGTGTCGTCCATAACTGGAAAACCTTGCAGCCTGAAACTTTGCATCACACAAAGAACTCGCTAAAGGAAGTGCAAGAGGTGAAAATTGGGTGTTTGTGTTAAATTATCTTCAAAGGGGTGGTTTTAATTAATGCCTTAATCGGCACCTCGCTGGTCTGGGGGTCTTGGGCGTTTCCTGGGTAACCTCGCTGGGGACTGAAGCGCGCCATGTTATTTGACCTGCTCAAACCTTGCCTTCCTTGATTTGCAATTGGAACAAGCGTTCATTCATGTGCGACGAATCGTGGGTCATTTCAAAATGATTATAAATGCCCGGAGACCGTCGACGTTCGTTTTATTTCATTTCCGCAAAAGCGTAGCCCATGAGTATCTCTTTAAACTAGAACGAATTGCTAAAATTTATCTCCACAATCGAACTTACACAGCAGTTCGACTGTGGAGGAAAAAAAATGTTTTGTCCCAATGTTGGACGTCTCTTTTTGACATCCGACTTTTGACATCTGCATATTAAAAAAAAAACAGGTCCATCCTTGACCAGGTGTTCCACGCGTGATTTGTTCTCGCTGTAGAGCGTAAGAATTGATTCGAGCATTTGTGTTCTGTTGCTTGATACATTTTGAATTTAATTTCAACTAATTACCCACTTTAAATCCTCTTTCAAAGAATGCTGGTTCAAGGTAAATGATTGGTGTCTTGTCGTTTCTTTAATTTAGTTGATGCATGATGTTATAAACTGTTTACCACAATGGCATTTGGATGTTTGTTGTGGGTTGGTTATTTTCCATATAAGGGTTCATAAAAGTGGAACGGAGCCCTACGAGGTCTTCATATCACCTCCGTATGAGTGTTTTCTGTGTGCTTGCGTTGTGTCCGTGCAAGTACTGTTATCTGCTGGCTGCCCTGTGGTGGGTTTCAGGAAGTGAAACGTAGATGTGGTGTCTTTTGTTTTTAATTATTTATTTGATTGGTTCTCTTCCCTATGTAGTTTCCTGAATGTGGAACGTCGTCCTCTTCACGGTGGCTCAAAGTATCCACCCTTCATTTTTGTAAGGGGTCACGATCCACAGACCAAGATGAAGTTTTTCTGGTTTCAAACGTTTTGTGGCCGAAGGGCTCTTTCAGGATCGTTACTTGAGCCCAGGACGGCTTCCAATATGTTGTTTGTAGTGAATATTCCCAGGGGAGGTTTTTAATATCTGAGGTTGTCATTCTTCGTAGCTCCAACTATGACTGGTACAACTTTGGCATTCTTTCAGCTTCCAGGATCTTTTCACTTTCATTCTTGAGGTCTGGTATTTGGCATTTTCCTTGATTTCTGCATCGTTTAGTCCAAAACCGACTTGTTATATTAGCACTCATTAGGCATGCCTTTCTTTTATTTCTCCTTTTTTATTTCTTTACTTTTTTTGCAGCAAATATGTCTGGTTGCAATGCCTTTGTTTTCGATGTTTCACGCCTGATGGGGATCATTGAATTGCACGTCAGCGTACTTCAACGTTTTCAGTGATTGCTTTGGTTCATTTTCCCACATTTTTTCTGGAATATGGAATATCAATTTTTTTTGCAGATGTGACAGCAGATTACTTGTTAGCAAACTTGTGTGTAAGCCGTTCTAACTTTCTTTTCTCCCCAGCTCTTTTGTCACTGTCCCTCTGTCAAAATGCTAGCACTCTCATCCGCACACTGTTGTTTTCTGTCTTTCTCTTTTCTGTCTTTCTCTTCTTTCTGTCTTTCTCCGCCTCCCCACTTCCCACACTACATTGACCATTAAGCGAAGCGACAGGTTGTATTTGGCTAGTTTACAAAATAAATTTTTAAAATCATAACGTTGTCATGAAAAGCATATATTAATACTAAATATTTTACAAAAATAAGAATTGTAGTATCATAAAGTCAATAATAACATAATAATCCCTGTTGCTGGCGCCCAAAGGCACATCTGGGATGGTGAAAGGCAGGCTTATGCTCAAGCATAAAGCAGGCCTGGTATGCACCAAAACTGGAGACCAATGAAAATTTGGTCCAATGGGCCGACTAAATCTTTACAAAATGGTGATTCAAAAAAGTGCATAGTCGAGCCCAGAGACTGCTATAAACCATAAACAGGCAATTTTGGTGGTGGTCTCAACAATTAAACAGGATGATAACTTTTGCCTATCTTTGAATTTAAAAATAATAATAAGAAATAAAAGATTAAAATAACACAAAAAGCATAATGGTAATTTGTTTGAACAGGTAGCATAAGTGGTCGTAGATCATATATTGCCTTGTGATTCTTGGTGTTCAATTTTGTGTTTTTTAACGTCTGGAGACTTTGGCCTTTGTCTACAACTCCTGCGCATGATTGTTTGTTCATGCTTTTAATCATGTTTTATGTCTGTTGTGGTGACAAATGGTTCAGTTTGTGTTGTTTTCTGGAAAGTTCGCTTTTGATGATAGACACCTGTGACATGTTCACGTTCCAACTTCACTATTGGGTGAATAATACAGTGAGATGAATTCCTTCCTTTTGTCTTGCTTCAAACTGGTTTTTACAACTGTGGTGCAGCCAGCATTCATAAATGTAAAACTTGTTTGCAGCCACCAGGATATCAAACGAGCAGTACTGTTCGGCATCTTGCTTGTATGTTTTGGGATTTTTAAGTTTCCAGAATGCAAACGAGGAGATCACAGCCACACCTTAAACAAAACTTACTTTTTACATGTAAATCCCTCTCCCTTGTTATGATGTAAGCACATTGGAAAGTCATGTCTCCATGTTTAATGCAATGCTGCCTGAGCATACCTCGGTGGTTAAAGCTTTGAAAACAAATGCGAATTTGCTTTCCCAAATACACGAGCTTGGTACAAGGTAGGGTTAGGAATTTTTGCAGCGTGCTCATGATTAATGTTTCACCTTAGTTTGTAAGTTACATACTTGTAGTTTACATTTCTCTCTTTTTAAACTGAACAATCTTATTCCAATACTGATTTCACACGATTGGAACTGACTTTGCAGAGGAGTTTGATGCAGCAATGAAAAACTGACTAATGCTCACAACTTTTAAGTGAATTACTCGTTGCAGATTGGCATGCCTTTTTTCATGGTTGATAAAATTAACAATACCTCGGGCTTCAAGGAAAAACTTTTTCACAAAGATCCGAGAATAAATATTCAATTGTAGACGATCACTGACCGGAGGAGTAATGTTTAATACGATTTGCCCTCTCTGCTTGTATTGCAAGTACCCTGCTTTTCTCATAGCGTATACGTGTAAGTAACATTCTCATCAAAACTTTAAAGCTGTGTTTTCAAGGTTGAATTGTGTGTAGTGAACATTTTTTTGGATTTGAGGCAGTGTGACCCTGGGGCACGGGCTGCCTGGCTTGGGTTACGTCTGCGCATGAAGCTAATAACAAGGATTTGATGCAGGAGGAGGTCATCGGCCCCATCATGCCTGCCCTAACACCAACATGAGATTAAATCCATCAAGTCTTAATGACTAATTGGGAAGATGGAGTGAGAAGTGGGGATGAAGTGGTGGTAGATTCCACCGCTTTCTAAATGTCCAAAACTTCCCTACACCCTCACCACTGCCCTGTTAACTCACTACTACTTCACGGAGGGGGTTGCCGATTTGGGGCGGTTAATGTTCTGGATAATCCCTCGTGTTGATCGCAATCTGAGCACGCTTCCCTGCGGTGCTATGCCTCATGTTTCATTTATATATTTGTCTCCCTCCCCTTTGACTCCAGGATGAAGACGGGGAACATGAAGAATGAGCTCCATTCACTGACAGATGGTCCCATGTACTTTTGTGGTCCGCAATATTTTCAAAGAAGCGTTTAACATTTCACCTTTCATATTGCAGATGTTCTATTCCTCACAACATTATCTCCTAACCTGATTTATATCAGAGCTATGATTGACTGAATTATGTTGCCATGGCAGCCATCTTGGTACCTGGCTTGTGTGGCTGATATTTTTGAAAAACATTCAAGATTTAGCTTTCAAAAAACTTTGGACAAATGTTTATCTCTCAGTTTGTCCTTTCAACCAAACCAGCTGCAAGCAGTTGGCTCATTTCATTACAAGAATGGTGAAACATAAGTAGAGATAAGAGGAAATAATGGTACACTCCCTAGCCCTGCTCCCACAGCGCTCCTCTGGAT
>CM068955.1:125519370-125548372 GCA_035128595.1 Eptatretus atami
ATGGACCGATGATCAATTATCAAATTTGAAATCTTCGGTTCATCACGCAGGGTTTTTGTACGCCGTCGAGTAGGCGAAAGGATGGTTCCTCAGTATGTGACACCAACTGTCAAACATGAAGGAGGAGCGTGTTGATCTGGGGCTCTTTTGCTGGATCCAGAGTCGGTGACTTGCACAGAGTGACTGGCACCCTGAACCAAAAGGGCTCCCACAGCATTTGCAGCGCCATGCAATACCCTCTGGTCTACGCCTAGTTGGTCAGGGGTTCATCCTACAGCAAGATAACGACCCAAAACATACCTCCAGGCTATGTCAGAACTACCTTAGAAGAAAAGAACAAGACGGTCGGTTCAAATCATGGAATGCCAGCACAGTCTCCAGACCTAAACCCCTTCGAGCTGGTTTGGATGAACTGGACAGAAGGATGAAAGCAAACGCAACCTACAAGTGCAAACATATATGTGGGAACTTCTGCAACATGTTGGGAAGAACTTTCCGAACAATATTTGATTTCCATTGTAGAAAGAATGCCACAAGTATGTTTGGCTGTATATCTGCAAAAGGTGGCTACTTGATGAGTCAAAAATTTAGATTAAATTTGTTTCAACAAAACTATTCCATGATTTCTTTTTTATCTGCAATAGTTTTTTGTTCTATGCTTTAATTTTAGAGTACATTTGAAACATTAAACTGCTTAAATTTCAGGAAAAAAATAAAATGGGATGTGGAGAAAATTGGATCTGTGGCATTCTTAGCCCGAGTTTGAATATCCCGCATCTCTAAGCTGTCTAACCTGGGTTGAATCTCGACTCGGCTAAAAACTGTTACCCGACGTTAAACTGGGCATCCCGTATGCTGGCATTGGTGAGTGAACGTTAAAGATCCTATAGTGTCCTTTGCAAAAAGTAGGTGAGCTTATGCCAGCACCCTGGCAAAATTCTAAATCCCTGGACTCAGTGGAGGATCTTACGTCAGAGTAACGACCTGTCCAGATTGTAACCCTAGCCAATAAAACTGCCATGGCAGCCTTATGCATCAAACATTGCGAGAAAGATAAACTAACTAAAGTAAGCTAAATATCTCGTAGTGTCCTTTGCAATGAGTAGGTGAGTTATAAACCGACACCTTGAACAAATTCCACATTCCTGCCGTGGACTGTGGATGGCAAGTGTTCTGGGTCTTCTTGGAAGTTCCTTGACACCATCGTTGCACCGCTTGCTATTTCGAGTGTGGTGTTGTTGGGCAACAGCCATGCACGATAAACAAGTTCACCTTTGTTTGCATGTTCCATATGAACCACCTATGAATACGAAGGACAACTTAATACACACTTGGATTGCTTGCTCAATGATCTGATTTAAAAAAAAATAATTATTTCATCAACCTGTACTGTTGAGCAACAGTGTGCTATTTCAAATTTGAAACTGTGCCAGTGAAATGTTAGAAAAAACTTATTGCACACATGTAAAATTGTATAGTAAAATATTGATAAAACTTGTGTTTATTTTTCCAACTCATCCCAAAGGCCTTAAAAACCTCAAAGATGTCTGAATGGCCAAAAAAGTAACAAGGACGAGTTTGCAAGGACAGAGTAGTGAGTGGTGATGATGCCAGGAAACCACATACCAAGATGAAGACTCCATGGGCAGTGGAAGAGAGGAAGACAAGCAGCCCTTGTTGCAGCTGCCCAAATGACTAGCACATTGGACAAGTATCACAACATGGCTATCTGTGACCGGATGGCTCGACGTGCGGCTCATAGAGGGGCTTGATGCTTTTCTTGCCTGAGTGCTGTGATTTTATAGGCTCTTCGGCTGCAGAGAGTAGCTTCCATGCTGAGGATCTTGATGGAGAGACTGATGAAGGCCTTCACAAAATTGCCAGGTCTCAACTTCTTCTTTCTGACAGAATTTTATTCATTGTCAAAATCGTACTAAAATTTGAAATTCTCTGTATGTGTTGTGTGTGTACGTATATGTGTGAACCTTTTAGAACCAAGCTGCTTGACCAATTTCCCTCAAATATACGAGGTGTGGTTCAAAAAGTATCCAACCTTAATTTTTCGTGCGTAAACAAATGAAGCTAGGGAGGCGTGGTTTGGTGCACTGATATGTAGCGATCCTAATCCGTATGCGTGAATATTTTCCCGCCTGCAGAAGCTGTCCAGTCGCCGACAGACTGCCGATGAGTGAGGAAGTGTAAGTGAGCGCCGTCGATTTCGTTTTTGACAAAATGACGGAAAAAACTTGAACAACGCTACTGCAACAAATTTTGTGTAAAGCTTGGCGATTCCCAAGTGGAAACGATCCTTACGATTCAACAGGCCTTCGGAACGAAGCAATGGGCACCACGCACAGATAAAAGAGTGTACAACCGCTTCAAAAGATGGTCGCACATCAGTGGAAAGTGAAGCACGTTCTGGTAGGACCTCAACATCCCGAAATGAGATCGTTATTGACCAAGGTAGGACCCTGCTGATGAAGGATGGTCGAATCACGATCAGAGAACTTGCAGATGAGGCGGGCGTCAGCATTGGATCCGTTCATTCCACTGTGACTGAGGATTTGGGTTTAAGGAGAATCTCAGCGAGTTCGTGCCAAAGCTGCTAACGATCGAGCAGAAGCAACTCCGTTTGAGATCGCACAGGACATGCTGGAGACTGTGAACACGATCCCAACTTCTTCAACACAGTTGATCACTGGCGATGAGACCACAGTGATCCGTCATTTTGTCAAAACGAAATCCGATGGCGCTCACTTACACTTCCTCACTCATCGGCGGTCTGTCGGCGACTGATCAGCTTCTGCAGGCGGGAAAATATTCACTGCATACGATTAGGATCGCTACATACGTGCACCAAACCACGCCTCCCTAGCTTCATTTGTTTACGCACGAAAAATTAAGTTGGATACTTTTTGAACACACCTCTTTTTTGTGCTTGGAGTACCCAGGGTCACGTCATGAGCATGAACTATCACATGTCTAAACTACCTCCAGTAGTAATGCTAGTTGCAGTAAAAATGATCATACTTCATCCGAAAAGATGGCAATGTATGTATATATTTATTTATCCATAAAAGCAAGCAGATTGACTTCCACTTTCCTTTTCTACATTTTTAACTCTAGACATTGCGAAGTGCAAGTTATCGCTGACACCCTATTTCATTCCGAAGGGATCGGGTATTATTAGTAAAGGCAAAATGGTAACACCAAAGTGTTTCTAAACCTACATACAGGTAGTGGACAAAAATACGGAAACACCAATAGAATGTCACTTATGTGGTGTGAGCCATCATGTGCATCCAGGAAGGCATAGATACTGTGGTATGGAGTCAAGAAGGGTCTGGAACTGTTCTGCAAGAATATGGCACCTTCTTCCACAAGGAAGTCCTCCCAATTCACGGTGGTTTGATGGAGACGGAAACCGCTGTTTTCGGCACCTCTCCACACATTTCCCACAAATGCGCTATGGGATTGATGTCCGGAGAGCCATGAAAGAATGAATAACTTCGTCGTCATGCTCCTCAAACACCCGGTGACAAGTGCCCTGTAGATTAGAGCATTGTCATCCTGAAAGACACCGCTCCCAGCAGGGAAGAAATTCTGCATCATGGTATGCAGATAATCGCTCAGCGACAGTAATGTACAGCGCTGCATCAACTCTACCTTCTAATGGAATGGGTGGACCCGGCCAATGCTAGGAGAACGTGCCACACGCCGTCGAGTAGGCGAAAGGATGGTTCCTCAGTATGTGACACCAACTGTCAAACATGAAGGAGGAAGCGTGTTGATCTGGGGCTCTTTTGCTGGATCCAGAGTCGGTGACTTGCACAGAGTGACTGGCACCCTGAACCAAAAGGGCTCCCACAGCATTTGCAGCGCCATGCAATACCCTCTGTCTACGCCTAGTTGGTCAGGGTTCATCCTACAGCAAGATAACGACCCAAAACATACCTCCAGGCTATGTCAGAACTACCTTAGAAGAAAAAGAACAAGACGGTCGGTTTCAAATCATGGAATGCCAGCACAGTCTCCAGACCTAAACCCCTTCGAGCTGGTTTGGATGAACTGGAAGAAGGATGAAAGCAAAGCAACCTACAAGTGCAAACATATATGTGGGAACTTCTGCAACAGTGTTGGGAAGAACTTTCCGAACAATATTTGATTTCCATTGTAGAAAGAATGCCACAAGTATGTTTGGCTGTTATATCTGCAAAAGGTGGCTAACTTTGATGAGTCAAAAATTTAGATTAAATTTTGTTCAACAAAACTATTCCATGATTTCTTTTTTATCTGCAATAGTTTATTTGTTCTATGCTTTAATTTTAGAGTACATTGAAACATTAAACTGCTTAAATTTCAGGAAAAAATAAAAATGGGATGTGGAGAAAATTGGATCTGTGGGCATGTCTAGCCCGAGTTTGAATATCCACGCATCTCTAAGCTGTCTAACCTGGGTTTGAATCTCGACTCGGCTAAAAACTGTTACCCGACGTTAAACTGGGCATCCCGTATGCTGGCATTGGTGAGTGAACGTTAAAGATCCTATAGTGTCCTTTGCAAAAAGTAGGTGAGCTATTGCCAGCACCCTGGCAAAATTCTAAATCCCTGGACTCAGTGGAGGATCTTACGTCAGAGTAACGACCTGTCCAGGATTGTAACCCCTAGCCAATAAAACTGCCATGGCAGCCTTATGCATCAAACATTGCGAGAAAGATAAACTAACTAAAGTAAGCTAAATATCTCGTAGTGTCCTTTGCAATGAGTAGGTGAGTTATAACCGACACCTTGAACAAATTCCACATTCCTGCCTGGACTGTGGATGGCAAGTGTTCTGGTCTTCTTGGAAGTTCCTTGACACCACGTTGCACCGCTTGCTATCTTCGAGTGTGGTTGTTGTCTGGGCAACAGCCTATGCACGATAAACAAGTTCACCCATTTGTTTGCATGTTCCATATGAACCACCTATGAATACGAAGGACAACTTAATACACACTTGGATTGCTTGCTCAATGATCTGATTTAAAAAAAAATAATTATTTCATCAACCTGTACTGTTGAGCAACAGTGTGCCTATTTCAAATTTGAACTGTGCCAGTGAAATGTAGAAAAAACTTATTGCACACATGTAAAATTGTATAGTAAAATATGATAAACTTGTGTTTATTTTTCCAACTCATCCCAAAGGCCTTAAAAACCTCAAAGATGTCTGAATGGCCAAAAAGTAACAAAGGACGAGTTTGCAAGGACAGAGTAGTGAGTGGTGATGATGCGAGTGAAACCACATACCAAGATGAAGACTCCATGGGCAGTGGAAGAGAAGGAAGACAAGCAGCCCTTGTTGCAGCTGCCCAAATGACTAGCACATTGGACAAGTATCACAACATGGCTATCTGTGACCGGATGGCTCGACGTGCGGCTCATAGAGGGGCTTTGATGCTTTTCTTGCCTGAGTGCTGTGATTTTATAGGCTCTTCGGCTGCAGAGAGTAGCTTCCATGCTGAGGATCTTGATGGAGAACTGATGAAGGCCTTCAGCAAAATTGCCAGGTCTCAACTTCTTCTTTCTGACAGAATTTTATTCATTGTTCAAATCGTACTAAAATTTGAAATTCTCTGTATGTGTTTGTGTACGTATATGTGTGAACCTTTAGAACCAAGCTGCTTGACCAATTTCCCTCAAATATACGAGGTGTGTTCAAAAAGTATCCAACCTTAATTTTCGTGCGTAAACAAATGAAGCTAGGGAGGCGTGGTTGGTGCACATATGTAGGCGATCCTAATCCGTATGCGTGAATATTTCCCGCCTGCAGAAGCTGTCAGTCGCCGACAGACTGCCGATGAGTGAGGAAGTGTAAGTGAGCGCCGTCGGATTTTCGTTTTTGACAAAATGACGGAAAAACTTGAACAACGCTACTGCATCAAATTTTGTGTAAAGCTTGGCGATTCCCAAGTGGAAACGATCCTTACGATTCAACAGGCCTTCGGAACGAAGCAATGGGCACCACACAGATAAAAGAGTGGTACAACCGCTTCAAAGATGGTCGCACATCAGTGGAAAGTGAAGCACGTCTGGTAGGATCAACATCCCGAAATGAGATCGGTTATTGACAAGTGAGGACCCTGCTGATGAAGGATCGTCGAATCACGATCAGAGAACTTGCAGATGAGGCGGGCGTCAGCATTGGATCCGTTCATTCCACTGTGACTGAGGATTTGGTTTAAGGAGAATCTCAGCGAAGTTCGTGCCAAAGCTGCTAACGATCGAGCAGAAGCAACTCCGTTTGGAGATCGCACAGGACATGCTTGAGACTGTGAACACGATCCCAACTTCTTCAACACAGTGACACTGGCGATGAGACCACAGTGATCCGTCATTTTGTCAAAAACGAAAATCCGATGGCGCTCACTTACACTTCCTCACTCATCGGCGGTCTGTCGGCGACTGACAGCTTCTGCAGGCGGGAAAATATTCACGCATACGGATTAGGATGCCTACATACGTGCACCAAACCACGCCTCCCTAGCTTCATTTGTTTACGCACGAAAAATTAAGGTTGGATACTTTTTGAACACACCTCTTTTTTGTGCTTGGAGTACCCAGGGTCACGTCATGAGCATGAACTATCACATGTCTAAAACTACCTCCAGTAGTAATGCTAGTTGGCAGTAAAAATGATCATACTTCATCCGAAAAGATGGCAATGTATGTATATATTTATTTATCCATAAAAGCAAGCAGATTGACTTCCACTTTCCTTTTCTACATTTTTAACTCTAGACATTGCAAAGTGCAAGTTATTCGCTGACACCCTATTTCATTTCCGAAGGGATCGGGTATTATTAGTAAAGGCAAAATGGTAACACCAAAGTGTTTCTAAAACCTACATACAGGTAGTGGACAAAAATACGGAAACACCAATAGAATGTCACTTATGTGGTGTTGAGCCATCATGTGCATCCAGGAAGGCATAGATACTGTGGTATGGAGTCAAGAAGGGTCTGGAACTGTTCTGCAAGAATATGGCACCATTCTTCCACAAGGAAGTCCTCCAATTCACGGTGGTTTGATGGAGACGGAAACCGCTGTTTTCGGCACCTCTCCACACATTTCCCACAAATGCGCTATGGGATTGATGTCCGGGAGAGCCATGAAAGATGAATAACTTCGTCGTCATGCTCCTCAAACAACCCGGTGACAAGTGCCCTGTAGATTAGAGCATTGTCATCCTGAAAGACACCGCTCCCAGCAGGGAAGAAATTGTGCATCATGGTATGCAGATGATCGCTCAGGACAGTAATGTACAGCGCTGCATCAACTCTACCTTCTAATGGAATGGGTGGACCCAGGCCATGCTAGGAGAACGTGCCACCACCATTATGGAACCGCCAGAACCTTTTACTGCTGGAACCAGGTAGTAAGGGCTGAAGAGCTCCCTGGGCTGTCACCACACGTGCACACATTCATTCGTCGAGAACATGGTGAAGGATGACTCATCAGCCCACATCACATTCCTCCACTGCTCGGAAGTCAATTTCCTATGTTCCTTGCACCACAGGAGCCAAAAAAACGGACGTTGCCAGGTGTTATGAGAAGTTTGTGCATAGCATATGGAATCCCACCTGATGAAGTTCTCTTCTTACTGTTTTGATGAGACAGGTTGCTTACGATCTTCGTTGAATCACATGCACAGTTTGTCTGCCATTGCTCTACTGTTTCGCCTTACAGTTCGGACTTATGCCAGTGTTGTTGAGTATGCGCTTCTGCCCACTGTTGCCTTTCGATGATGACGTCTTTCCTTCTTTTTCCCAAGCTGACATCACCTTAGAGACAGTTCCTCATGACACGTTAGCAATTACCACAGCCTATGTTACTGAAGCGCCTGCCAAACATGCACCAACAATTTCCACCCCATTCTAAGTCATTGAGGTCTCCTCTTGCAGTCACGCTAGCTCTTCATACTGGACTCGAGCAGTTGCCTTGCCTAATTTAATATACACGACGAGAGGACTGCCGGGAAGAGATTTGCATATTTCACGCGCCGGTCACGTGTGATACTTAGTGTGGCGGCCACATACTTTGCATATATGTTGTACAGCTAGTGTACCCTGGTGTTTCCATTTTTTTTTTTGTCCACTCTGCATGTAGCAGAGAAATGGATACTTAAAACATGGTTGGTTATCGTCATTGAGTTTGGTCCGTACAATCCATAAGCAAATAAAGTTTACATCTTGCAAGTTTAACATCAGTGGGCAGATGTGGATCTGCAAATGGATGAACAAATATTTTGTGTTTTTTGCTCCAAATTTAATTTGATCATGGCTTGGATTGCATTTTTTTTTTAAATGGTTTAAGGAAGTTATAATTCTAACCTGAAAATGGTTTCATCCAAATGCAGGGATGAACTCCAGTTTGACGAAGAGCTGGGGTTTTTGTTTGTTTGTTTGTTTGTCCCCATACTTGTTTCATTTCTCCTGATTTAGATTTAGAAATTAAATTTGTTCGAGATAAACCTCATCCTAATTTTGTTCGAGATTTTCTCGGTCAGTCGTGTTAATGGTTATCGATTTGAATGCTAATTTACGATACTGAGACAAACTCGTACAGAGTTTGAGCATTATATTGTAGCTCTGCTGTTACAGGACACTAATGTAGTAGATAAGTGGTTCAACAGAAATTGAATAATTGTTGTCCTCCATGCAATTTGTAAGTATCCAATTAATTTGCAGTTGGAGTGCAAAAGTAGGGTTAAGGGTCACCATTTGTCATTTATATTTTTAATCTTTTTGTCATTTTTACTGAAGCGCTGCTTGCACTTGCTTGAGGATGTTAAAGATTCCCTGGTACCCAATGACCTGGCCAAGTTGAAAATTACTGCCCCCAGAGATGCTCTAAAGACGAGCAAACTACTCATTGCATCTCCTGCGTGTAGTGTAACTTTGTCTCTCACCCTTTGCTTCTTTTCTAGGGAAACTGGTCTGTGGTTATCACTTGGTGGCATACATGAGAGAGGGCCAAACTGGAAGATCGATAAGAAATACTACAACTCGCATGTCATTTTAAACTCAGACGGTTAGTATTATTCACAGCACTGCCCATTGCTCTGGGTTCTCCAACAAACTAAGCACAACACGTTTTTGATTGGTGGGTGAGGTACTATTTTACAGGTCTTTACCACTGTTCATATATGAAAATTAAAAGGGAGGTTGGGGTGGCTTTGGAGAGAAAGTGGTTCTCCAAGTAGGCATGTCACTTTTATCCAAATTTATTATTTTCTTCCTTTTTTGAATACATGGTGATGGCGACAACAAACGTGGATGCAAGCAATTTGCTCAAGATACTTCGCATATTAATTAGGAAAGAAGGGAACGAGCTCACTAAAAGCATTTCATCTCAAACATACCTTGAATGAAACTCGTATTTTATTTATTCACCCTGCCTCAAAACCTTTCCCGCTTTCTTTCTTCTCAATACAACCACAAATAAATAATAAAAAGTCATTTATAATTTTCACTCATTCTAAGTCATTCTGACCCAAACTCATACTTTCCTCATCTCCCCTGATTTTTACTCCTCCCCTTTCTCTCCGTCAATACAAGCCTCCGCCACGCAATGCCTGATCCACGAGAACATATCGGGCCCATTACATTTTTGAAATATCATCGCGTATATCGTTTTTGAGCCCTATCTCTTAATGGTGAAGAAACACTTAAAAAATTAAAATGAATCTCGTATCCAGATCCGGATTCGAATCTTCACCAAAATCGAATCGATTCGTCCGTGCCACAAAGCCAACGTGTCCACCATGTTTCTTCCGAATCCGTCCACAACTTTTTGAGATATGTTATATTGTTGTGGGCCGGGGGTCAGTGGCGAGGAACGGCCGCCAGGTGGAGCAGTAGAGCCGTCTCCCACCGAACACCTGGAATTGCAGGTCGTAACCTTCGGACAACTCCGAAGGTCACGGGTCACTTAAGGACCGTGCTCGCCAATTCTCTGACAGCGTGGGGTAGGGTTAATAGCCAAATTTCAATATACCTAAGTACCCACGTCGTCAAATTACCGGGGAAGTCACACCCTCAACGGACTCTGTCGAACTGGGTCACTCTAGCGACCTCGGTCCGGTGTAACCGAGTGGAATTACCAAAGTCCGTCGGTCCAAATGAACAATTACAGCACACGGCCTCCCGAATTCCCAATACGCACCGTGCTAAACCAATGAAAGAAAGTGACAGACAACGAGCTGGTACATTGAACAATCCGGGTTTATTTATAATGGGGCAGGGGAGCACAAAAAGAGCAGAGTTAAACTGACTATCACGAAGGAATGCAAGTAATGTACAAGGCACTTAAACAATTGTTACTTATAGACTGGGCCCACAGACACACACGCACACACCCAAAAGAAATGGTGGCAGCGGCCTTTATTTGGCCCTTCAGCTCGGAAGGGAAGGCGAGCTGAGGGCAAGAGTCTGCACTTGCACCTGTCCGCCTCGTGCGGTCTGGTCGAGCTGACTCGGCGGGACTCAAACCCACCGCCTCAACGCAGCACCAAGCACCAGGGACAAGGGATAGAGCGACGGACGCCAGTCAGCACGAAGGCGGACGAGGCGAGAGACGACAAGGCGACAGGCGATCAAGGCCGAAAAAGCTTCCAGACGGATCAGACGACACCAGGCGAGGCAGACCCAGACAGAATCATCGCCCCGACCGTTAATCGTTCCTCTCGTGAGGTGGGAGGGATTTCTTCCCTGGCCACTCGCCTCCTGATTGGACGGTTGCGTCACGCGATTCGCTGGCCGTCCCTCATTTGATAGGCCCACGGTAGGCGGGGAAACTCCCACCCTTCTGGGTGGAGTCCCGATCTGAGGCGATTGTAGCTCCGCCTACCTCCTCACCTAAGGCCACGTGCGTAATGGCGACGGTGGAGCTGTTGTTTAAAAAAAAAAACCCTGACTAAAAAATAAACCCGCAGCGCACACATGAAATTCCCATTGGACATAAGGGGCGGGACCCTAACTATAAACACATACTTATCAAAATAACTGAACTGCGGGGGCTGCTGACTGACTGTCTGTGTGCAAAAGGCTTCCAAATCTGTAACAATAGATCAGTTTAGCCTTATCTCTCAATGGTGAAGAAGCACTTAAAAAATTCAAGCAGCCGGTTCCGGATCTTCGCCAAAATCTAATCGGTTCGTCCTTGTCACACACCCAACCTGTCCACAACATTTCATCGAGATCCGTCCGCAACCTTTTGAGATATCCTGCATATAGACAGACAAAGGGGTGAAAACATAACCTCCTTCACCTTTGGTGGTGGAGGTAATAAAGCGGTTCTCTTTATGTGGGTATGTACATCTGAAAATTGTAGAAAAAAAAGCAGGACTAGCTCGATCTCCACCAAATTTTGCATACTTGGTAATACCTAGGGTCAGGTCATGGGCAACCCCCCACCCCACACCTGCGAGGGGTGGTGGGGGGAGGGGAGACAATTTGCCAATGCTCTCAAAGGGAGCGGGTGTTTCTCATCCTTTAAATCACATTTTATAATGTTTAATCTTACCACAATCTTATTTCCAAATGTCCTCCTCCTATACTGCTTCCTCTTCTTCCCTTTTTTTTCTGTTTCACTCCGAGAAAATTACCAAACCCTTGTCAATGCTTCTCAATGGATAAAATGGCCTTGCCTTCACAGACTTCAACTAAAAACCAGAAGTGGCTATTCTAACTGTGATATCTTATTTCCCGGCTACAAAAATCCTCGTAAACTGTGTAATGGTTGCTTAAATTTGGTGGATGTGTGGCAAGCACCCCATATTGTTCAGATCCCTTGCAGCAAATTATTGGGTGGCACAAGGGTTCACAGTCACCATTCCAGTGAGGAGGTATTATTTGGCATTCAAGGCGATGACGTAAGCTTACCAGCTCACTTCTTGGAGGGAGTCCACTCCATGCTAGTGAAGGCCAGTGAGCCAGAAATACATCCATGGATCATTTCCCTTCCCAAGGGGTCATCTGGCATTGCTAAAATAGGTTGACCGACTGATACTGTGGGTAGCAGTGTTGCAGGTAACACACTGTTTGTTTATTGTGGGCATTTCTGTGCTTTTCAAAAACTTCAACTACAAGCTGGAAGTAGATATTTTAACTTCAATATACCATACAATATGCAATATTGTTACGGATTCGCCTTCAGTGGGAATCACGATGGGAGTTCTCAGATCCACTTCCCGGTCAACGACCCTGAAGCTGATGAACGTTGATTGCTCATGCGTCCAAGGGGGATGAGGTAAAATAGAGACAGTAAGAGAAATATCGTGTAAATCGGTGTGCTTGGATGCCCGGGAACTCTTCACTAGATCGGCCCATCTGACTGGCATTAGACTTTGCTCGCTTACACTTGCTCTCCAGCCACCAGCTCATTATGCAGACACCAGCTTGCTCTCACAGGTTCCCAGACGCGTGTTGTTCTGGACTCTGGTTCGGACTTTTATGGCCGGATGTCGCTTGATCCACTCGCCTTCCTCTTGAACGGCCCCGTGATCCGATGCAAGCCATTGGACATCAGGGGCTTGGCGACGTGGCTGGTGACGAGGCATGGCATCATGGCTTGACATGGTTTTCCCCATTTCATGCCATGGAGCATTCTTTCAGTACTTTCTTGATGTTGCTTTTGTAACTGGAAGGGCTTCCTCAGTCCCGTGGAGCGTTGTTTTGTTGCCTTTTTTCTTTTCTTCGCAGTTCAGCCATTTCTCGACAAACCATTTCTGTGTGCACCTCGCTTTGTGCACGGGGGCATTGTCATTCTGAAACAGGAAAGGACCTTCCCGAAACTGTTGCCACAAAATTGGAAACACAGAATCATCTAGAATGCCATTGTATGCTGTATCGTTAAGATTTCCCTTCACTGAAACTAAGGGGCCTAGCCCAAACCATGAAAAACAGTCCCAGACCATTATTCCTCCTCCACCAAACTTTACAGTTGGCACTATGCATTCAGGCAGGTTGCCTTCTTCTGGTATCTGCCAAACCCAGATTCGTCCGTCGGACTGCCAGATGGTGAAGCGTGATTTTTCACTCCAGCGAGAATGCGTTTCCACTGCTCCAGAGTTCAATGGCAGTGAGATTTACACCGCTCCAGCCGATGCTTGGCATTACTCATGGTGATCTTAGGCTTGTGTGTGGCAGCTCGGCCATGAAAACACATTTCATGAAGCTCTCGACGAACAGTGCTTGTGCCGACGTTGCTTCCAGAGTCAGTTTGGAACTCGGTCGTGTGTTGCAAATTGCCCTACAGGCAATTTTTCCACGCTACACACTTCAGCACTTGGCGGTCCCGTTCTGTGAGCTTGTGTGGCCTACCACTTCGCGGCTGAGCTGTTGTTGCTCCGAGACGTTTCCACTTCACAACAACAGCACTTACACTTGACTGGGGCAGCTCTAGCAGGGCAGAAATTTGATGAACTGACTTGTTGGAAAAGTGGCATCCAATGACAGTGCCACGTTGAAAATCACTGAGCTCCTCAGTATGGCCCGTTCTACTGCCAATGTTTGTCTATGGAGATTGCATGGCTGTGTGCTTGAATTTTTACACCTGTCGGCAATGGGTGTGGCTGAAATAGCCAAATCCACTAATTAGAAGGGGTGTCCGCATACTTTTGTCCATGTATCGTAGATATAGATAGATAGAGTCCCTTCCTTACTGAACACAGAGTTGGGGGATAGGGGGTCAATTTAGCAACCCAATTTACTACGGGGATAATTATACTCGTGTTTCTTTATGTGTCTTGGTATGTGCTTCCACGGGGTCTCCGAAAACCGTCACACTACCCCATCCCCTGTACCAGACTCATCCCGAGTCTGCCGAGCTCCAGTGTATTTTAGGTATATTCTTAAGCACCTTTCACCTGCCCTATTATATGGGATCTCTGAGTGTGACATTTTGTACAAGAAAAACTATCTACATGTCCCCACAAAGGAAAATCGTGAAACCTAATGCGTTGTGTAACTATTCCTGTGCATTCACTCACAGAGCATTTAACTTGTACTTCAAATTCAATCTTTTATCAAAACATTAATGACCAGGTAGGTTGAAACACTATACACAATCATGGCTGGTCCTCTGCAATGTCTGACAGCAGGTCGGCACAACCACAAAATTCTCTCTGGTCAGTAGCACAAATGACGAGTGATGCCAAAATTATAATTACTAGTGTATGCCCGTACATGCGTGCCCGTACGTGCAAAAAAAAAAAACGTTCAAACCGCGTGCCAGAAACAACAACCACACAGGCCGTTCCTTCGCTCTTGCGTGCCCGTACGTGCGTGGCCGTACGTGGAAAAAAAAACTTTCAAACAACCACACAGGCCGTTCCTTCGCTCTCGGAAACGACGACTGGATTGGCCATTGTGTTTATCTATAAATGCGCATAAGAAATCGAGAAATTATTAGAATACATGAAGTCATCACTCTCCGGAAGCCCGTACTTTGTAACCTGTAATGGGGAACGCGGCTGAGGATCTCTTCCCCAACGGCCACGCCTACGCAGCACCGTGTCCTGTCATTGATTTGGTAAATAAATGGCCATAACTTGGGAAGCACTTGTCCGATTAATATCAAACCTTGAAAAGGCACATACTCAGGTCCCCAGCAATATAACCTGGCAAGTTTCAATATAGATCGACCAGTGGTTGTCGAGAAACAGCGGTCACAGACACACACACACACACACACACACACACAACACACACACACACACACACACACACACACACACACACATTGCTAGAATTATAGATAGACTAGTGCATGCCCGTACGTGCGGGCCGTACGTGCAAAAAAAAAAACTTTCAAACCGCGGTGCCAGAAACAACCACACAAGACTGTTCCTTCGCTCTCACGTGCCCGTACGTGCGTGCCCGTACGTGCGTGGCCGTACGTGCAAAAAATTTTTTTTTTCAAACCACATGCCAGAAACAACAACCACACAGGCCGTTCCTTCGCTCTCGCATGCCCGTACGTGCGTGCCCGTACGTGCGTGGCCGTATGTGCAAAAAAAGAAAAACTTTCAAACCGCGTGCCAGAAACAACAACCACACATGCCGTTCCTTCGCTCTCACGTGCCGTACTTGCGTGACCGTACGTGCGTGCCCATACGTGCGTGGCCGTACGTGCAAAAAAAAAAGAAAAAGAAGAATTGTGACGTCAATCGTGATGTCATAGCACCGTGTCCTGTCATTGGTTGGCAAATAAATGGCCGTAACTTGGAACAGCTTGTCCGATTAATATCAAACCTTGAAAAGGCACATCCACAGGTCCCCAGCAATATTCCTGGCAAGTTTCAATTATATCGGACCAGTGGTTGTCGAGAAACAGCGTTCGCACACACACACAACAACACACACACACACATTGCTGAATTATAGATAGATGATGGTGACCTTTGTTCTCCAATCGTGGCATGTTGAGCAGTTCTTGGGAGGGTGGGGGGGGGGCGCATGACAAGGGTGACGGCAAACAGGCAATGCATACTGGCATGGCAAGGCATATACGCAAACACAACAAGGCAAACTGGACCTGATTTAAATCTTGTAGTGTGGATGGTCCTACCTCACTCCCAAACCAACCAGTTGAGATCTAGTCTCTAGAACAACCAGTTTAATTCGGTACTGACGCGAGTGACTGTCGGTTCATTTATACAATTTAATTATCCCATTTATGTCTCCTCCATACCAGGGACAAATTAACTGCCTAAACTGTTTCTTACATGTGGGAGATGGAACAAGATGGCAGACACGCCATTATAAATAAAATGGTTTATTCAAAGGAATAAGACAAGCAGTTGAGGCACGATAACTCGGAATGGATGTCACGCACAATGATAACAAATAAGGGAAGAATGACAACCTATTGTACAAATAAACTAAAACCCTTATGGTGTCAATCAAACACACACCACAACACACACACACACACACACACACACACACACACACACACACACAAACAATGGGGCCTCCACTGTCTGTTTCTCATTAAGAACTCTCTTGGTCTCTTCCATGCATGCGCGCAATCCAGTTTGTCCCTTGCGTGGACCCGTCCACTAATTCATGCTCGGCATGGTGATTGGCCACCCGATGCCCGGATGTGGCTTCAACACAGCCCCCAGTTTGGCTTCACTGCCAATTGCATGCAGCCTTCCTCAGCACAACCAATTACCCATGTTCAGGCATGGTGCCACTGTTGCTAGACCGATTTGGCTTGATCTTTACCAGGACAGGTCCAGCAGGACTTCTAAACAGTTCATGCACGAAGTGCTAATGAGTCCTGCGCTCACTTGCCGCCCATCCCTGTCTAACCTTGCCTCACAGGAAGGTGCATACAATTCACAATCTTCGCCCTATGATCACAGAGCGGCCCCAATAAAAATATAACTCCGACTCTTCTGGGCCATATAGCGCATCTCGCTGCCATGGCTTGCATACACCGGCAAGACTGATCATGATCGGTCGTTGGAAAGCACGTCGCGCTTTCCTATGTGCCTTTTCGTGATGGGAAGTCCTCACCCTGCCCCGCTCATAAACTAGAGGTGTTTACACATACAATATTACACTGACGATGCTGTATAAATTACATACACTGCCTCCTCAGCATCCTCAGATGACTTACTCTGACATGTCCCTGATACGTGGCAATCTAACCCACTCAACACATGAACCATGTTACACTTACCACAGTCTAGCTGTAGATCCCTCCCTTCCACCCTTTTGTTACTTTGCTCCTACATGAGCCTCGATTTTGTTCAGAAATTTTTTTCTACCGCAGTATGTTGTATTTAAACTTTGGATACCCAACACATTTGCTCAGATGGGAATTCTGCACAGGCTGGCCCACTTATTTTCTCATTCTGTGCTCTTTCTGCAAACACTTAAGGTCTAATCAGTAATCACATAGCTTTGTAATATAAACAGCCAAGCAACGATGAAATCACTTTTAGAGGGATGCTTCTCATTCGCTGACAATGTGTTGTATAACTGACATTTTCAGAATTGTTATATTGTGATGGGCGTCGCCTCTAGATAACTCTGAGAGGACGGCGTGTTTTCAGTAACCTTGATTTCCAGTTGCCTCGGAACTTCCCACGGGGTCCCCAGCTCAGTCGTGTGAGTGGGTACCATGTCGACGGTTATGCAACAGACCTTAGTCAGTCAGCCGAGTGAAACTGACGTTGCATAACCACATCTGAGATCTAACTTAGATAATCAATCAGTGCTGGCCAAACACCTCAGCAGTCTTATGCTGCCAGAGAACGTGGCTATCGCGTCGCTCCAGAGTCAATAATGTAAAGCGCTTAAAAGCCTGAAAGAAAGTGCTCATGACAGCCTTGATGAAATTCTCTATGTAGTGTAATTGTGTGTCGTGTAACGCTGCTCCAGGTAGGAGAGGTCCCACCCTTTACAGGACAGTATTGCTGTCCCCGCGTTTTCCAGGGCAGTGAAGTGTCTTGAATTACGCAGCGAGAGGTATTTTGGAGAGTTATTTGAAATTACACGTTTGAGGTTGTCGATTAAATGTTTAGTGTTTAAGTAGTCAAAGTGGCTTCCTATCCAGAAAATAGTGTTTTGTCTTGGATAAGAATTTATCATCTTCATGTTTCGCTGGAAGGAAATCGTGTTTGTTGGATTGATGCAAAGTTATGCTTTCTCAGTAGAAATGGAAAATGGCGCTTAATTGGATAACCAGTGTGCTGTGCCCACAGGGCAGTTGGTCTCTGTGTACAGAAAGCTTCACCTGTTTGATGCGGATTTGCCTGGAGGAGAGAGTTTGAGGGAAAGTGAATTCACATTGCCTGGGAAGAGCATAACAGATCCAGTGTCAACTCCATTGGGAAAGGTGATTTTCTTTTTTAAGCTCTCAACTTTATCATGGCATAATGTTGTTGTTGTTTTCCATTGTTGCACATATTTCCTATTTATTGTCTTTAATTTGGAGTCAAAATCTAGGCTCATACAAGAGCAAGGTGACAATTGGGGGGGGGGGGGACCACATCATGGCAGTGGAGCAGTGAGGCAACAAGTTCGTACAAATTTCTCACCACATGATGAGTCATAATCCGAAGTGTCACATGGTTTGACACCTTCACTCAACAAAAACCTGATGACTTCTTGTTGCTCCATAACGGTGCACTCTTGTAGAGGGGCAGCCATTGTTGCAGCACGACCACCCGTGTTACACACTGGGACGTCAGGTACTAAGTGTTCCACAAGTGACTCAACCCTGGCCTTCTGAAATATCACATATAATACAATTGTATTATGCACAATTTGCACATGTACTGAGTTTTTATTTATTTGTATGCAGCCTGTGGCTGCTTGACTGCATCATTTTCTGGGGGAGTGGCTGTGCCACTGATGCAATGACCCCTGTTTCCAGTAAGCTGGGACTCATATCACCAACCTTGGAAGGATGACAGGCTGAGTCAATCCGCCTGGTGTCGATTCAATGGAATGAACAGGGGCTTGAACTCAAGACCCTATGATCTTAAGTCAGCCACCCAAGCCGTTTTAAGCCAACACCAGCTTATGTACTACAATTATGAAAGCTCGTTAAAAATGACGGGTTGGAATTATTTTATTTGAAATATTTATTGAAAGACTGGAAGATATGTTTTTCGTAGCAAGAAGCGTTATTTTAAAACACAACATGTACAAATGTGATCCTAATTTCTTTATCTTCTGGGACATTTCATTTTGACGGTCCAGCCTCGTTAGCGTGCCAAAGTCTGAAGCCTCGGCCTAGCGTTAGGTGTGCTTCTATCTTCTTCATTTATTGGACATCCTACGGACCTAAATGAACACTCGTTTTACTCTACGCGTGTTACGCATCATGTGCAGCGAAGTTCACCTCCCTGTGCCTTGTATTTATTCTTATTTTTTAGATGCTTCTGTACACCGCCCTTGAGGCCCGGTTGCAAGTCACCGTCTACATTTCCAACAGAAGAGACGTAATTACTCTTTTATGAAAAATGTTTTTCGAGTTTTTTTTTAATCCTGAAAAAATAGATCGTAGTGAACACACATTCATGTTAAAAGACTGGCCTTTAAACCCCTTCTTAAATTATCCTTATGAAGGGGGACAGACAAATACACAAACACACATTGTGTTTTGTAAAGGTGGACGAGTGACAGTAAAATTCACTTTATTCATTGACTCACCTTTAAAGTATTTTTATGGAATAGCTCCAGTAAGTTTTATTCAGTACTGGCATAGCCTTGCACCTATCTCTGAAGCTAACCTTTCAAGCGTTTTTAAAATATAGCGAGCTGAAGTTGAGGTTGACATGGGGAAGGAGGAGGGATTAAATGAAGAGAGGAAAATGAATACAGGGGCAATATGTGGATGTTCTATATCGGCAGTCTGGAGTTTACTCCTATATTGATATAATTTAGCCTTGTGTTGAATTTGTTTATTATATTGCAGGTGGGTTTGGCTGTTTGCTATGACCTGCGTTTCCCTCATCTGTCATGGAAGCTGAGAGAGATGGGGGCAGAGATTCTCACTTTCCCTGCTGCGTTTTCCACCCCAACTGGCCCTGCCCACTGGGAGGTGCAGCTCAATTCTAGTTTGTTTGTTTGTTTATTTATTAATTTTTCCCCGCTTCTATTACAAGCTTATGGAGGAGTTCTGCACTACATCATATAGTTCTCCCGAAAAGATGTCGACCAGCAGTTTACGTACACCTACTGAGTTTTCCAGCTGTTTTAGCCACTGTTTCAAAATACAATTTGGAAATTTTACTAAATTATGAATTTCAATGGAGAAAATGAGTCATTCTGTTGTTTTGTGTCACTGTGTGTTCTGCAAAGAGCATGGAGAAAAGAAAGAAAACCAGAGAATTGTCTGAGGAGGGCAGACACAAGATTGTAGCCAAGCATAGACAATCTCAAGGCTACAAGTCTATCTCCAGTGACCTTGATGTTCCTGTGTCCACCGTACATAATGTTATCAGGAAGTTTAAGGCCCACGGCACTGAAGCCAATCTCCCTGGATGTGGCCGCAAGAGAAAACTTGATCGAAGATTGCAGCGAAGGATTGCTCGAATGGTGGAGAAAGCACCTCGATAAACTCAAACAGATTCAAGCTGACCTTCAGACACAAGGTACGACAGTTTCAACTCACACCATCCGTTGCCAACTTCATGAAAGGGGGTTCTATAGTAGGAGACCCAGGAGGACCCCACTGCTGAGAGAGATACATAAGAAAGCCTGACTGGAGTTTAAACACACCTGAACAAGCAAAATCCTTCTGGGAGAATGTCCCGTGACAGATGAGACCAAATTAGGCTTTTTGGTAAAGCACATCATCTCTGTTTACAGAAAACAAAATGAAGCCTTCAAAGAAAAGAACACCTTCCCTGCAGTCAATCATGGAGGAGGTTCAG
Organism: Eptatretus atami; assembly: GCA_035128595.1. Taxonomy (NCBI): domain Eukaryota; kingdom Metazoa; phylum Chordata; class Myxini; order Myxiniformes; family Myxinidae; genus Eptatretus; species Eptatretus atami. The sequence goes on from CM068955.1 coordinate 125,539,814, forward strand.
TGATGTTTTGGGGTTGCTGTGCTGCCTCTGGCACTGGGTGCCTTGAATGTGTTCATGGCATCATGAAATCAGGAGATTACCAAGGAATTTGGAGTGAAATGTTCAACCCATTGTCAGAAAGCTTGTCTCTGTTGAAGGTCATGGTCTGCAGCAGGACAATGACCCCAAATACACTTCAAAAAGCACCCAGGAATGGTTCCAGACAAAACACTGGACTGTTCTGAAGTGGCCAGCACTGGCAAGCCAGCAATCAAATATAATGTCTTCCCAGATCTAAATCCCATTGAACACCTGTTGGGAGATCTGAAAACAGCAGTTGAGGAGAAGGCACCCTTCAAATCTGGGAGAACTGGAGCAGTTTGCACAAGAAGAGTGTGTCAAACTACCAGTCGAGAGGTGTAGGAAGCTTATCATGGCTATAGGAAGGCTTGACTGCAGTTATTTTGTCCAAAGGTTTGTCTACCAAATATTAAGTCGAGGGTGTCAATAATTTTGTCAATGCTATTTCTTTTTATTTTCTTATTTAAAAGGAGATATTAAGTTCTGAATCAAAAACAAAGGTTCTGCAATATTAACAGTGAAATATAGAATTGTGGAGACCAAATACTTTTGTCAATTTCAACTTATTTTTTGAGAAAATTGTGAGTTATTTGAAAAAAAGTGCAAGGGTGCCAATATTTTTGACCGTGACTGTACATGAATAGAGATGATTAAAAATTTATATGTAATTTATGGAAGTACCAAATATAATCTCTTCCCTGTGATAGGTCCTCCTACGTGCCCGGGCTATTGAGACACAATGTTGGGTCGTGGGTGCAGCTCAGATTGGACGGCACAACCCTTGTCGCACCTCGTATGGAGATGCCCTCATTGTCGACCCTTGGGGTAGGGTCATTGCCCGTTGTGGAGATGGAGATGACGTCTGCATTGCTGAACTCCGACCTGAAACACTGCATCGTGTGCGAAGAGGCATGCTCGTTTTGCAGCATCAACGAAAAGATATTGATTCATAAACAGAAAGTATGAGGTTGATCTGTCGGTGGTTTTGAGAGCGAGCAGGATAGCTTAGATGTATATGCACTCACCTCTCAGTGTTTTTGCCAATTTATGAATTTCAGCCCAGCTATAAATGGCCACCCTAGCATTTTGCAAGAAGGGCAGTACTTCAATTTGTGGACATGAAGCTGGGTGTTCGATCTGCTAGCATTAGTTGGTGGATATTAAAGATCCCACAGGGTCCTTCGTGAAGAGGCAGCATGTTAAGCGGCACCCTGAACAAATTATCTTGTCAGACGTCAGGCCGAATTGGGCCACAAACGTTCTCCAGCCGACCACACACGAAGTTTGGAATAATTTGGTCCATTAAAGAGGTCATATGATTTTAAGGCTGTATTAAAGATTCCAGATAATTTCAAATGATACACAGGATACATTACAATTAATATATTTTCCAGACTTTAAATGATGCAATTTACTGTTGTTCCATCACACTTATTGATTAAAGCATCAACTATGAATGCACAAAGAATATTTATGACAAACTGATGAAAGTTTGAACAGATATTTCTGGCTGAACATATCTGTGTACGCAAAGACTGCAAATTAATTTCGTTGTGGGGAAAAAAATGTGGAAGGAAAGACAAAGTTGAACAGGTGCTCGGCCTAAATTGGGGCATGTTTTGGTGCTCAGCAATATTGTGTGTATTGGATTAACATTCCCTACATACATGTGAATTACATCATAAAACAAAAACTGAAAGATTCAGATCTAACATAATCAAAATGCACCCTCATAAAAAATTACAAGGAAAGTTACAACTGGAATTTAATTTGGAGAACAAGGATAAGAAAACAAAGGGATTGGACTATCAAGTAACAATATAAATACACACATACTAACATCTAGTTACTTTGTATCGGCACAGTTATGACATCACTGAATCCATTTCTCATGAAAAATGCGAACAGAGTAGGGTAAAGCAGTATTCCTCATCGGACTTGTTCTACAATGAAACTGTAATTGACTGTCTGCTTTTGGGTTCTTGTGGAGTTATTAGCAGGTATATGTATATATATATATATATATATATATATATATATATATAATAATAAAAGAAAGACCCACCCACATCTCTCACATGTGATTGGAGGGAATAGCCAATCAACTAAACCCAGGTGGCTCGGATTATATATATAAATTGACACCTCCCATGCTCCTCCAGCTGAAACTTCTGCGTAAAGCAACCAAAAAGGCTGACTGACACAAGGTAAATGCTATGCTGTCTCAAACCATTCCCAGAGTTCCTCCACAGCTATAAAGACATTCACAAATAGTACACATATGAGAATCCCAATGCTACACACCCCCTCAGCTGCCGGACCGGTTTCATCGCTTATTGGCGAATCGTGGTATTGTTGGGTGTGCTGGAGTTTAATCTTGAGGATTTTTAGTGCCTCCTTTCCTTGGCCCGTGGGTTTGATGTGTCCTTCCAGACTTCTGGAAGGCTTGCTAAGTTTTGGGTGTGATGGACTCGGTCATCTGGGTCTCTGGCTCATTGGGCGGTCGAGCCCTCTGACCATGAGAGGGTTGTAACGGTCCGCCTCTACAATGAGAGCATAACAGATTGTGATATTAAATATTGGTTGTCTCGTTATGATGATGTTATGACCCCACCATGGTTTATCCAAAATTGTCTGGATATATGGACTTGGGCTCAACAATATCGCGTCAAGTTCCGGGTCGAGGATGATGGCACGGTCACCCACATCCCTAATGGAATCGTTATTGGGATTGACCGTGGCCAGGTATTTTACACGGGTCAGCCAAAAGTATGCTGGACCACCTTGTTTCTGGGTGCAAAGAACAGTTTTGCTCACAATGTGGCCAATTGAGACATTCGAGGGAGCATTGCACCGCACACATGCAGTGAAACCTCTGTGGTGCACCAGGGCACACCTTCCGCTTCTGCCTGTAGGGCTATGCTAGCAGGATGCGTACATCTGCATGCAGGGATGGGAGTGTTGTCCCAAAGATGTTTACAGGTGTGGTGTCTGCTATGCCTGCCTTATCTCCCCTTTCCACAGAGGAGGTATAGGAGGAGAGAAGGGGGGAAAGCAAGGAGGCTGCAGCCCCCTTACCCCCAGCAGCGTAGGACCTGGGTGTGGTTATGTCGGGCGCCAGGCCCACTGAGATGGGAGGGGAAAACATTGCGGCAAAGATGGTTGCTCTGGTGGTGGGAGAACAACTTCCATTGCTGCCAGGGGTTGAAAGTGATGGCTCCTCCTCTGAGGACACTGGTATTGACATGGGTGAATGGACAATGAAAAGCGCTGGAGGAGATGCCATCAGTGTAAAAGACCTCCTCCCTTGGGCAAGGTTCCACAGGGAATTTATCGCCAGCGGATTGAAGCGACGAAGCCTGTGGGGCGTAGAGCTGCCCAGGCATTAGACATTCCTGGGCCGGGGCAGAAGGGGGACAGGATATGATTCCCCCAGCTATCCCTCCCTGGTTCCTTTCCGCTCCCGGAGAAGCTCCTCACACCTCATTTTTGTCCCCCGTTACGGGGCGGCCAAATTTAATGGGTGTCAGCCATCTGGGTGGGGGTTGAACTTTGATTTGCCATTATTTTGATTTTATTTGAAATGATTTATGGCCAGACTTTTGTTTAGTCTTGTTGTTATTTACTTGTTTGATTATTGTTTTGATTTATCATTATTGATCTGTTTTTACCTCCGCCGCTGAAAGTGAAGGCGGTTATGTTTTCACCCCTTTTTGTTTCTTTGTGTGCAGGATATCTCAAAAACTTGGACGGATCCGGATGAAATTGTGTGGACAGGTTGGTTGTGTGACAAGGACGAACTGATTAGATTTCAGTGAAGTTCCGGATCCGACTACTAGAATTTTTGAAGTGATTCTTCACCATTGAGAGATGGGGCTAAACGAATATATAGCACGATATCTCAAAAAGTTGTGGACGGATTCGAACGAAACTTGGACTGGTTGGGTGTGTGACAAGGACGAATTGATTTGATTTTGGTGAAGATCTGGATCTGGATGCGAGGATTATTTAATTTTTACAGTGATTCTTCACCATTCAGAGATCGGGCCAAAAACTATATAGTACTGTACAGCACGATATTTCAAAAATGTATTGGGCCCGATGTGTTCTCGTGGATCAGGCGTTGCGTGGCGGAGGTATACGCTCTACCGAGTGCCCTTCTAGTTTTGTTATGGTGTTGATTCCTGGTTTGACAGTTGATGTTTTGTTGTTTTTTAACCCTTTGTTGATAAAAAAGGAAGGTTTGGGCCATTAAAACCCACAATGCCCCCATCTACAGAGCACAGGTGGTTGCCCAATGTCTTGATGAGCAAGACACTCATATCCACATATCCTGGCCTTCTCAGTCACTAAATCTGAACCCAATCGAACATTTATGGTATATTCTGGAATGATGCCTGAGACAGCGTTTTCCATCTCCATGAAACAGGTGTGAGTTGATTGACTTTCTCATGGAAGAATGGTTCCGCATCCCTCCTGCAGAATTCCAGACGCTGGTGGACTCTATGCCAAGGCACATTCAGGCCATACTGGCCAAACGTAGTGGCCCAATGCCTTAGTTAAGTGACTTTACATTGGCGTTTCCATTTTTCTTTTGGTCCACTACATATAGAATAAAGCTATTGTGGACTTTACACTTTTAATACTGGCAGACGCGCGTGTGCAGTTCGACCCTAACGTTAAAACAGAGATAAAATATCTTAAATGGTAATCGATCCGCCATGAATAAAAGTGAAGTTGTTTTGGACCTTACCCTTCATCGAAGCAAAAGGGGACCAACTCCTGGCTGAACACAAAAACTTTCGAACACTGAACCAACAAGGCAGTGATGCAGATAGTATTGAAACAACAAATACACAAGGCATCTTGAAATTCATAATCAAGAACACATTAAAGTGCACTTATAGCAATCTTACAAGACTGTATCACATCGTAGGGAGATGACAAATTTATTCAGCTTCAGTTACAGCTGAGTGATCGTTCAGCAGGGTCAAACTTCTCAAGAATCATCGTCGCTCCAAAATGACTGGAGAATGATTTTCTGGCCTGGCATTGCTCAGTATAGAATAGGATCTAGGTTCAAGAGTGGATTACTCATCGGTGATTGACACCTTTGCCAGAATACGCAAAAGGTGCAAATATTTCAGCTCAGCAGGGAGTGACAACAGCTTGAAAGGGAGCGAACGTCTGTTGAGTGGTTGGTCCCAGAACCAACATTTCTCTCCTTTTGACCCCAAAGACCATTTAGACCCCTTAAGACCCTAACTACTATTGAAATGTACCCTTCATAGGTAGACTATCTAGACCCTTTAGACCAGTAGTTCTCAACCTTTTTTTGCCCCATGCACCCTTTTCACCATATGTCAGAATGTCATTCCCACCTTTCCCAAGATTGAATCAAATGGTGCATTCCAAATAATATGCATATAACATTGAAAATCTTTTTATTTTTCTATATTAGTAGTTAGGGAATTTTAGCAAATGTATTGACCATCTGTGAAAAAATTGCTTACCAAAAAATTTCTTCACTAACGTATTCATCTAGGTGTCTACTAACACCTATCAATTAGTGCAAACCCAAATCCTTGTGGAAAATTCTGGGAGCAATCAAATTCGGGTGCTCAGAGGGCCTGCGCGAAAACATCGGAAAATTAACTTTTGCCAGTATTGACTTGTGGGATGTCTAACTAGGGGTTTTTGGGGTGCTGAATTGATTCCAACCATTATTTTTGAGAAAAAAACACTCCTTGATCATATAAATGTATTTTATTGACATTTTTAACAGAACTGTGCTCAATGGAAATGTTGCTTCGTCAGCTTTTACAACCTTATTCATCAAACCCCAGTATCTTCCTCACTCCTCTTGTCATCCAGCTGGTTTATGTTCAGGCAAGAGTTACCATGACAGATGCCGCAAGCAGAAATACACTTGACTCCTTGCTTTTTACAGCAGCACCTGAGTGAGCTGCAGTCCCCGCACAGTTGCAGCTGGCAAACGTCAGGAGGTAGTCTGGTGCAATGGAGTCTGTAGAAGGGACTGGTGCATATCCTTGCTCAGTGAGTTGCCATCCATAGTCCGGGCATCCAACGATGGACTTTGCAGCATCAGCCAGTCTCTAGTCTGGAGGTAAGCTCGGAGAGAGTGCTGTGCTGCAGCTCCTGTTGTCGGGGGAGTTTCTCAGGTTTTATGCTCCCAGTAGCAGCTCGCTTGCTGAAGATGTCGAATCTCAAGTCTTCCAAGTCTTTGGAGGATTTCCCATGGAACATGAGCATGAAAAGATCACAGCCTGCTTTAATGATATCACCTTTCTCAGCTCGGATGTCCATAAACACGTCCATTGCCCTCTCTGCTTCATCAGTCTTGCAGAGCTTGCTTAGCAAAGTTGGTTTGCTAAACCCAAAAATTGCAGACACTGTATCGCAGCCAGAGAAGCTGTCAAGAAGATGAGATACCTCGGTATATCTCTGGGAGGGCCTCCCGGATCTTTCCGACATCGTAAGATGTTTCTTTGGCTGTCGTGAGGAGATCGGATGGTCTGCAACATGATGAATCAGCATAACCAGGACGTCTGTGTCCTTAGCCCTCACCTCGACAGGGACTCTTGCCTCATCTGGAGCTGCGCGGACGATGGAGGTGTCGGCATCATCGGAGCATTGCTGTACACTGATTCCATTCCTACTAAATGTCTCAGCAAGGAGCAGAACGAGCTGGGCTTTGTTGTTCTTGTTATCGAGGAACTTTTCTCTTGCAATGATGATTTTGAGATCCAGACGAATCTGAATGTCACAGCATGCATTCTTTGTTCGTCTCAAGTGGTCATGGTCCTTGGTGGAGCTGCCATATCCGTCAAAGACCACCGTTACCCGGAGCGATGGCTCCCCATGGACTTCACAAACCGGAGGTAGCTCTGGCAACATCCTTCCAAGTAAGGTTAGCCTCCCACTTGACATTGTGCAGGAACCACCCACCATCAACCACAAGGGTTGTGCAGGGGGTTGTTCGACAGGTGCCACACATGCCTTCAGGGACCTTGCTAGGGCAGCCTTGTCTGGCTTTCGCAACTTTTGATTTTTGTCAAACAGAGACATCGGTTGTGGCGTCAACTCAAAGCGCAGAGCTTCTTTGGTCTTGACTCACGCTCACTGATGACAATGAGGCGGTTGAATAGCTTCAGTGAGTCAATGACCAGCTTCTCGCCATTGACTTTGGGTCCAGATCTAAGGCTTACAATTGATTTGACCTTGTGTTTGGTTACCATTGCATCCACAACAGTTTTCCCATCCATCTTAGCCTGTATGCTCTGCCAACTTATTCTGCTTGATCAGCGTTGACTTGGTCTTCGGGAGTGCTGCTGAACCCAGTTGAGAAGCGCACCAGAGTCTTCTTGTCCCGTGTGGCATCGAAAGGTTGACTTCCTCCAACCACCCAACTATGGTGTTGACACATCGTTATCTCTCTTCATTTGGGCTCTTTTAACGTCGGTGTGGACAGGTACCCCACATTTGACCATGCTTCTTTCTAGCTCTTGGTGAATGAACGAGAAGTGGTTCAGAGTCTGAACCCAAGACTTATGAGAAGACTAATTCCGAAAGGGCCTCTGTTTAGACCACCAGAGGATTTTGCCTCACGCATGAGTGTGGTTTCTATCGTGATGTCGGTCCATGTGCCGGACCATTCATGGTCTGAGACCTGACTACATGGTTGCCGTACAAAGTGAACTTGGATAAAGTTTCCTGGAACATGGGACTCTCCTGTCGCTGATGCATCAGCTGTACATACAGCCTTGCTCCCTTTGCGTACTGATGGTGGCCCGCTAAAAGCTCTTAGCTAACGTCAGCTAACACAGGAATTCTACTGAGCATGAGCACAAGTATAACCAACAATATAGCAGTGGTTTCAAAAATGTTGTATGCTGGTTTCAGCACAATTTGAACAATCTGAATCAATTGAGCCAAATTACCGCAAAACACAGTCTGAGATATCTACAAATGTATCATATCAATATTTTACGGCCAGGGATTCATTTTTCCTCAAATCTAATGGTTGGAATCAATTCAGCACCCCCAAAAAACCCTAGTTAGACATCCCACAAGTCAATATTGCACAAAGTTAATTTTTCCGATGTTTTCGGCAGGCCCTCTGAGCACCGAACTTTGATTGGCTCCCCAGAATTTTCCACAAGGATTTGGGTTTGCACTAATTGATAGGTGTTAGTAGACACCTAGTGAATACGTTGGTGAAGAAATTTTTTGGTAAGCAATTTTTTCACAGATGGTCAATACAATTTGCTAAAATTCCCTAACTATAGTACATATACTGTACATTACTTGGATTATTTTTATAGTGGAGTTTTACAAATTTAATAGCAATAGAAAATGTTGATGGATTTAAAATCTTGAATTAAAGTAGTTTTTTTTATATTCATAACTAATTACTCAACAGACTAAAGTTACTGAAGCATACTTCAATAAACAAAAAGTTCAATAGAATGCCAGGGT
>CM068955.1:125565132-125576892 GCA_035128595.1 Eptatretus atami
CCATCCTTTGCATCAGAGAAAAGGGATATCCCACCTGCATTATTCTGTTGTTGTAAAAGTGTGATCTGTCGTGCCAAGTGGGTTAGGATTTGCGGTTTATTTTTCCTCATTGTATATAAGTTTGCATGTTCCCATTTTCCTTTTTGTGTCTTTTGACTCACTTGGTTTGTGTCCGTTTATTATAGGATCGTGCTGACCCACTTCCCTGTGCTTTTCATCATAAAATAAATCCTTTAAAAGGTAAGAAAGCGTGTTTCAGCCATCTGGTTTCTGTGTGTTACTGCCATCATTTCTAATCATTTGGGAGACCAAATGGTAAGTTGAGAAATATTGAACGCAGTGCATTTAAAAAGACCGTATTGACCATCCCCCAGGACAAAAGGTCCTGGCTCTGAGTAATTCTGTATTAATGGATACTCGAATGCCGCAGTACTTACTCTACACTCTACACATTTGCTCTGTGAAGGTTTCCCATTTCTCTGATGCTGATTGTCTTATTGTTAGCTTCTCCCAATCCACATCACCCAACTCTTTCCTAATAACCTCAATGTTTGCCTTATTGAAATCTAATAGCCTTACTCTGCTATGCTGAACTCGAACTCTTAACAGAATATTTGCACACATGATGTTGTGGTGATTTGATCCTAAATGCTCCCCTACCTCCACCTCCTCCCCCATACCAGACATGAAGAATTCCAAAGGGCATTGGTAAGTGAAGAGTATTGATTATGGAGGATTTTAACTTGCCAGGGATAGATTGGGTCCAGAAACAGGGAAAGGGCAGAGCAGATGAGGATTTCCTAGTTTTAGTCCAGGATTGCTTTTAACCAAGTTTGTGGATAAACCACGAGGAGTGCAGTGTTCGACCTCCTTTTAAGTAACGATCCTAGTATGGGGAGAGGTGGAGGTAGAGGGAGCATTAGGATCAAATCACCACAACATCATGTGTGCAAATATTCTGTTAAGAGTTCGAGTTCAGCATAGCAGAGTAAGCTATTAGATTTCAAGAAGGCAAACATTGAGGTTATTAGGAAAGGTTGGGTGATGTGGATTGGGAGAAGCTAACAATAAGACAATCAGCATCAGAGAAATGGGAAACCTTTCACAGAGCAAATGTGTAGAGTGTAGAGTAAGTACTGCGCATTCGAGTATCCATTAATACAGAATTACTCAGAGCCAGGACCTTTTGTCCTGGGGGATGGTCAATACGGTCTTTTTTAAATGCACTGCGTTCAATATTTCTCAACTTACCATTTGGTCTCCCAAATGATTAGAAATGATGGCAGTAACACACAGAAACCAGATGGCTGAAACACGCTTTCTTACCTTTTAAAGGATTTATTTTATGATGAAAAGCACAGGAAGTGGGCAGCACGATCCTATTAATAAACGGACACAAACCAAGTGAGTCAAAAGACACAAAAAGGAAAATGGAACATGCAAACTTATATACAATGAGGAAAAATAAACCGCAAATCCTAACCACATTGGCACGACAGATCACACTTTTAACAACAACAAAATAATGCAGGTGGGATATCCCTTTTCTCTGATGCAAAGGATGGGTGTGGGACTCAGTGTCCGCTTTTTAGATCCGTTACATGGCGATCTAACCTACTCAAAAACACCGCACCCTACTACACTTACCGCAGTCTAGCTATGGATCTCCCCCCCCCTTTCCACATAACAGTCCATTCCAATGAGGTGCAAAACGAGAAGCAGATAGAGGCCAGGGTGAGGGCGGTTGAGTCGTGAAGATAAGGAATGCTATTAAGGAGAAGCAGAAGCCTTTATTAGGTACAAGTAAATACAACCTGTCGCTTCGCTGACGATGGGTTTAAGGAGGGGGGCTGAGAGAGGAGGGAGGAGGAGAGAGAGATGAGGCAGGAGGGGGGGAAGCTAGGAAGGAGGAAGAGCGAGGAAGGGGGGGGGAGTGAGGAGAGCTATGCCTCACCAAACGTTGCTATACCACGGAGGGAGGATGCGAGGAGGGGTGAGAGAAAGAGAGGAGGATAAACAAAAAGAGAAAGGTGAGGGTGGATGGGTTAGTAAAGATATTATATGTTATGCTTAATGACCGAACACACACAAAGACAAACTCATGTCAGAATAGCTGTACACACGACGACACAACAGAGTTAATAATGTAATCCACTGGCACATCTGCAAAAATTTTAATGTCCCAGTTCCAGAAAATTTGTGGAACATGAACCAAAAAATAATCACTGAAAACATGGAAGTACCTATCGCTCACGTACGAACTAATGATCTCATCGAGCGTGAACATCGAAAACAATGTGTTGAGACCAGATATCATACTTAGATAAAAAAAAAGAAGAAAAAGAAGAAGGCATTCTGATTGAGGTGTTAATACAGTGATTTTCGACTAAACGATGCAGAAATCAAGAAAATGACCAAATACCATGACCTCAAGAATGAAGTGAAAAGATCCTGGGAAGCTAAAGAATGCCAAAGTTGTAAACCAGTGATAATTAGAGCTACGGGAATGATGACAAAGAAGCTCACAGAGATATTAAACATAGGGGCAATAACCCTGGGTGCTCACCTGGTAGTGGCTGGATAAGATAATCAGGCAAACACTGGTAGACATGGTTGACCACAAAATATATAATGGAGAAGAAAGTAAACACCTATGGGTTTTTATTTTAATGCCATGAACAAACTTTAGTACATCACGGGAGAATAAGATTGTGGTCAAGTTTCATCGAAATTGTATGTTAGTTTTGGAGAAGAAAGCAAATACTTATTTTGGGGGCAACCCCCCTTAGAGCCAGATTTTTCTCATGTCATGAACAAACTTTGGTACGTCATGGGTGATGAAGGTTGTCGTGAAGTTTCTTCGGAATTGTGTGTCGTTGAGAAGAAAGCAAATACCTCTTTGGAGAGGCACCCCCCCATCGTAAACTCCCTCTGTAGACCCCTTCAGACCCCGATTTTTCTTTTTTTTATGCCATCACGGGTGATGAAGGTTGTGGTCAAATTTCATTGAAATTGTGTGTGTAGTTTCTGAGAAGAAGTTGCAAGTATTTGTGGACGGACGGATGATGCCGCCATCCCATAAGCTCCCGGAACGATTTACAGGTGAGCTAAAAACCATTCCTGGAATATTATTACAAACTAACTACAGTTGGAAGCTGTCTGGGCTCAGCGACGATCCTGAAGAGAGCCCTCGCACAAAACTTTGAGAACAGAAAACTTCACAGCTTTGGTCCATGAATCGTGAACCCTTACTGAAAGGAAGGTGGATACTTTGAGCCTGCCCTGGGAGGACTCCATTCCACATTCTGAAACCCACATATGGAGATAACAATAAAGGACACACACACACACACACACACTTTTATTAGTCTGGATAAAATAACAGACTGGAGTTAGATTTATATCACTGTCGGAGTAAGCAGAGGCAAGTTTAAAACTCGGCAAGCCAAAAGAGAGTACGAGAAGGACGTGGCGAAGAATATTAAACAAATAACAAGGCTTTCTTTAAGTATATCACCGGGAGGATGGTTAGTGATGAACGTGAGACGGCAGGCTTATTAAAACAGATATTTTCCTCAACATTGACACAGAGAACAGTCAGAGAATTGCCAATAGCTGAGATTATCTATCAAGGAGGTGAGAAAGGGCATTTAGAGGAGATCTCGGTTGGAGTGGACGAAGTAAAGGAACAGCTAGGAAATTAAGAGTAGATAAGGCTCCGGGTCCAGATAATATGATAATATGCACTCTAGGTATTGATGGAGGTGTAGCAGGTAAGCGAGATGTTAAGGATATTTTCAATAGTTCCCTGGAGGATTAGAGTAGCAAATGTAATTCAATTATTTAAGAAAGGATCCAGAGAAGAATTGGGAAACTATAGACCTGTTAGTTTGACTTCAGTTTGGGAAGGTGTTGGAGACATTATTAAGGACCAGATGAGGAACCATTTAAACAAAACAAAACTAACTAAAGGGAGTCAGCCTGGGTTAACCAAATGTAGTTCTGTTTATAAATCTTTTGGGTTCTATGAAGCAGTTGCTGATTGGGTGGATGAAGGAAAGGCAGTGGACATAGATTATCTAGACTTTAAGAAGGCATTGATAAGGTACCACATCGGAGGTTGTTAGCCAAAGTGAGGCTTGTGAAGTGGCTGGTCAGGTAGCTAATTGGATACAAAACTGGCTTGTGATAGGAAGCAAAGAGTGGCTGTGAGTGGGAGGTGTTCTTGCTGGGAGGAATGTAAGTAGTGGGTACCTCAGGGATCAGTACTCAGACCATTACTATTCATTATTTACTCAATTCTTTGGATAGTGGGTGAAGAGTAGGCTTTCCAATTTTGCAGATGACACAAGCTTGAGGTGAGGTGGATAGCAGAGGTGGTGACCAGATTCAGGAAAGTATTGATACTTGCATAGATTGGCAAAAAGATTGGCAGATTCATTTAACCTGAGCAAGTGTAGTAGTTGGGATGGGAAAGAACAATGAAAATAGAATTACAGGATACAAGGGGCAAACATGAGCAGTGTCACACAGGAGGAAGGATCTTGGGATGTAATATACAATAAACATGGGAGTAAGTGGACAGACATGCCAGCTTGGCAGCTACAGGTAAGCAATAGGGTTTCAAGTTGCATTCCTCGGGGAGATCAATTATAAATAAAAAGAGGTGGTGTTACATTGTATAGGAATTTAGTGAGGCCACATCAGAATATTGTTAGAAGGACATCGCTGCCAAAGAGAGGTTTAGCACAGGGTTGCTAGATCGATTCCGGGCCTAACTCGACTTCAGCTATGAGAGTGGCTGAAGGAGACAGGGCTTTATACACTATAAAGATGGTGGTTACGAGGTGATATGATGTTTAGATAATGAGGGAGATTAAAATAGATGTAGAATAATTATTCAGATAGAGTAAGAGATGATAGGACCAGGGCAAAGCCTGAGAGTAAAGAAGAGGAGAGTTTACGTGTATAAGAGGGGTTTTACTTCAGAGTAGTTAATGCATGAATGGCCTCCCTGGAGAGGTACCCCAGCAGATAAATTTAAATTGGATTAGATACGGGTAGCTGGAATTATGGAGATTGAGGGGTTAGGGATGTTGCAGGACTTTTAGGTTGCTTGAGTACGGATGTGGTGATTGTGTGCATGTGTGGAGTGTTGTCTGTTAGGTCTCGTCAAGGGTGGTGTATGTTTTGATGTTGTGTGTTCTCCAAACAACCGCTCGCCCATTTCGCGCCCCCACCACCCCAGACAACACCCCCCCCCCCCAAAAAAAACAACAAAAAAAACAATTTGCATTTTCTTTTTTATATAAATTGGTCTGGAGTTGATGTAGATAATAGGAACGATGGGCAAATGCCTCCTAATTCTAGAGATTCCTTGTGAAAACTTGGTGGACGGTTTGGGGTCTGACAAGGAAGAATGGATTCAATTGGTGAGATCGAATCCGTTCGGATATGAAGAGTTTTAAAAGTGTTTTTTTATCAGCAATGAGGATATGCAAAACGATATATGACAATATATCAAAAAGTTGTGGACGATTATGACAAAAGTAGGCTAGATGAGTTGCATTAGGTGACAAGAACAACGCGGATTAGATTTTGGTTCAGGCCAGAATCCAGATCCGGCCTTCAGTAGGATGCAAAGCATTAACTGTAGCCTGGCGGAGGTATATGCACTCCACCGAGTGCTTTCTTGTTAACACTTATTTTCTTCTTGTCTGTCTGCGTCCTTAATGCATGTCCTAAAAAACAGTAAGTTTCCTGTTTCGAATAGATTTTCAATTTAGTTTGGGACTGGCCAGACAGGCAGAAAGACTAAACCAAAAAACACCTCACTCCTCTCTGCGTACGCGCGATCAGACGAGATTCCGTACAATTTGCAAAAGATACGCAAACTGCCAACGTTGTGTTCTGATTCATGTTATAGAGTGTTCAAAGTAATAAATTTAATTGAAATAAAGTTGTTCAATCATAGACTCAGGGCCAGATTTAGACATGTGGTGGCCCGCTGGGCAGCCTTCGAGTATGGATGCCCACCCACCTTTAGAATACTAAAAATGTGACAAGACATCATAATTGTTCATAAAGTATATCACTCATCCATAAGTATATTTTTTCAAGAACAAAGACATTCGAACTTCTACTATAAATAGAGAATGAGATGAGATGATATCTTATATCTGTTAAGATCGAATATCTTATATCCTGTTCCACTAACTACAACTACCATTCAGGCACTCACAAAATAATATTTTTCCTGACAAATTTTTTTTTCATGAAATATGTGGAGGCCCCTGGTGATGGCCCTGGGCACTGTCCAGCGGCCCATGCCTAAATCCAGCCCTGCATGACTGACTTTGTAGACAAATAAACCATTGTTTGAATCCTGATTTTCATTTCATGGCCATGTGGGGTAATAAATGAGAACATGCAGCCTCTTTGTCTTCCTCAGCACAATATCAGACGTTAAGACTGGGTTAGGGGCTCCACCATGGGTCGCTCAAAACTAAATCATCTTCCATTGGAGAACTGAAAGCAAAGCCTCAAATTCAATTCAACTATAAAGTGTATCTCCAATGATTTAAGCATGACTCTAATGCTTAAAACGATTATGGGTAATTGAGGGACTATTGTACACCCTGTGATGGTGTTCAGGGCTGTAACGCCGGAGAAACACTCTGTTCCCTTTCAACTTTTTGTGCTCAAATTGTATCAATCACATCACCGGATACTTCACAATTTTTCGTTTGAAAAGAACTTGAACCATGAAATGAACACTGTAACAATGCCACTTTCAATTGTTGTTTAGTGTGTATTTAATCTACAAATGAAGCCAATTGAAAAATAATGTGCTAATCAAGAACATGTCTCAAATCACAACTTAATTGTTAATGAAAAGAAGAACCACAATGCAAACAATTATCTACAATGGTGTTTCAAAAATATGTTATATATTCTGTCTTTGCCTTAACTCAGGCATTTTCAGTTGTACATGATTTGATTTGCTGAACGCATTTGTGATTGGACTGATTTTTATTAACTAAGAATAGTCATTACAATGAATTTTTTTTAACTGTGTTTGTATTGGATATATTTACATCATAAAACTTAACGTACATTGCGATAGAGTGTGCAATTGACTAAATGTAGCACTCAGAATACTCGTCACAGGAACGAGACTTGTTCTTCCTGTCTGGTTTTAGCTCATCTGACTTTAGTCCGGTGAAGCTTATGCTATCGGCAGCTATCCATTGGTGGAGTCAGTGCAGTGAGTGAGTCTGAAACACTTCAGTCATCATCGCTTGAACTCAAACAAACGATTTGATGAAACTTGGCTACAAGCTTCATATCTGATGTCGAACGAAAGTATGTTGACACATCAAACATCTGCACTCATCAACGGGTTGAATCAAGCCTAAATAGGGAATATAAATTAAAAATCTGACCGAACAACGAGGGTGTTGCATCACAGCACAGCATACCTTCAGCCAAAATACATGACGTGTAAACCTGCATCGCTGTAACGCAGAAGGGTTTCCTTCAACCAACCACGCTGACAGGGATTTGCGCATGACAAAATGTCCATATTTATGTCATTGACTTGCTCCTTATCCGGTGAGCATTAGGACCCTGGTCATATTTTGCTTCCAATACTTATCATGGCAGATTGAGATATATTTGATGTGTCGAGTAAATTATTTTATGTTTTAACAATTGAACCATTTTTAAAAGAAGAATAAATTTCATTGTGTTGATTTCTCAAAAGTTGTTTTCAAAAGCTGCTGCAACTGCCTCAGAAAATTATAATTATTTGGCAAAACTTTCTCAAACATATTGTTGCATTGAATGGAAAATTTATCTCAGGTATTTATAGATTGATTCATTTTCATTTTATACTTGTGATAAAAACTGGGATTGGTTGTCATAGCTCCGAGGTAGCTATGTAATCCTTGAATCTTCTTATCTTTCTTTCAGTTTCACTGCACTCGTCCAGTTCATTTCCATGGGTCCCTGAGAACAGCAAGGTGCAAAAATAGCGGCCTTTCACATCTCACCAAAATGAAACAATCCCCTCATGGCTCACTCACCCATACCTATGTCAACACACATACAGGCATCTAACAATTATACATAGTAGCTAAATAAGATACTTTCAGATACAAGAACTTATACTACAACGAGGATGGTCTAAAGCAGGGGTCTCAACCAGGGGAATTTTTGCGGTTTCAGGGGGAATTGAGACCACAGATTGGCAGACTCAAACTGTTGAATATTGTTCTTTCTACAAACTACAATCTACAGATTGTACATAAATACAGGACATCACACTTTATTGAATAAGTGTGATGTCCTGTAGATTACAATCTGTAGAATTGTAGTTTGTTTTAATTATATCTGTGACATTCAATAAAGTGTATTGAATGTCTCAGATTAAATAAATAAAGATAAATGTTTCATTTTTTATCTGTGGAAAATATTCCATTTATAGTTATCTTTGACTTGTTCTTGTTTTTTATTCACAGAATTTGGAGCCTATCATGAGTGTCAAAAAAAAGGAGGGTACGATGATTCATTATTCAATTATGGATTCACAATCCATCATCATCAATGGAGAAGAAAGCGCCTCAATGTGTTATTTGTAGCAAGCTTTGTAAATTATTCTATGAAACCAACAAAGTTGAAAGCCATTTGCAGAATGTTCATCCTCAAACACAAGGACAAGACAAAACTTTTTGAACGTCATGGGAATGCTCTCAAAGATGAAGCTGGATTCAACAGGGCATTCCAACAAATAAACCAAAGGTTATTGAAGCTTCTTATGTCGTTAGCACTGGAGATAGCAAAGCAGAAAAAAACCACATACAATTGGGGAAACTTATTGATCAAACCTTGCACTCTCAAAATGTGGAAATTGTGTGGAAATGGATGGAGAAAAAACTTGCAGTGTTTCACAATCAACATACTTTCAAGATGATCAGGAATGGCCATTGACACAGTCAAGGATCAAGTTGTGCAGATCAAGTCTGCAGCATTTGGCTTATTTTCAATTCAACTTGATGAATCGACTGATGTGGCATCGTTTCCCATTTGTGTTTGCAAGATATGTTCACTCAGGTTCATTTAAAGAGGAGTTTCTCTTTTGTTCTCCTCTTAAAACAACTACCAAGGCCTCAGATATTTTCGAAAAGGTTTCATCTTTCTTTGAATCAGAATCTTTTGTGTGGGATAATGTCTTGGGTGCTGTACAGATGGAGCACCAGCTATGTGGGACAAAATCGGATTTCAACTTTGTGTGAAAAAACAACCTCCAAAAGTGAAAGCATTCATTGTATGATCCATCGTCAGGCACTGGCCTCAAAAACACTTCCAGCTCTACTAGGGAAGGTTTGATCAAACAATTAAAATGTGAATTTTTTCAAAGGGGAGCTCTCAACTCACGACTTTTCAGCAGCAGTTATGTATTGACATGGTGCAGGCTATCATTTGCTTCTTTCTACAACAAATGTTGATGGCTTTCAAGAAGGAATGTACGAGCGAGTGTTTGAGCTTAGAGACGAGCTCAAAATTATTTTTTGAAGTTCAGGGTAAGATGGAATTTTTGCCTGGCTGGATGATGAGGAATGGATCATGTGCCTTGCCTATTTGGTGATATTTTGAGCAGCTGAATAAACTGAATCTTCAGATGCAAGGAAGAACACATCATCATAAAATTCATGGATTCCTTGGAAGCTTTCATGAGCAAGCTGGAAAAATGGAAGAGAAAGGTCAAGATCAAAAATTTGCAATGTTTGAGAAACTGTCATCAATTCTGTTCTGTGGTGTGAAGACAAAGTGCTTCCAGAATTTGCAAAAATGAATATTTGCAGCATTTGACAGCACTGAAAGAATTCAGCCGAATATTTTCCTGAACTCAGTGATGAGTTATAATTAGTGCGAAATACATTTAAATTGTCAGTTGAAAAGTTCCTGATGATTGTAAGATGCATTTCTGGAGCTGAAGACTGATCGGGAGCAAGGATATGTTCGATGAGAAATCAATCACAGCATTTTGGCCTTGATGTGCTATCCTACCAAAAGTGGAAGAAAGAGCTATCCATGCATTGCTTCTATTTGTCGACATATCTTTGCGAGTCAGGCTTTTTAATTCGTTGCAAATGAAAATGAAGCAACGAAGTAGATAAGAGGTTGAAAATGACATGCTTGGCCCTTTCAAGCACACCTCCGCATATCAAGAATGGCGAAGAAAAAACAATCACAGGTTTCTCATGACTGTAATCTTCATCAGAATAAAATGAATTACAATACCCTGGCATTCTATTGAACTTTTTGTTTATTGAAGTATGCTTCAGTAACTTTAGTCTGTTGAGTAATTAGTTATGAATATAAAAAAACTACTTTAATTCAAGATTTTAAATCCATCAACATTTTCTATTGCTATTAAATTTGTAAAACTCCACTATAAAATACAAGTATGTACAGTATATGTACTATGTTAGGAATTTTAGCAAATTGTATTGACCATCTGTGAAAAATTGCTTACCAAAAAATTTCTTCACCAACGTATTCACCCTACGTGTCTACTAACACTATCAATTAGTCGCAACCAAATCCTTGTGGAAAATTCTGGGGAGCCAATTCAAAGTTCGGTGCTCAGAGGGCCTGCGCGAAAACATCGGAAAATTAACTTTTGCCAATATTGACTTGTGGATGTTCTAACTAGGTTTTTGGCGGGTGCTGAATTGATTCCAACCATTAATTTGAGGAAAAGATGAATCCCTTGGCGCCGTAAAATATTGAATATGATACAATTTGTAGATATCTCAGACTGTGTTTTGGCGGTAATTTAGGCTCAATTTGATTCAGCATTGTTCAAATTGTGCTGAAACCAGCATACAACATTTTGAAACCACTGCTCTATTGTTGGTATACTTGTGCTCATGCTCAGATTAATTCGCTGTTGTTAGCTGACGTTAGCAAGAGCTTTTAGGGGCCACCATCAAGTACGCAAAGGGAGCAAGGCTTGTATTACAGGCTGATGCATCAGGACAGGAGAGTCCCACTGTTCCAGGAAATTATCCAAGTCACTTTGTACGGCAACCACTGTAGTCAGGCTTCTTCAGACCATGAATGGTCCGGCACATGACCGAACATCACGATAGAAAACACACTCATGCCTGAGGAAATCCTCTTGGTCTAAACAGAGGCCGCTTTCGGAATTAGTCTTCTCATAATCTTCAGGGTTCAGACTCTGAACCAACTCTCGTTCAATTCACCAAGAGCTAGAAAGGAAGCATGGTTTCAAATGTGGGGCTACTGTCCACAACCGACTGTTAAAAAGCAGCCCAAATGAAGAGAGATAACGGAGAGCTGTCAACCCATAGTTGGTGGTTGGAGGAAGTACACCCTTTCGATGCCACACGGGACAAGAAGGTCGAGGTGCGCTCTCAACTGGGTTTCAGCAGCACTCCGAAGACCAAGTCAACCTGATCAAGCAGAATAAGTTGGCAGAGCCATCAGCGGCTAAACTGATGGGAACTGTTGTGGATGCAATGTAACCAAACACAAGCTCAAATCAATTGTAAGCCTTAGATCTGGACCCAAAGTCAATGACGCAGAAGCTGGTCATGACTCACTGAAGCTATTCAAACCGCCTCATGTCATCAGTAGCGTGAAGTCAAGACCAAAGAAGCTCTGCGCTTTGAGTTGACGCCACACCGGACGTCTCTTGTTGACAAAAATCAAAAGTTGATTCTCTCTTTT
>CM068955.1:125576917-125587098 GCA_035128595.1 Eptatretus atami
TCCTCCTTCCTCCTCTTCCTTCACATCCGGAGCCCTATAAAAGCATCCTACCAGTATCTCGCTGTTTTTACAATCTCTAATCTCTACCCACACAGAATCCTTAACATTTATTCCTTCCTTCCAACCCCTTTCTCTTGATGCAATGCTGTCTTTTACCCAGATTGCTACTCCTCCTATTCTCTCGTTCCTATCACACCGATACACCTTGTAGCCTTCTAATCCTGTCCTCCAGCTCCTTTCCTTATTCAACCATGTCTCACTTACTGGAACTATATCGTGCTCCTCGCTATCGACCTTGGCCTCAATCTCTTCCATCGTATTATTGAAACTCCTGGAATTCATGATAGGGTTCACCACCATCAGCTTGAGCACCAGCACCCAGAGCAGTCAGCCTTTACACCAAAGAGGTCAAGGATTGACCATATCATTGCCCTTTGGGTCCTCACCAAACATAGGCGAGAGTTTCGGCAGGAGCTGCTTGCAGCCTATGTTGATATTTGCAAAGCGTCCGATTCAGTGAATCGGGATGCCCTCTGGAGGATTCCTGGTCTTTGTGGGGTGCCACTAAAACTGATCAGTCTAATGTCTGAACTGTACTCTGGTTCTGAGAGTGCTGTGACATGTGGTAGTACCATCTCTGACTTATTTCCAGTTGTTACTGGAGTTCGTCAGGGGTGTGTACTGGCCCCCACACTTTTCAGCACTTGTCTGGACTGGTTTCTGGGGAGGATGTCAGCGAGATCAAGCTGCGGTGCATCGTTTGGGAATGTCAATATCTATGACCTTAATTTCGCAGATGATGCAGTCATCTTTGTGGAGACTCGATATCCTTTTGGGGGACCTCAAAGTGCTAATTGAGGAGTCTGAGCCGCTGGAATTGTGGGTTTCCTGGGTCAAAACGAAGATCCAGGCTTTCAATGACATCTTAGATGCTGATATCATGTCTATACCTGTTTGTGGTGAGGATGTTGAAGTCACGGAGAGATTCACATACCTTGGCAGTGATATTCATGTCTGCTGGCTGTGAGCCAGAGGTCAATAGACATCTGGGTCGGGCCTGGGGAGTCATGGATTAATTGGATCATGAGTGTGGCGCTGTCGGTACCTGTGTAGGAGGACGAAAGACTGAGTCTTCAGGTCCTTGGTGCTTCCAGTCTTGCTCTATGTATGAGAGACTTCGACCCTGACCAGAGATCTGAGACGGAGTCTTAATTCCTTTGGTACCAAGTCTCTTCAGGGAATCCTTGGCTATCGCTGGTCGGACTTTGTTACTTGCATAGTCCATGAGTGTCAACTGTGGTTATTTGGACATGTGGCTCATTTTCCTGACGCTGATCCTGCTCACCAGATTCTCTCAGCGCAGGAGCCTCATGAGTGGAGGAGGCCAATGGGCTGACCACGTCCCTCATGGTTGCAGCAGGTTGATTGGCATCGGCGTCTCAAGGAGATGGGGATGGACCAGGCATCTGCCTGGGGGAAAGTCAGATGGAGGCCCCTGGAGTACTGGTGGAAAGTGGATGCAGTGATGTGCTGTTGCGGCACATGCTGCCATACCTGACCTGACCTGACCTGACCTGGAATTGGTATATAATATCTTTAACTTTTCCCTTCCTGAAATTCTATTTTCTTGCCTGGCCTGACCGCCTGACCGATCACAATTACATCATCCATTCCTTCCTTAATAGCTTCCCCACCCTCCGCTGACTTAAAAAAAGCTTGAATTTCTTCTTCAATTCCCACTGCAAACCTTGCTGCCCCTTTCAATTTAACATACGGCCATCATTCTGGAAACAATCCCTTTGTCCCTGAAATGATTCCCACTGCTTCCTTAATGTAAATTCTTCCTCCCTACACCATTCTTCTCGCCATTGGTTGACATCTATCGCTCTGCACATAATTTCTATATTGTTTCCTAATCTTGAGAGAATTCCAGAAATCATTACCTCACAACCTTTTCCTTTCAGCCGCTTTCCCTATATCCTGTATCTATTTTTCAAAACCTCAGAGTAAATTTTCCCTCAATCATTTCCTCCGAGGTGTACCACAACAAACTTCTTCCTTCCATGACCCGATACGATGTCATTTACCCTTCCTTCAACATCCCTAACTCTTGCACCGCCTGTACACCACTGCCTGTACTTGCGGCCTCACCACTGCCTGTACTCGCGGCCTCACCACTGCCTGTACTCGCGGCCTCACCACTGCCTGTACTCGCGGCCTCACCACTGCATGCTCTCACTGCACCAACACCACTGCCTGCTGCTGCACCACCACCACTGCATGCACTCTCACCACTGCCTGCTCCCACTGCACCTACACCACTGCCTGCTCCTGCTGCACCATCATCACTACATGCACCATAACTGCTGCCTGCTCCTGCTGCACCATCACCACTACATGCACTCCCACCACTGCCTGCTCCCACTGCACATACACCACTGACCTGCTCCTGCTGCACCATCACCACTACATGCACCATCACCGCTGCCTGCTCTGCTGCACCATCACCACTGCAATGCACTCCCACCACTGCCTGCTCCCACTGCACATACACCACTACCTGCTCCTGCTGCACCATCACCACTACATGCACAATCACCACTGCCTGCTCCTGCTGCACCATCACCACTGCATGCACTCCCACCACTGCTGCTCCACTGCACATACACCACTACCTGCTCCTGCTGCACCATCACCAAATACACCATCACCACTGCCTGCTCATGCTGCAACCATCACCACTACATGCACTATCCGCCGCTGCCTGCTCCTTGCTGCACCATCACCACTACATGCACCATCACCACTGCCTGTCATGCTGCACCATCACCACTACATGCACCATCACCACTGCCGTGCTCCTGCTGCACCATCACCACTACATGCACTCCACCACTGCCTGCTCCCACCCTGCACCTACAACACTGCCTGCCTCCTGCTGCAACCATCACCAACTACATGCACGATCACCGCTGCCTGCTCCTGCTGTACCATCACGCGCTGCCTGCTCCCGCTGCACCATTATCGCTGCCCTGCCTCCCGCTGCACCATTACCGCTGCCTGCTCGCGCTGCACCATTACCGCTGCCTGCTTCCGCTGCACCATCATCGCTACTGTCCAGCTGCACCATCACCACTTCCAATATCCTCAGCAATCTCATTCCACAACCATAATCAACTATTATCTACAAATTTCTCACATTCTGCTACTTGCTGCAAATTATCTATCTGTTCCTTCAACCTAGTAATAACTATCCTCAAGTGGCCTATTTCCTCACACTCCCTGCAATAGTGAGTACCCTCTGCTTCCCCTATTCTTGATGTGGCCCACATTGAGCAACTATCACATTTTATGTACTCCTCTTCCTTTCTCCTTCGGTCTCTATTTATCTCCCAAGGCCCCAACTGACTTAAACACGAAACTTAACACGAGGCCTCCCCCTTCTTCTTTCAATAAGCAAACACAAATACCCGTTAAACCGTTATGAACACAACTACACTCTTTATAAATACAATCCCACAGCCCCTGACACAAATCTCGATATCAAAATATGCAAAACAACAAACAAAAACGCATCTTGTTCTGGCCGAGGAGTTTACACAGCTGCATGCGAACAACCGAAAGTTGGTGTCTTGCCCAGACCCAAAAGACTCCAAGGACCACGAGGACCCCAAAGACCAAAAAGATCTTTCATTCCTCTTTTTTTCCCCCGCCCCTGGAACAAACTCCCACACTCTCTTCAATGCCACTCTTCCCTCCAGGTCTTCAAAACAGCTGTTCACCACCATCTCTTATCTTCTCCCATCCAAAACCATGATCGTTTCTACCCCTGTTAATCCACCCCAAACCCACCTCCTTCAAATTCCCTGCTTTCCTTCCTGAAAGTCCCTGGAGTATCTGTATTGTTTATCCATCTATCCCACCCCATCACTCTCCCTTCCACAGATCTCCTCATGTCTCTGTTCCCAACTGTCTTGTGCATCCCCCTCCTGCCCTTCTTGTGTCCTGCTCCCTTTGTTATATGTTCTGTGTGTTAGCTCTTATACGAGCCTCGACAATGTATACAAAAACAAAAATACCCCGAGGACCCAAAAGACCCAAAGGACACAAACGACCTGGAGGACCCAGTGGACCCAAAAGACCTCTAAGACCATTTAGACCCCAAAGACCCTCTAGATCCCATTACACCCTTTCAAACCCCTCGACCTCTAAGACCCTTTGGATCCTCTTCAAGACCCTTTATAACCCCAAAGACCCTGAGACTCCTTTCTACCCTTTTACCAACAATGCCATCGTGGTACTCAAGCAAATGCTCTCAAAAAACAGACTTCTTACTTATGATGAACTCGACCAGGTGGTGAAGTTTCGTGAAGATTGGTTTAAAATTGTGACCAGCAGGCGATTATAGGTGGTATTTCTAAAATCCTCAATTTTCGTCCGATTGACTTGAAATTTGAAGAGGATTTGCATATGACGTCACTGAATTCAACTCCCAATTATTTTTATGGTCAAATTTGTTTTAGGGATTTCACAAGTATCGTACTCTGCCTTTCATCGAAGCAAAAGAGGACCAGCTCCTGGCAGAATATAAAAAAAACTTTCGAGCATTATACCAGCAAGGGAGTGATACTGATAGTATTGAAACAACAAATACACAAGGCATCTTGATATTCATAATCAATCTTACCAGGATGTATCGCATCATGGAGACGCTACAAATTTCTTTAGATGCAGCAGGGTCAAACTGATCAAGAATCATCTTCGCTCCACAGTAAATGGAGAACAGCTTTCTGGGATGGCATTGCTCAATATTGAAAAGGATCTTGCGTCAAGAGAAGATGACTCATTGGTGATTGACAGCATTGCCAGAATATGCAAAGATAATTCAAAGTTGAAATTGTATTTTCCTAATAAATAATACCATCTAATACATTTTTAGATTGTTCAGACAGAGAAAATTTAGTTGGACAGTAAAATTAATGGACTCATTCCATAACGGTTTTATTTTTCACCAGCCTAGATGGTTCATGCTTGAGAACAATAAGGGTAACATCTGGCCAATTAAACATGCGATTATATGCTTCCCTGATGAGATGTAAAATTTGGCAGGATTTTGCCCCCCTTGATGCCAAGGTCTGGATACGCCACTGCCTATGTGGGTTAAGCTTGGAGACTTTACCAGGGGGTCATGGGTTTCGTTATAATAAATAATAAGCATCGGCAAACCTGGCACCCTTGAGCGGAAAGTTGAGTTTGGTTATTTTTATCCTCGTATTGGCACCCCCCCCCAAGTTATTTTTTCCTCATATTTTTCTGTTTAAGATCCCTTTGGATGAGGAATGGTTAAACCAACCACCCAGTTCGTTTGAGCACAATGAAACATAATGTATCCACGCTATGTTTGCAATGAGAACGCTGTGTGCCGGTGCTTTCTGTTTCAGGGTTTTCTGATGCTCCTTAAAAGACGTTGACATTAAAATAGTCAAGAGAAAGATAAATAAATGGGAAGTCATAAGGGGGAGGCCACCACCACCCTTACCTACAGACCCTTCTGTTGTGCATGTTTTGGAAGGGGTTTTGCATGTTTGTAGATTTTAAAGAATTAAGATGAAAAGTAAAAGTAACAATAAAAGTATTAACTGCAAGTTTCAATATC
This sequence comes from Eptatretus atami, assembly GCA_035128595.1. Lineage (NCBI taxonomy): Eukaryota > Metazoa > Chordata > Myxini > Myxiniformes > Myxinidae > Eptatretus > Eptatretus atami. The sequence goes on from CM068955.1 coordinate 125,582,574, forward strand.
GTCCTCTGGATTCCAATTGAAGAAATATCCACCATTCGTTTTAAATATGACTATGGTGGCCATTTTGCTAACATAAGTTCCGTTAGCAAGCGGCTTGCAGAATCAAAACTATTGGTGGATATTTCTTCAATTCTACTGTCATAGAGGATGTACAATAATGAAACAGTTTATATCAACCTGCTTCACAAAGTCTAAACAATCACTACGAGCTGCTGGTTAGATCAAAAGGTTTAAAATGTAGCAACCACCTCAAAAAAAACATCCACTGAACACAACCTTTAAAATCTGACAACCACCACCACCATCTATCATCATCCTCCTCAATGTACCATCACATACCCCTAACAAAGCGTTGGGGGCTGCCAAAACAGTCTCTTGTTAAGGTTATGCTGGGTGGTTTGCCATTGCCTTCCCAGCAGTCAGGGCAGGAATTTGTAATTTGTTCATTATGCCGGTGATAGCTCGTCTACTCTTCAGAAAGGACACCGTGTGATCTTTAATGTTCACGAACAACCAGTGATGGCAGACGAGTCCATCCAATGGACGTTGGACGGTGCACACATTGATGGCTCACCCTGCATGTGAAACACCAGGGTGAGAGTTTATCGTTGGGTCGAGATTCAAATCCAGGTTAAACAGCTGAGAGGGGAGTGTGCACACCACTGACTAGGCTATCCAGCCAGCCCACAACATTCTATACCCAACGTTTTATAATGGACAATAAGTATGACAAATTGAACCAAACAATGCAACGTTTGTCAAGCAGTGGAGAATGGGTAGAACCCGTGATCAGGCTCCAATTCTGTAACATGTAGGAATAAATAAAACCACACCTTGCTGCACCCAATGACTATAAACCTGTATAATTGGCATAAAGTATGAGCTAAAGAATTCTAATATAACTTAGGATGTTATTGCACCAATTATGCTGTAGCCAACAAGGTTTGGGAGGTTAATGGATCCTATATTGGGAGTTGCGCTCCGAAATGATGTGACTCCGTGACAGAGTTGTGAAACATTCTAAAGCCTGACAGGAACCTTGCTCAGAACAGACAAGAAAAAGAGCAATCAGACATTGCAGACCCTCACCAGGAATTGTTTTATGTGGTGTTTGTATACTGGTGTGTTACGTAATAAATAAGAGACATAACTAGAACTGACACTTTATAACTGCTGGCAGTGATGACCGGGTACCAAGACGTCCTGCTTTGATGCAACCCTGCTGTGATCGGACACCTGACCCTGACCCATGACATTTTGTTATTATCATTCAATTGAATTTGGAATTGGATTAAAATAAATTCAATTCAAATCAAATGGACAGACCCAAAATAGGTACAGTCTTGTATTGGAGTAATTAGAAGGAACCCAAAAAAGAAAAGATGAAGTCATCAGGAGGACCTGGATAGGATTCACATTTCAGCTGCTACTCCTCTACCCTCAAACCCATCCAGGCACAGCCAAGTAGGCCACGCGGTAAACCTCGATAAAGGCTATATTTTAGGAGTTTAATCAACCGGCTTGACACACAAGCTACAAACAGGTCTCATATGAAAGATGGTGATCTCAGTAACACATTTAGCCCTGTTGTCCTCATATTTTGTTGGTGTGCGGTCCATGAAAATATTTCACAGATGAACATCTTGTGAAGATATCAAGTGGTGTCATCGCTTCCAAGGATATTCAGAAGTCCTTGTTGTCTGTCCACGACTCGGAAAAGCAGATGGGAGAGAATGACAGACGATGACGAAGAGTACATCACAGAATCTCTTTGCACTGGGGGCAGAGAAGCATGTACCAGCCAATCCCAAAATCCAAACTCAAAACGTTTTCGATTTCCAAAAAGAAAACAAAAATCCTGATTTTGGTCAGAAAGCATTGGTTGCAATCAACCGGAAATGGTTTTCCGCCGTGCTTTGCTATTGACTCAAGTCCGCCCTGACCTGAACATGAAGCACGTCCTGAGCTATCCATTACGTCTGTTTCTGACATCTATCTTCATGAAGATGGAGCTCACGAAGAACACCAAAGCAGAACTAGGGCATATTCTCGAGGCCTAGTCGATGAAGACAGCACGAAAACACTGCCAGTGATAACCAACATCACAGCGTGTACATCAGGGATGCTATGGCTGAACTCCATATCCTGGGTGGAAATGGTGGTACGTTTGGTAACTTGGCACAGTGTTACCTAAACCAGTTGCTTCATTGCATCAAAACACACCACACCCTCATCGACGTCTTCGAGCAATATGATGATGTCAATTCTGTGAAGACAGACAAAGAACGAGCGCCTTGCTGTTGCTGGTGGATCCCGAAGCTACCAAGTCATTGCTGGATGCCCAGTACCACAATGGACGAAATTCATGGCTCTATCATCCAACAATCCACCTTGACACACTTCATCTGTAGTCACGTCACGCAACATGCACCAGCAGCAAAATAACTTTCAGATCACCAAGAAAAACGGATCTATTTGGCTGGTGGCTTATCTGATGGTTCGCTACAGCATGCCTTTCATCTGCAGGAATGTATCATGACAGTCAACTCGCATCCATGCAGGAAGAGGCAGATTCTCGGATATTCCTTCATGTGAAGCATGCCGATGATGAGTTCAGACGTAACAATGTGCGTGGTCCATTACAATCAAATCAGCAGACACTGATGTGCTTGTCTTAGCAGTCCACTACTTTCCACAGCTGCGGGACCTCCGAAATATGGATAGAGAAAAGAACATCAGCAGGATGAAGCTTATCCCGGTCCATCAGATATGTTACAGCTTGCTTCCAGAAATGTGTACCCGGCTTCCTGCGTTTCATGCCCTGACAGGATGTGACTCTGTATCAGCATTCTTCGGCTATGGTAAAAAGAAAGCTATGAAGACACTGCATCTTCAGAATAATGGTCCACACTCGAAGTCCTCGCCACTGACGATCTCCAGGAGGCAGTGGCTGCTTCAAGACATTTAGTCAGTGCCATGTATGATTCTCAAGGGAAATATATGATGCACACACAAATTTGAATGATCTTCGGGAGAAACTCGCAGCGACCAAAGATGTCCCAGTGCATAAGTTGCCTCCGTCGAACCAGCTTTTCTCGAACATGTGAAGAGATCCATTCACAAACGCGAGTATGGATGAATGCCCACTGGCAAATCCAGAAATTCCCACACCAGAGGTCGTGGATGGTACAGAGGAGAAGGTGTGCTGCATCCCACATTGTTTGATGGACCCACATCAGCGGAGATGTTAGAGTGGTCTTGTGTGTTCATGCGTCGGTAGTGAACCATGTACCAACAGCTGCAGCTGCTCACAAGACAGTTTGCCTTGCACTAACGAGTGCATGTGTGCCACCAGTGACAGGCAGTGTGCAACGAACTGTCACATGGTGACAAAATGACACGACAGTGATGGTTGAACATATCGAGGACACTCGCTCAAAATATGTTTTAGTTCATTCTCGTAGAACAATGTGTATTGGTGTAACATATAGTTATCACATCACTTGTGCAAACTTCAGTCACTATATCGTATAATTTGCTCGTAGAAATTTGTTTCAAAATATTCTCATTATATTGATATGGTAAACTGAACACATATAATATAATAAAGAAAAAATATGACAATTGGCAGATGTTTGTTTCTGTAGTTGATGATTTTCGAAGTTATCGGTCCGGAAATTACGTCTTTTTTTCTATTAAAAGCGCTCAAATGTGTGTATATATATATATATATATATATATATATATTATATATATATTTATCTAGAAGTATTCATTAAGTAACTAGTAGTATTCCCTCTGTCATTCTGCACATTTCAATACCAATCATGTAAAAATAGGGCGCATTGCTTTGTAGTTATGGCTAATTCACTGATTTTTGGAAATGGTCAAAATTTTCTAATGGGTATCCTTCAGGTGTGAATATTTCATGGGCCGCAGACCAAAAAATGAGGACAACAGGGCAAAATGAGTTACTGAGATCCCATCTTTCATATGAGACCTCTTGTAGCTTTGTGTCAAGCCGGTTGATTAAGTACCAAAAAATCTGGACCTATAACCTGGCTTGCCTAAAGTGAGTCTTAATCAAAAACATTTTAAAACCCCACATCAAAAAATTAAATAATTCTTGTTGCCAGACCATGTGTCAGATCAAGTTGAAATTTAAAACGTATATTCCCAATCATTACTTGATGACAATTGTGAAGTTTTCCTTCAATTGATTAAGCGGTTCCAGAGAAAACATTATTTAATATTTATCTTATATCCAATATGGCTGCCAAACGATGTGATTTATCAATTATTCCTTAACAATCTTGTACATGCATGTTGGGGAACATTTATGTGAATATTGCCCTCGATCTGTCCAGCTCTTCTGGAGACGAAGATTTTTATATGTTTTCAGGTAAATCCAATATGGCTGCCAAACCATGTGACCGAAGATGTCATTAGTGGGAATCTTTTGTTCCTCATGGATAGGCGGTCATAGGTGTAAAGTTTTGGCCTCAATCTGTTCAGCCATTTCAGA
>CM068955.1:125587247-125601809 GCA_035128595.1 Eptatretus atami
GCTAATTAAGTTGCATGTTTCCCATTTCTTCCTTTTGTTCTTTTGACTCACTTGCGTTTGTGTCCGTTTATCTAGTGGGATCGTGCTTTGACCACTTCCCTGGTCCTTTCAGTCATTAATAAATCCTTTAAAAGGTAAAGAAAGCGTGTTTCAGCCATCTGGTTTCTGTGTGTTTACCTGCATTCATTTCTAATCCTTTGGGAGACCAAATGGTTAAGTTTGAGAGAATATCTGGACACGCAGTGCATTTAAAAGCAGTACCGCTATTGACCATCCTCCCAGACAAATAGGTCCCTGCTCTGAGTAATCTCTGATTAATGGTAACGGCTGCGAATTCGCCGCAGACGCTTACTCTACACTCTACACATTTGCACTCCTGTGAAGGGCTCTTCGCATATTTCTCTATGCTGATATGTTTATTGTTAGCTTCTCCCCAATCCACATCACCGCAACTCTATTCCTAATTAAACTCAATGTCTGTGTCCATATTGAAACTATAGCCTTACCTCTGCTATGCTGAACTCGAAACTTAACAGAATCTATTTGCACACACTGATGTTGTGGTATTTTGATCCTATAATGCTCCCTACCTCCACCTCCTCCCCCATACTGGACGTTACTTAAAGGAGGCTCGAACACTGCACTCCCCCGTGGGGTCTTATCCACAACACCTTTGGTTAAAAATAGACAAACGACAATCCTGACTAAACTAGACAATCCTTCATCTGCTCTCCCTTTCCTTGTTGCTTGCACCCTAATCTATCCCTGGCAGTTCAAATCCTCCATAATCAATACCTCACTTTACCACATGCCCTTTGATCTCTGTTCATGTCTCCTCCTTCCTCCCTCTTGCTTCACATCCGGACGCCCTATAATAAAGCATTCCTACGCTAGGTTCTCGCTGTTGACAATCTCTAATCTCGTTACCCACACAGATATCCTTAACATTTATTCCTTTCCTTCCAACCCCTTTCTCTGATTGCAGGGCTGTCTTCTCTCCTATTGTGCTACTCTCCTCCTATCTCTCGTTCCTATCACACGACTAACACGCTTGTAGCCTTCTAATCCTGTCCTCCAGCTCCTTTCCTTATTCTAAACCATGTCTCACTTACATGACACGATATTCTTGTCTCTCGCTATCTGACCTTTGGCCTCAACTCTCTCATCGTATTATTGAAGACTCCTGGATTCAATGATATAGGTTCACCACCAATTCATGCTTGAGCACCCAGCAAACCTCAGCGAGCAGTCAGCCTTTACACCAAGAGGTCAAGGATTTGACCCATAGTCATTGCCCTTTGGGTCCCCTCACCAAACATAGGCAGAGTTGTCGCAGGAGCTGCTTTTGCAGCTATGTTATATTTGCAAAGCGTCCGCATTTTCAGTGATGCGGGCATGCCCTCTGGAGGATTTCCTGCGTCTTTAGGTTGTGGGGTGCACTAAAACTGATCAGTCTAATGTCTGAACTGTACTCTGGTTCTGAGAGTGCTTGTTAGCATGTGTAGTTCCCATCTCATGGACTTATTTCCATTGTTACTGGAAGTTCGTCAGGGGTGTGTACTGGCCCCCACACATTTCAGCACTGTCTGGACTGGTTTCCTTGGGGATGCATGTCAGCAGAGATCAAGCTGCGGTGCACTCGTTTGGAATGTACAAATATCTATGACCGTAATTTTCGCAAGATGACTGCAGTCATCTTTGTGGATAGACCTTCATATCCTTTTGGGACCTCAAAGTGGCTAATTGAGAGTCTGAGCCGCTGAATTGTGGGTTCCTGGGTCAAAACGAAATCCAGGCTTCAATGACATCTTAGATGCTGCTACTTCATGTCATTATACCTGTTTGTGGTGAGATGTTATAAGTCAACGGAGAGATTCACATACCTTGCCAGTGATTATTCATGTCTGCTGGCTTGTGGCCAGAGGTCAATATGACATCTGGTCGGGCCTGGGGAGTCATGGATTATTGGTCATGAGTGTGGCGCTGTCGTAGCCTTGGTGTAGGATGACGAAAGACGTGAGTCTTCAGGTCCTTGGTGCTTCCAGTTCTTGCTTATGTATGAGAGACTTCGACCTGACCAGAGGATCTGGCGATCTTAATTCCTTTGGTACAAGTTCCTTCAGGGAATCCCTTGGGCTTATCCGCTGCACGGTCGGATCATTGTTAACTATGCCATAAGTCTAATGCCCGTTGTCATACCTTGCGTTATTTGGACATGGTGGCTCATTCCTGACGGCTGATCGGCTGCTCACCCATAATGTGTCTGCAGCGCGATACTCCATCTCAATGAGTGGGCGAGGCCACCATGGGCTGACCACGTCCCTCATGGTTGCAGCAGGTATGATTGGCATCGGGCGTCTTCAAAGGAGAATGGGAGTGGACCAGGATGTTGCCTGGGGGAAAGTAGATGAGGCCCCTGGAGTACTGGTGAATGATGCAGTGATTGCTGTTGCGCACATGCTGCCCTACCTGACACTGACTGAACCTGGATCTGGAAATTGGTATATAATATCTTTAACTTTCCCTTCCTGAATTCCCTATTTCTTGCCTGGCCTGACCCCTGACGATCACATATGTACATCATCCATTCCCCTTAATAGCTTCCCGCACCCTCCGGCTGACTTAAAAAAAGCTATATTCTTCTTTCAATTCCCACTGCAAACCTTGCTGCCCCTTTCAAGTTTAAAACATAGCCATCATCTGGAAACAATCCCTTTGTCCCTTGAAATTGATTCCCACTGCTTTTAATGAAATTTTCCTCCTACACCATTTTGCTCGCCATTGGTTACACCTATCGTCATCACATATTATCTATATTGTTCTATCTGAGGAATTCCAGAAACAATCATACCTCACCAACCTTTCCTTGTTTCAGCCGCTTCCCTATATCTGTTCATCTTTTCAAAAACTCTCAGAGTAAATTTCCCTCACAGTTCTCGAGTCTACCACAAACAAACTTCTTCCTTCCATGACCCGATGCCGATTGTATTTAACCCTGCCTTCAACATCCCTAAAACTCATGCACCGCCTGTACACCACTGCCTGTTACTGCGGCTCACATGCCTGTACATCGCGCCATCACCACTGCTGACTCCGGACCTCATCCACTGCCTGTACTCGCGGCCCACCACTGCATCTCTCACTGCAGCAACACCACTGCCTGCTGCTGCACCACGCACACGCATGCACTCTCCCACGCCGTCCCACTGCACCTAACCCTGCCTGCTCCTGCGTGCACCATCCATCACTACTGCACCATAACTGCTGCCTATGCTCCTGCTGCACCATCACCACAGCATGCCACTCCACGACATGCCTGTCCCACTCACATACACCCTGCCGCTCCTGCTGACCATCCACCACTACATGCACCATCACCGCTGCCTGCTCCTGCTGCACCATCACCAACGCATGCACTCCACCAACTGCTGCTTCCCACTGGCACATAACCTACCTGCTCTGCGCACCATCCAACACACTACATGCACCATCACACTGCTGCCTGGCGCAACCATCACCACTGGCATGCACTCCCACCACTTGCCTGCTCCCAACTTACATACACACTACCTGCTCCTGCTCACGCACCATCACCACTAGCATACACCATCACCACTGTCCTGCTCATGCTGCACCATCACCACACATGCACATGCCCCCACCCACCCCCCCCCCCGCCCCGCCCCCCCGCTGCCTGCTCTGCCTGCACCATCACACTACATGCACCATCACCATGCCTGCTCATGCTGCACCATCACCACTACATGCACCATCACCACTGCCTGCTCCTGCTGCACCATCACCACTACATGCACTCCACCACTGCTGCTCCCACTGCACCTACACCACTGTGCTGCTCTGCTGCAGCATCACCACTACATGCACCATCACGCTGCCTGCTCCTGCTGTACCATCACCGCCTGCTCCGGCTGCCCATTATCGCTGCCGCTCTCCCGCTGCACCATTATCGCTGCCTGCTCCGCTGCACCATTCCGCTGCCTGCTCCCGCTGCAGCATTACGCTGCCTGCTTCCGCTGGCACCATCATCGCTACCTGCTCCAGCTGCCCGTCACCACTTCCAATATCCTCAGCAATCTCATTCCACAACCATAATCAACTATTAATCTACAAATTTCTCACATTCTGCTACTTGCTGCAAATTATCTATCTGTTCTTCAACCTAGTAATAACATTGCTCAATGGCCTATTTCCTCACATCTCCTGCAATAGTGAGTACCCTCTGTTCCCCTATTCTTGATGTGGCCACATGAGCAACTATCACATTTTATGTACTCCTCTTCCTTCTCCTTCGGTCTCTATTTATCTCAAGGCCCAACTGACTTAAACACGAAACTTAACACGAGGCCTCCCCTTCTTCTTTCAATAAGCAAACACAAATACCCGTTAAACCGTTATGAACACAACTACACTCTTATTAAATACAATCCCACAGCTCACAATCTCGATATCAAAATATGCAAAACAACAACAAAAACGCATGCTTGTTCTGGCCGAGGATTTACACAGCTGCATGCGAACAACCGAAAGTTGGTGTCTTGCCCAGACCCAAAGACTCCAAGGACCACGAGGACCCCAAAGACCAAAAAGATCTTTCATTCCTCTTTTTTTCCCCCGCCCCTGGAACAAACTCCCGACACTCTCTTCAATGCCCACTCTTCCCTCCACGGTCTTCAAAACAGCTGTTCACCACCATCTTTATCTCTTCCCCATCCAAAACCATGATCGTTTCTACCCCTGTTAATCCACCCCAAACCCACCTCTTCAAATTCCCTGCTTTCTCCCTGAAAGTCCCTGGAGTATCTGATTGGTTTATCCATCTATCCCACCCCATCACTCTCCCTTCCACAGATCTCCTCATGTCTCTGTTCCCAGCTGTCTTGGCATCCCCCTCCTGCCCTTCTTTGTGTCTGCCTCCCTTTGTTATATTCTGTGTGTTAGCTCTTATACAAGAGCCTCGACAATGTATACAAAACAAAAATACCCCGAGGACCCAAAAGACCCAAAGGACACAAACGTACCTGGAGGACCCATGATCCCAAAAGACCTCTAAGACCATTTAGACCCCAAAGACCCTCTAGATGCCATTACACCCTTTCAAACCCTCGACCTCTAAGACCCTTTGGATCCTCTTCAAGACCCTTTATAACCCCAAAACCTGAGGGACTCCTTTCTACCCTTTTACCAACAATGCCATCGTGTACTCAAGCAAATGCTCCAAAAACAGACTTCTTACTTATGATGAACTCGACCAGGTGGTGAAGTTTCGTGAAGATTGGTTTAAAATTGTGACCAGCGGCGATTATAGGTGGTATTTCTAAATCCTCAATTTTTCGTCCGATTGACTTGAAATTTGAAGAGGATTTGCATATGACGCTCACTGAGGATTCAAACTCCAATTATTTTTATGGTCAAATTTTGTTTTAGGGATTTCACAAGTATCGTACTCTGCCTTTCCATGCGAAGCAAAAGCAGACCAGCTCCTGGCAGAATATAAAAAAAACTTTCGAGCATTATACCAGCAAGTGAGTGATACTGATAGTATTGAAACAAACAATACACAAGGCATCTTGATATTTCATAATCAATCTTACCAGGATGTATCGCATCATGGAGACGCCTAACAAATTTCTTTAGATGCAGCAGGGTCAAACTGATCACAGAATCATCTTCGCTCCACAGTAAATGGAGAACAGTGTTCTGGGATGTGCATTGCTCAGATTGAAAGGATACTTGCGTCAAGAGAAAGAGGTGAAATCTCAGTGTTGGTGATTGAAGCAATTCCAGAAGATGCAAGAGAGTAATGCAAAAGTTGGAAGTAGTTTTGAAGTAAATTAATGACCATTATATACATTTATTAGATTTGTTCGAGACAGAGAAAATTTGAGTTGTGACAGAAATCTCTGGATGCATTCATATTACAGTTATTATTTGTCACACGCCCTAATGTCCTCGATGCCTTCAACAATAGAGAAGGGTAGAGACAATCTGGGTCTAAATCTAAATTGATGCAATTATGATGCTCCCTGTGAGACTGTAAAATTTGGGATTTTTCCTCACCTTGCTGCCAGAGGTCTGGATACCCCACTGGCCTTATGTGGTTTAAGCTTGAGGAGACTTTACCAGGGTCCATGGTTCGTTATACACATAATAATCAGTATCGGCAAAACCGTGCACCTTGAGCGGACAGAGTTAGTTTTCGGTTATTTATGCTCGTATACCCCCCCCCACCACAGTTATTTTTCCTCATCATTAATTTCAGTTAAGATCCATTGGAGTGAGAATGGTCTAAACCAAACCACCCAGTTCGTTTGATCAAATGAGAACACATAATGAATTCCCACGCAATATGTCTAGCAATGAGAACGCTGTTGCCGGTGCTCTGTTCAGGGTTTCTTCTCCCTTAAAAGACGTTACATTAAAGATAGTCAAAGAAAGATAACTAATATGCGGAGAGCTCTATAAGAGGTTGTGGCCATCGCACACCCTTACTAAACCCTGAGTCAGAAGGGGCTAGTTTGCACTCTTTGTGAGCGATTGTAGCCTAAAGATAAGATGAAAAGTAAAAGTAACAATAAAAGTATACTGCAAGTTCAATATCTCCTCTGATTCCAATTGAAGAATTCCAGCCATTCGTTTTAATATGGACATGGTTGCCATTTTGCCTAACATAAGTTCCGTAGCAAGCGCTTGCAGAATCAAGAACTATTGTGATATTTCTTCAATGTCTATGTCTAGAGGATGTATACTATGAAACAGTTTAATCACCTGCTTCACACAAAGTCTAAACAATCACTACGAGCTGCTGTTAGATCAAAAGGTTTAAAATGTAGCAACCACCTCAAAAAAACATCCACTGAACACAACCTTTAAAATCTGACAACCACCACCACCAGTCATATCATCATCTCTCCTCAATGTACCATCAACATACCCTAACAAAGCGTTGGGGCTGCCAAAACAGTCTTTGTTAGGTGAGCGCTGGGTGGTTGCCATTGCCTTCCCAGCAGTCAGGGCAGGAATTTGTAATTTGTTCATGTATGCCGGTATTAGCTCGTCTACTCTTCAGAAAGGACACCGTGTGATCTTTAATGTTCACGGAACAACCAAGTGATGCAGACGAGTCCATCCACATGGACGTTGGACGTGCACACATGATGCTCACCTGCATGTGAAACACCAGGGTGAGGTTTATCGTTGGTCGAGATTCAAATCCAGGTTAAACAGCTGAGAGGGGAGTGTGCACACCACTGGACTAGGCTATCCAGCCAGCCCACAACATTCTAATAACCGCAACGTTTTATAATGGACAATAAGTATGACAAATTGAACCAACAAGTGCAACGTTTGTCAAGCAGTAGGAGAATGGGTAGAACCCGTGATCAGGCTCCAATTCTTAACATGTAGCAGAAAATAAAACCACACCTTGCTGCACCCAATGACTATAAACCTGTATAATTGGCAAGAAGTATGAGCTAAAGAATCTAATATAACTTAGGATGTTATTGCCACCAATTATGCTGTAGCCAACAAGGTTTGGGAGGTTAATGGATCCTATATTGGAGGTTGCGCTCCGAAATAGTGTGACTCCGGACAGAGTTGTGAAACATTCTAAGCCTGACAGGAACCTTAGCTCAGAACAGACAAGAAAAAGAGCAATCAGACATTGCAGACCTCACCAGGAATTGTTTTATGTGGTGTTTGTATAACTGGTGTGTTACGAATAATAAGAGACATAACTAGAACTGACACTTTATAACTGCTGGCAGTGATGACCGGTACCAAAGACGTCCTGCTTTGATGCAACCCTGCTGTGATGCGGACACCTGACCCTGACCCATGACATTTTGTTATTATCATTCAAATTGAATTTGGAGATTGGATTAAAATAAATTCAATTCAAATCAATGGAAGACCAAATAGGTACAGTCTTGTATTTGGTAATATAGAAGAACCCCAAACAAGAAAAAGAAAAGATGAAAGTCATCAGGAGGAACCTGGATAGGATTCACATTTCAGCTGCTACTCCTCTACCCTCAAAACCCATCCAGGCACAGCCAAGTAGGCCAGCGTAAACCTTCGATAAAGGGCTATATATTTAGGAGTTTAATCAACCGGACTTGACACAAGTCTACAACAGGTCTCATATGAAAGATGGTTGATCTCAGTAACACATTTAGCCCTGTTGTTTCCTCATATTTTTGGTAGTGCGGTCCACATGAAAAATATTCACAGATGAACATCTTGTGAATAGATCAAGTGGTGTCATCGCTTCCAAGGATATTCAGAAGTCCTTGTTGTCTGTCCACGACCTGGGGAAAAGACAGATGGAAAGAGTACATCACAGAACTCTTTTGCACTGTGGGGCAGAGAAGCATGTACCAGCCAATCCAAAATCCAAACTCAAAACGTTTTTCGATTTCCAAAAAGAAAACAAAAATCCTGATTTGGGTCAGAAAGCATTGGTTGCAATCAACCCCGGAAATGGGTTTTCCGTCCGTGCTTTGCTATTGACTCAAGTCCGCCCTGACCTGAACATGAAGCACGTCCTGAGCTATCCATTACGTCTGTTCGACATCTACTTTCATGAAGATGGAGCTCCACGGAAGAACACCAAAGCAAGAACTAAGGGCAATTTCCTCGAGGGCCTAGTCGATGAAGCGCAGACAAAACACTGCCCAGTTCGATAACCAACATCAGCGTGTACATCAGGGATGCTATTGCTGAACTCCATATCCTGGGTGGAAATGGTGGTACGTTTGGTAACTTGGCACAGTGTTACCTAAACAGTTGCTTCATTGCATCAAAACACCACACCCCTCATCGACTCTTCGAGCAATATGATGATGTCAATTCTGTGAAACAGACGAAAGAACGAGACGCCTTGCTGTTGCTGGTGGATCTCCGAATACCAAGTCATTGCTGGATGCCCAGTACCACAATGGACGAAATTCATGGCTCTATCATCCAACAAATCCACCTTGACACACTTCATCTGTAGTCACGTCACGCAACATGCACCAGCAGCAAAATAACTTTCAGAGTCACCAAGAAAAGCGGATCTATTTGGCTGTTGGCTTATCTGATGGTTCGCTTACAGCATGCCTTTCATCTGCAGGAATGTATCATGACAGTCAACTCGCATCAATGCAGAAGAGGCAGATTTCGCATATTCCTTCATGTGAAGCATGCCGATGATGAGTTCAGACGTAACAATGTGCGTGGGTCCATTACAATCATCAGCAGACACTGATGTGCTTGTCTTAGCAGTCCACTACTTTCACAGCTGCGGGACACTGCCGAAATATGGATAGAGAAAAGAACATCAGCAGGATGCAAGCTTATCCCGGTCCATCAGATATGTTACAGCTTGCTTCCGAAAATGTGTACCCGGCTTCCTGCGTTTCATGCCGTGACAGGATGTGACCTGTATCAGCATTCTTCGGCTATGGTAAAAGAAAGCTGGAAAGCTATGAGATCACTGCATCTTCAGAATAATGCCACACCTCGAAGTCCTCGCACTGACGATCTCCAGGAGCAGTGGCTGCTTCAAGACATTTAGTCAGTGCCATGTATGATTCTCAAGGGAAATATATGGATGCACACACAAATTGAATGATCTTCGGGAGAAACTCGCAGCGACCAAGATAGTGCCCAGTGCATAAGTTGCCTCCGTCCGAACCAGCTTTTCTCGAACATGTGAAGAGATCCATTCACCAAACGCGAGTATGGATGAATGCCCACCTGGCAAATCCAGAAATTCCCACCAGAGGGTCGTGGATGGACAGAGGAGAAGGTGTGCTGCATCCCACATTGTTTGATGGACCCACATCAGCGGAGATGTTAGAGGTCTTGTGTGTTTCATGCCGTGGTAGTGAACCATGTACCACAGCTGCAGCGGCTCACAAGACAGTTTGCCTTCCCTAACGAGTGCATGTGTGCCACAGTGACAGCAGTGTGGCAACGAACTTCACATGGTGAGCCAAATGACACGGACAGTGATGGTTGAACATATCGAGGACACTCGCTCAAATATAGTGTGTTAGTTCATTTCTCGTAGAACAATGTTATTGGTGAACATATAGTTATCACATCACTTCTGCAAATTCAGTCACTATATCTTATAATTTGCTAGTAGAAATTGTTTCAAAATATTCTCATTATATGATATGGTAAACTGAACACATATAAAATAAAGAAAAAATATGACAATGGCAGATGTTTGTTTCTGTAGTGATGATTTTCGAAGTTAGCGGGTCCGGAAATACGTCTTTTTTCTATTAAAGCACTCAAATGTACATATATTTATCTAGAAGTATTCCATTAAGTAACTAGTAGTATTCCCCTGTTCATTCTGCACATTTCAATACCAACATGTAAAAATAGGGCGGCATTGCTTGTAGTTATGGCTAATTCACTGATTTCGGAAATGGTCAAAATTTTCTAATGGGGGTATCCTTCAGGTGTGAATATTTCATGGGCCGCAGACCAAAAAATGAGGACAACAGGGCAAAATGAGTTACTGAGATCCCCATCTTTCATATGAGACCTCTTGTAGCTTTGTGTCAAGCCGGTTGATTAAGTACCAAAAAATCTGACCTATACCGCTGGCCTATAGTGAGTCTTAATCAAAAACATTTTAAAAACCCACATCAAAAAATTAAATAATTCTTGTTGCCAGACCATGTGTCAGATCAAGTTGAAATTTTAAAACGTATATTCCCAATCATTACTTGATGACAATTGTGAAGTTTCCTTCAATTGATTAAGCGGTTCCAGAGAAAACATTATTTTAATATTTATCTTATACCATATGTGCTGGCCAAACGATGTGATTTATCAATTATTCCTTAACAATCTGTGACATGCATGTTGGGGAACATTTATGTGAATTTGCCCTCGATCTGTCCAGCTCTTCTGGAGACGAAGATTTTATATTTTGCAGGTAAATCCAATATGGCTGCCAAACCATGGTGACCGAAGATGTCATTGAGTGGAATCTTTTGTCCTCATGGATAGGCGGTCATAGGTGGTGTAAAAGTTTGGCCTCAATCTGTTCAGCCATTTCAGAGAAGAATATTTTGAAGGCTGTTTTTTTTTTTCCCCAACATTGCTGCCAAATCACGTGACCGATGACGTCATCAAATCAAATGACGTTGGACCATTTTTTTCCAAGATGACGCTCAAAAAATTTCATAACTGATCAGATGTAGCGTTCTACATATGCCAATTATGATGTCATAACGAAGGCACCTATGATGTCATAAATCACACAATCACATAAAAACAAGTGAATCCTTCAATACAGCGCGTGTGGTGAATCAAATGAGTACACTAATGTGTAAAAAATTGCAATTTATGCTTTTTCAGTTGAAAAACAATTAAATAGCGTACTTAATATTGAAATGTAAAATCTCTTATTATTTGATAAGCACCTTTATATATAACAGAAGGAATGAAATCGTTCGATACAGCGTGCAGGAGGGCCGCAAAGAATGATTGTAAGTAAATTTCAACTACTAATGCATGACGAAACACTTGTTTATGGCTAATATTAAAGAGAATGATGGCATAAGGAGAAACTTAGCCTGGAAATCCTCGGTGCATAACACCGCCCACACAACACACGGTGTCCTTTGACCAATCAGGAGCAGTGCAGTTACAGTATCGTTTCCTTCAGCTCGATTGTCTTGTCCTGCTCGATGTTCGAGGTTTTTTTTTTTTCGTTCTTGTTGAATCTGAGGAGATATTTTTTCGTTCTTGTTGTAAGTAAATTTCCACTACTAATGCATGACGAAACACTTGTTTAGTGGCTAAAATAAAGAGAACGATGGGCATAAGAGAACTTAGCTTTCTGCGTTCTGTGCGAATGCCATGGTGGATGGAAATACATCTTTCGTTCGTTCGTTCGTACATTAGGGGAGTGTTTCTTCGTTTTTTTCCGTCAAGCAATAAATTAAATGTTTTTCACATATATAACACATTAGTTTCAACAATTTCCATGAAATACTCGGGTATTGTCCGTCAATTGTCGCCATTTCCGTCGAGTTACGCACTGCATCTTACGCAGACAGCCGTCATTTGGCTGTCTTGAGGCACTGGTGGGGGGGGGGGGACACCGGACCCACCGGAGACGTGGGAGACGACGCCGGGACATTTCAAACTTGGTGCAATTGTATACAGCGCACGCGCTGTAAAAAGTTTCAATTTTTTTCCTTCATGCAGTTTCAGAGAAAGACGTGCAAAGTTTTTCCGTTTTTCCAACATGGCTGCGACATCATATGACCTATGACGTCATAATTATCATCAAAACATTCCACATGAGTAGTCAAACCTCTGGTGAAAATTTTGTGTCGATCCAACAAGCGGTTGTGGGAAAAACATAAAAGTTCTGTGCGAACAAACAAACAAACAAACAGACAGACAAACGGACCCTAATGCAATCCCCTCTCCTTCGATGAAGGTAACTAGAAGGGCACTCCGTGGAGCACATACCTCCATCAGGCTGACCACTTTATGTTTTGGATCCCACTGATAGGCCGGATCTGCATTCGGACCTGAAGCAAAATCAAATCAGCTGGTTCTTGTCACCTACCCAACTTATCTACCTAGTTTTGTCATAACCCGTCCACAACTTTTTGAGATATCCACGTCCACAACTCGGTGGCGGAGGTAACAACATGGCTCAGAACGGCTCTCTGAACACAATATGTTATAAAAAAAAAAATGAAGTCGGCTGTTTGAGGCATCAGTCAGACATGAGTCAGTCGTAAAAGGTGAATTGTGAGTCAATTTGAAAGGGTTTTAAATGGCTCAAACACAGGGCGGTGGTAGAGAAGTGCACCTGTGCCACTGATGCAAAGCCTCCTGTAGGTTCGAGCCGGATTTATTTATCTATTTATTTATTTATTTATTTATGTGTGCAGAGAGCCGGGCATATCTCACCTTCTGTTCATCGCAAGATAGTGTGGGATCTCTGTACAATCTTTAAAAACCGACCAATGCTAGCAAACAGGACACCTCTTAACGCCATTTTGATGAAATGTGTACTTTGTCATGCAATGCCCTGCATATGTAAAACCCCAATCTGACGGTTTATATTTGGGTCAAGAATCGTCATTTATTCTTGTTCTTGCTTCTTGTACATTCCCCCTCCATGTGACTGTTCGTTATTAACATGAAAAAGGACTGTGCCCTCTCTGCCACACCCAAACTCTCTGCCCTCTCCCTTTCTTTCCCATTATTCAAAGCAAGAAGGCATGAACGACATTAAGAGGTTAAAATGTAATCAAGTGATTAAATTAAATAATGATTAAGATTGAATTAAATTAAGTGGTTCAAATTAAATAATGAGGAAACTTCGACGATGGAATCTCACGATATGTGATGGACGTACAATACACACAATACAAATATAATGGATGGATTAATTACCGGTGGCCAGAAAACGCAAAGTTATTGCATCTCGCTCTGCAGTACAGATGGTGGTGAACCTGAATGTTGCGTTTCTCCTCACTATCCCTGGACCGATGTACACTCTACTGGCTTTTTAAAGAGTGTCAGACACATCTTCTGGAAGTTAGTATGACAGCGCTCCTCTTCTGCGGCAAGTTCCACGAGTAAGTTCGTGCATGTCCTCTGAGCCTGCAGTCTCTCCCCACCCAGGTCTTTACCTACAGCCTCTTCTTTATCCTGGCACAAAGTCCACGACAGACTACAATTTCGCTGCCACATGCAACATACTCTCCGATAAATACGTGCTTCACAGTGCTGGACAGGAAGGCGAACGAACCGGTGGAACAGTTCAGTGTCAGACTCGGCCAACTGGTGGCTAACTGCACACATGAGATGTCATGAGAAAGGAAGTTGAGATAAGTCTAAGTCACAACCACAGCACAATATAGGAAATGTCCAGAAAGAGTTTGCATTCAAGTTCTGCAGTGAAAACCACAAGGCAGACGAGCGAGCATGCGTCGCATTTGGGAAAGGATGTAGGCTTTGTAGCCAGATGAATCACCTTGCAAAAATATACTGGAAGAGAAAGAAAGTGAAGAGAGATGAGAAGCTCATCGAAGATGATAATGTCTGCTACGACATCACCAGATTAATCGGCCGACACTGTGCATGTAGTTGGAGCAGTGCAATCTTCAGGAAAACAGTGGTACACAACACTATGTCTATGTAGTGGTGATGGAGCAACTGACATGGGTTACACTTGCAAGTTGGTGAGTTTCAATGATCTGTGTGATATACTGCAAGATGATGACGCTTACGTGGAATCAACATAAGTCAAGTTACGTCTGTATTGCTGGGATGGACGATTACCACAACGTGAGGCCAATAAGAGTTGCATGTGAGAGTAAATGAGAGACAGGAGCATCTACAGTACCAAATCGTAGATGGTCAGCAGAAACCATTAATGTCAGCTGCTACAAGTGAGAAGCTTGTTATTGTGCTTGTCGTACTCAATCGACCAGAATAAATGCACAGCATAAAGTAAGGATCCTACTCTGATACCGGGCATAGTGGCGTGCGCCTGTAATC